>JAOCZM010000240.1:2327500-2927500 GCA_026122235.1 Vinca minor
CTTGAAATTTTGGGAAGAATAAGATGAAAAATTGATAAAAGTTCCCCAAAGTCCCCCTTATTTATGTTTTTATAGTGTACATTTACTGTGTATTAGTATTTATTTGGAGCTGAAAGTGTTCTTATTTATTAATTATTCACCATTTTGGATCACAAATAGTAGCTACTAGGGAAGAAAAAAATGAGGTATTTTTTGAAACAGAAACCCTTTTATTTTCTTGGTGTTCTTGAAGTTTTGTGAAGAAAAAAATAAGGGATTTTGATACAAAACCCCTTTCATTTTCTTAATTTTCTTTAAGTGTTGGGAAGAAAAAAGGAAAAAAAAAGGAGGGATTTTAATCCAGAAACCCATTTCATTTTCTTGGATTTCTTGAAGTTTTTAAGGAACAAAAGAAGAAAAAAGGAGGAATTTCTAGAAGAACAATGGGGTGTACTCAATCAAAGATAGACAATGAGGAATCAGTTTCAAGATGCAAAGATAGAAGAAATCATATGAAAGAAGCGGTTTCAGCTAGGAATGCTTTCGCCTCTGCTCATTCTGGGTATTCAATGTCTTTGAAAAATACAGGGGCTGCTTTAAGTGATTATGCTCAAGGGGAAGCCCCGCCGCCTTCCGCCACCACAATTGAGCCGGTAACGGAGTCATTCCGCCCTCCTCCACCGCCTGTTATTCAGGAATCGAATCTCCCCCCACCGCCTCCGCCATTGCCTAGTTTTTCCCCCTCCCTGATCCGCTGCCTCCGCCGCTGCCGAGTTTTTCTCCCTCCCCCGTTCAGCCACTCCAGAGGGCTATGACCATGCCGGACTTTTCTTCTTCGAAACCCACGAGGGTTAAAATGAAGGGCATTGATGAGGATGAAGAAGAGGATGAGGAAGTGGAGGAAGGTGGAAAGAATGGTACTTTGAGGCATAGAAATAATAGTAATACGAGGCGAAATGAGGGTGAAGAAATAGGGCCAGAAACCCCAATAAGAACTCCGGTACCGCCTCCTCCGCCAGAGAGTAAAGGGGGAATAGCTTGGGACTATTTCTTTATGGTGGATAATATGCACCATGGGTCAGGATTAGCTGAAGTTGAAGAGGATGAAGAGTATGAAGAAATGGAGGATGATCACGATGAGAAAGATGGGAATATGAATGAGGGATTTAATAATGTAGGTAGAAATTATGATGATGAGATTAATTTCAAGACACCAGAAAAAGTTGGGATTAATAAAGGGATGGAAACAGAAGAGGAAATTACACCTGTGGTTATGAATGAGAAGCAATTCTTGCATTCGAATACGGCGCCTCCTGCTATGAGAGGGACTACTAGTGTGAAAGTTGTGCCTAATAATGGCGTGGATTATTTCAAACTTTTGAGTGATGTTGATGATCATTTTCTTAAGGCTTCGGAGAGTGCACAAGAGGTTTCTAAGATGCTTGAAGCTACTAGGTTGCATTATCACTCAAATTTTGCTGATAGTCGAGGTGAATGAACTTGGATTTTTATATGGAATTTGTTAAATATTATTTCATGTTTCTAGTAAATTTTCTTGATTTCTTTTCATTTATGTGCATATTTGATTGAACTAGGATCTAGGCCTGTGGATATAGGAAGATGTTTGTGATGCGAAATGTGATATAATATAAGTTGCCAAGATCTACTTTATCCTGTTGGTGGTTCAGAATTAGTGACTTGGAATCTAATATAAGTGCATTTCACTTGATAACGCAACTGAATTATTCCATACATAAATTAGGTACATGACAACTCACTTTAGGCTGGAAAGTTTTATTGTTTCGGCTTGTAATGAAAATTCTGAAACCTGTAAAAGAGAAGCCATGTGAGAATTTTCGTCTATAGATTGACTACTACAAGAATTGTAGGTAAAGTTAGCATCACAGAATCAAGAAAACCGCCCCCCGGGATGGGGGTGGGGTGGGGGGATAGATTTTTATGGTCTGAAAGTTGAACCTTATGAAGTTCTCTTGTCTGCCAAATTTCAAATAGAGCTAGAACTTAAGCTTCTTGTCTTGAGTTTCTCTTCCTTCTTGTTCTACCCTTCGTTATATTTTTGTCGTTATCTCCTTAAGAGACCAAAAGTGGCAACGACTAGTGCAAGGCTCTCTACTTGAGTTTAGTTTTTGTGATGGGTCCCGTACTTACCATATTGTCTTTGTCAAAGCAGCAGTGAATAAATGGTTCGTTATTTTTAACTGCTAGTAATAGGGCGTCCTGTGAGATGAATGTACTATTTGTTGTACATCTAGTCTTTACTTTTTAGTTGCCGCCTTTATCTTATTTGTTTGCCACATGGGTTTAATTTACTCATTGAGCTAAAAGAACGTTCCTTTACAACATGTTATATGTTATCTCGGCAGTTTTAGTGATTTTAAAGATTGAGGCAACAATGTCTTAAACCAATTAATCAAAATCACATTTTTTACCAAGTCTTACATGAGAATCCAACTTGCAGGACACATTGACCATGCTGCAAGAGTAATGCGTGTTATTACATGGAATAGATCATTTAAGGGCGTACCAAATGGTGATGCTGCAAAAGATGATCACAGCCCTAGATGAATATGAGACACATGCCACTGTTTTGGATAAGTTGCTGGTGTGGGAGAAAAAGCTATATGAGGAAGTGAAGGTTTGTTTTCGCATCCTTATATTTATATTATTGTTCTCCATTATCTTTAGTATTATTCTTAAGGAACTCAAATTATAATAACATTTCTGCATATGGGCTCTGAATGTTTTCACTTGATTGGTAACATTTTATTGACCGGCTACATGGACCAAGTCCTTGTATAATTAAATGAATCGTATATATTACATGGGTTAATACAGTGGAAAAGTAGTATGGAACATGCAGTTGCTACAATTTGTTCTTTGATCACAGCGGTGATATGGATTTGAGATGATGTTTATGCAGCAAGGAAAAGTTTTTCGTGTCAACCAGTGCTTCAAATTTATCTTCAAGAAATATAATCTCATTAATCTTGTTATGATGAGATTTACTTTCATGATTTGGATCAGTATCTCGAGACAATTTAAGAATGTTCTTAATCTTGATCTAAGGTTTACGACTTCATTATTTTCTTTGTAATTTTGTCGTTTTTAACGCTAGTCCACTATTATTTGCTCACTAAATCATGCGAAGGAATCATTCACATTTACTATTTTATTGTTCCTTGTAATTTTGGCAATCTTAATGCTATTTTATTGTTGTTTCCTCATCACAGTGTTCGGAATGAGGTATAACATTTCTAGCGTTGTGCAGTGTTGATCAGATACGAGTGAATGTAAATTGATCTAATTATCTAACTTATGTTTACTCACTTTGACAGGCTGGTGAAGTCATGAAACATGAGTATCAGAGAAAAATTACCATGTTGAACAAGTTAAAGAAACGTAGTGCTAGTGTGGAATCAATAGAGAAAACTAAGGCTGCTGTCAGCCATCTTCATACGCGATATATAGTCGACATGCAGTCATTGGATTCAACAGTGTTGGAAGTAAATGATATACGTGACAAGGAGTTGTATCCAAAACTTGTTAGTCTTGTTGACGGGTAAGTTTCTCTTGGTAAATCGGACTATTTGATCCTTTTGAACCTTGCGTGAAACATGTTATTGGGGTGGATTTGGTAGTAACTTTTCTTACTGCTTTGTAAAAATGCTTAATTTGTTTAGGGCACCAATGCCTGATATGTTATGCTCCATGCAGTTAGCTATAGAAATGGCACAAGAATGTTCGTAAATTGTCCTTCGTTCTCAAGATTCGAGTGAGAGTTGGAGTACTAGAGTCCCTAATATGATTATTAATTAAATATACCTCATATTGATGTCGTCCGTGTACTATTTTTGGCTTTTCTACTGCTTTATAATAAATCTGGATCTAGACGCCAAAAGTTTGGATCTTCTTTTATCTGTTTCATATCTGCCCATCTATTCTAATCTGTTTGCATTTTCTCATGTAGGCTGAATCTTTTACCTAACAACCCTTGTAGTAAGCACTTGCCCCAACTCTCCAGTGTTATCTCGTCTGCTCTTAATGAGGGGTTCTCAAATTTAAATTGTTTAATGAAACAAATGTGACTGAAATTGGATTCTTAAAGATGAAAATGCTTTCAGCTTTCTAAGACTTCCATTTGTTTCTTTCTTTGCTATAGCTTTGAACTTTTATGGTTTTCTAGTTTGAATCTCTGAACTAGAACATGTGTAATAATAACAAGATGTTGATGTTTGATCATCTTCCGTTGGCTTATTGATTAAGAGGACTTCTTGTCGAGTACTCCCTTGGTTTGGAATTGAATATCCACTTTTCTATTCATTTTGTATAGGAAAGCAGACATTCAAATTCAGATGAAGGGAGTCTTTGTCTATGCTCATTTCTAATATATAATGAAACTTGGTGGACAATGACTTTAGTCAAACAACATCCCAGGTGGTCTCTCGTGATTCAATGATTGATAATCTGGCGTGACTTAGCTAACCCGAAAATCAAATTGTTCCATCTGCAGGATGGCCAAGATGTGGGAATCCATTTGTGTGCATCACGAAGAGCAGCTAAAGATTGTTACAGACCTCAAATCTCTTGATATTTCTGTGACTCCGAAAGAAACAAGCAAGCATCATCACGAACGCACAATCCAGCTTTTAAAGGTAATTGAAGATTGGCATTCAGAGTTCGAAAAGCTCGTAGCCTATCAGAAGCAGTACATCCAATCTCTAAACAGTTGGTTGAAGCTAAATCTTATCCCAATTGAAAGCAGCTTAAAAGAAAGAAATATATCATCGCCTCCAAGAATTCAGAACCCTCCAATCCAACCTCTCCTCCAAATGTGGCACGATCATCTCGAGAAGCTCCCCGATGAAGTCGCCAAAGGTGCTATTGGTTCCTTTGCTGCTGTAGTGAAGACCATTATTGTTCATCAAGAAGAAGAAATGAAACATAAGGAGAAATGTGAGGAAACGCGAAAAGAATATTTTCGCAAGAACCAAGCTTTTGAAGATTGGTATCAGAAGTACATGCACAGGAGGGATCCCTCGGACGAAACAGACCCTGCAGAAACTAATCCGAAAGACCCTCTTGCCGAAAAGCTGTTTGTGGTGGAGAGTTTGAAAAAGAGGCTAGAAGAGGAAATCGAAGCTCATCAAAAGCATTGTATACAAATAAGGGAGAAATCATTGGGGAGTTTGAAAATTCGGTTGCCGGAGCTGTTTCGGGCTATGTCAGATTATGCTCATGCTTGTTTGGAATCTTATCAAAGATTGAGATCACTTAACTCTAATGGAGTTCCTACATAACTTTTCTTTGGTTCTTATGTTTTTTTCATTATTTTCTTAGTTTTTTAAAAGGGGAAAGACCGGAAGGCGGAATCCCCATCTGGCCCCTTGGACTTTATTTTCTTAGTTGATTCAGTGGATACTAGATTTCCCTTGCCCCTCTAGTTTTGCATTCTTCTTATGAATTATAATGCTGTAGTGGGATCTAATTTATGCTCTTAAGAGGACTGAAACCGAGCTACTCTTTCGGGATCTTCCCTAAAAAAAATTCAATATTATGCGGGTTATCAAATTTACTTGAGATTCAGACTTTATTGTTGTTGTTGTTGTTGTTATATCGGTTAAATCAAATACTTGCACTCCTTCATTGATAGAAGGAATTGGTAGGCTGAAGTTTAGGCATTTGTTTTTTTTTATTATTGTGAAGGAAGAGGAGAGGAATGTAGGGCTGAACTATTGGGTTGGTGTTAAAGTTCCCAACTTTTTGTCTTTTTGAATGGAAAGGAGAATCTTAAATTCAGTTTGGATCTGGTATAGACGCTTTAAGTTGCATGTTTTTAACAAAGTTCGAACGTCATATCTAAAATTTGACTGGCTAAGATTTTTTTTCCCGAGTAAATATATGATTTGCAGAACATTTGTTGCACTGAACATGTATTTCATTCATTAGGATATATGTTCATTCGAGAGAATTCTTGTGCAAAAGAACGCAACACCTGTTTAATTTGTTCAACACTTGCAAAACAAAATCACCTTCCGCAATTGAAAGGGTAAAATGTGTCGGATTTTAGCGTTCTTTAGGGTGTTTTGAAGAGAATTGGAAAAGATATGACTGGGCGTTGATGAATTAGCATTTGGAGTTCCTAGTAAGAAGTAATTGCAATTTGAAGTTGGCTGTTTTTTGGGTTCGGTGAACTGAGCGTGATGTGAGGTTTTTCTGAGGTTTGACATAGCACACGGAGTCGGAATTGAGCGATATTTAGTGCGTTGGAAAGATAAAATTGAAAAATCTACGTGTGAACATTGACGGATCGGAATTCCGAGTTCCTTATAGAAAGTAATTGCAAATCGAAGTTGTTGTTTCGGGGTTTTTGTGATTTCGGGATTTAGGGAGAAATCTTGCTTAAGTTGATCAAGTAAGGATCCTTCACTCTTATTTATCAGTCCTAAAAGATGCATACACTTTTGTTTGACTGAAATTACCAAATTGCCTTGAATTGGGTTTTAATTCATGTTTTATTGCATTCAAAATCAGATGAAACGTTGATGTTAATTGGCATTTGATCGCATGTCTAATATTTGGAATTGCTATGTTTGGAAATTGTTACATGGTTGATCGTCCTATTTGGAGTCTATGTGTTATTCCAAATTAGAGCTCTTGTCTGTCGGTGATCCTATTCCAAAACATCAGCAAATTATATATGTTTTAAGTGCCCGGGGCGCTATCTGTCTGTTCTGTTCTAGCTCGGTACCTAATGAGAATAAAAAGTAGGCTACTCTGTTTTGTTCTGTTCTGGCTCGGTTCCTAACGAGAATAAAAATTAGGCTTCTCTGTTATGTTATGGCTCAGTTCCTAACAAAAATAAAAAGTGGGACTGCTAACAGTTGTTGTGGAGCTCACATGGATGAGCGATGACATAGCCGACATGTCCTTAAACTTTGGCCTCTTCGTTCGGGTTAATAACCGAATCCATGTTAAGTACTCTGCCCCTCATTAACGAGAAATGAATAGTTAAGGGCTGTTAAAAAGGTTTATGGTCATAGCCAAATAACGAGCTCAATTGTGAGAATTATATATGTGGAGTCATTGTTAGAATTATATTCGATTGTCTGACATGTATATCTATTTGTAATGCATGAATAGTTCATGATGCTCATAGCACGATTTTCGATCTGTTAGTGTCAGATATGATGAATATAGCTTTGGCATGTTATGTGTCAATTTTAATATGTTTTGATATGTGTTTGAATGTAAAAAATGGGCGTTTTAGGTTGGTTTATTCGAAAGTGCATAAATTCACTTTCTCTTTGTTATTTTGTGTAGGAAAATGCATGCCATGAGTCGCGGACGACCTGTCCCGTCAACTGTAGGCCTCTCCAGTAGTCCAGAGCATACTACTGGGAGCAGTAAGACGACTGCCCTTGGTCACTTCGGTCGACCGGAGCATTCGCCCATCGTCCGGACCTCTGTTCTGTTTCTCGTTCTGGTTTCCGTTCCTTGTCCATTTTAAGTATTCCGTTTATTGTTTTAAATGCTTTTATAACTTATTTATGTTAACCTCTGTTACAAATATTTTGAGTTCGGGAAACATGTCTTTTCGAGTCTTAATTGAGGCTTTATACTAAGGATAATATGATTCTTAATGTGCTAGTTTAGTAGCTCACCCCTTTTTTTTTCTCTTTTTGTAGATGAGTTCGTTGATGGCACCGTTGATGAGATTTATGACGATGACTTATTGTGATCTTTGATGTAATAGTTAGTTCAAATTTTCCCTTTTGAACATTTAGTGCTGTCTTTTATGATGTAAGAACTCATGATCTATGTATTTCCCTTTTTAGTAACGATGTATGAACTAAGTTCCCATTTTAAATATGAAGTGTATTCGGAATTTTAGTATTTCTATTTTGAATTCAGTGTTTCATCGGCGAATGAAAAACGGTCATGTCACCTTCAGATTACGGGGTGTGACAGATGAAAATTACCAAATCAATATCAATATGATAGGAAATATGAAGGATATCATAGAGTTACATAGCAAGGGATCCTCGTGAGTTTATTACCATGTATGACGCTATTAGTGAAAATATAGGAAAGGACATGGCCTAACAAGCATAACATCGACCATTTAAGATGACAAATAATCGTATGTATTTGTGTATGTACCCATTTCTGTACTCAATCACTCACAATTTGGGTACATGAATGAGAATATATACGGGTACAGACGATTTTCACCCGTTTAAGACACCCATGATTCTTTGTAACATTTCTTATAACATTCCTAATTATAATCACATTCACACATAAAATTTATTAATTCACCCCTAAAGTATATACATTTTAGTGAAAGTTATATAAATGAAAGTATCCACAAATAAAATGTCAGAATGAGTGTCACAAAGGATTCGAACCTCTTTTAATGATGGAATTGGATTCAACTTGGTCTGAAACGAAATTAACTCCAGCAAGAGCGGTAAACGAACCGAACAGTTCGAGTCGGCTCGTTCGAGTTTGAATATAGTTCGTTCATTTTGTATTCGAGTCGAGCTCGAACACAAATTTAGACTCGTTTGATAAACAAATAAACACGATTTTGTTCACGAACATTTGAGCTTGTTCAAGAACAATAAAAAAATATAAATTATTATATAAAACACGATTTTGTTCACGAATATTTGAGCTCGTTCAAGAACAATAAAAAAATATAAATTATTATATAAAATATATTTTTGATATTTTAATTTTATTGATTATTACTAAAATATATTAAAATTTATTTTTAATAAAATTTTAGAGAAAAAATTATTTAAACAAATTTGATTTTGAACCTGAGAAAGATTCAGTCGAGCAATCCAAAACACCATAATCGATTCGTTCAAACTGAATTTGTGAAAGTTAAACGACGCCGAACTTAAGTTGTTCACAAACATTTCGAACATTTAAATAAACGAGCTCGAACAAAATTTCAAACTCGTGTTGTAAATGAACTAACGTAAACAACCTTCAAATTCCAGTCGAATTGAGGTAGAAACTCTGATGCTTAGTTCGTTCGAGCCTGTTTACCTGCATAAAAGTTTATTTGTGAAAAGATATGTGAATTGTAAAATCTTTTGTTTGCTTTGAGCTAAGGAGAAACTATTTGGCTCAAATTGAGTAAAGATTTACGGCTCAACATGGAAATATATATATATATATATATATATATAGTTTTTTTTTATATAGAGACGGAATCTAACTCTGTCTATGCTTAAGTTTGATGTCCTAGTGGCCAGTTATGCTGGTTTCACTGACCTCAACATTGAATTTGAAGTGTAGTTCACTCTGAAAGTATTCTACGTATAAAGGGTAATAAATTACTTTTTCTTTTCTTTTTATTACAATTTTACCCCATTTTTAACCATTGATCATTTTCGTTGAAGATAAAACCTGTTCAATGTGAACAAAATTATCCACGCGCTTTACAAGCTAGTTAATAGATATAATTATGAAACACACTATAGATTCATTTTCCTATAAGAATAAACAAATAAAAAAATACTTCGTGATGAAATACTAGATAGATTTCATAAAATACAAGGAAATTAAGTACTCAATTAGTGAATTTTCAATATCGAGTAAAACTCTCCCTGTAGATTGGCGGGGGTTGTTTCCTTCATGCATTGTCAAGCACCTCTCGGTTTCACATTCGGACCATCTTCCAATCATGATCACATCGGCAAAATTCCAAAAAAAGAGAAAGAAATGGTATTCTCTACTACGCTTCGATCCTTTTTGGATCCATGATGATGAGTGCATGGACATTATAGTGAATTTTTGGCAGAGCCCTTTGATTCACACAGGTGGTTAACTTTTTTCTGAAATAGTACAAGTCTGTGACAAGCTTCGTAGATGGGACTCTAAGAAGTTTGAGATTTTGGAAAAGAGTATTCAAAAGAAGTAGAATGAACTTTCGGCCCTTTGGGCCTCACCTCACTTCTCTGTTCTCGAAGACCAACGCTTCAAGCGTGAGCTCAACTCTCTTTTATCTCATGTTGATGAATTTCGGAAGCAACGTTCCCGGGCAGATTGGTTATTGCATGGAGATCGCAACACAACCTATTTCCACCACAAGGCTACTTCGCGTCGCTCTCGTAACTTCATTGAGCGGTTGCAATCGGCCTCAGGAGAAGTTTTGGACAAGGAATCCGAATTATCGAAGATCGCATGTCATTACTTTGAGGAAATTTATTCTAGCAATGGAACAACACCTCTATCACTTGCGGAGCTACTAATCCACGAGCTTAATGATGTTGCAGCTACTGGCTTAGCCGAGATTTTCACATCAGAAGAAGTAGTTACTTCCTTGAAGCAACTTCCGCCAAGAAAGGCCCTTGGGCCGGATGGTATGCAAACAATCTTTCTCAAAAAATACTGGCTACTTTTGATCTTGAAATATCATCATTTGTGCTTGGTTTTCTTAATGGTGATCGTGATATTGCGGGTCTTAATAATACTTTTATTGTCTTGATCCCAAAGTTAAATCCCCCTACGAATGATGGAATTTCGCCCTATCAGTATATGTAATTATGTCTATAAATTGATCTCGAGAATTCTAGTTAACCGTTTGAAACGTGTTCTTCCTTTGTTATTGACCCCTCTCAAAGTGTATTTCTTAATGGCAGGCTAATAACGGATAATTCGATTGCGGCCTTCAAAGCATTCTATAGCATGCAGGTGGGTTCTCCTGGTGCGAATCAACATTATGCACTCAAACTAGATATGCGGAAGGCCTTTGATATGGTCGAATGGCGATATTTGGAGCTGATGATGGAGTCCATGAAATTCCCGGGTCACTTCAACGCCTTGATCATGAATTGTGTGCGATCTGTGACGTATAGAGTTATTATTAATGGGAAGCCATCAAGACCAATCATGTCTACGCGCGATATCCGCCAAGGGGACCCCTTGTCTTCGTTCCTATTTATCATGTGCGCCGAGGGCCTCTCTGGAATGCTCCGATAAGATGAATCCGAGTCTTTAATTGGTGGTCTCAAGTTTGGTCGTGCGGGGCCTTCTCTATCACACTTATTCTTCGCGGATGACTCACTACTCTTTCTAGAAGGAACCATGGATAATGCTACTATCATTAAACACATTTTGTTGGACTATGAAGCTTCTTCTGGGCAATCCATTAGTTTCAAGAAGTCCTCGATGTATTTTAGCAAGGACTTTGACACTATTTTGGCAGCTTCGATTTGTAACGTGTTGAGTGTCCGAATCGGACAAAGTAAGGGGACTTATTTGGGTTTACTCTTTATGATTGGTCGTAACATGCGGAAAATTTTCTCATTTATTAAAGATCGGGTTTGGAAAAAGCTACACGGTTGGAAAGAGAAATTCTTGTCAACAACTGGTAAAGTTCTTATTAAGTTGGTTATTCAAGCTATCCCGACTTATATTATGTAGAGTTTTTATATTACTCGATCAATTCTAGACGACATTATGGTAATGATCCGGTGATTCGTGTGGCGCAAAGGTGGTGGCAATAAGGGGATTCACTGGCTTTCTTGGGAAAAATTATGTCTACCTAAGTCACGCAGCGGATTAGGCCTCCGTGATATGTATCAGTTTAATCTCGCACTTCTTGCAAAGTAATGTTGAAGGATCATCCAACATCCGAATTCACTCCTTGCTCGGATTCTTGGCGCAAAGTATTTTCTACATGGTTGTTTTCTTAATGCTTCTCGAGGTGCTTGCCCTTCGAGTGTGTGGCAGGGGCTGCTCAAGGGTAGAGAACTTCTTCGGATTGGATTACGATGGCACATTGGAAGTGGACATGCTGTTAGTGTTTGGCGAGACCCGTGGTTGCCACTCCCTCACACCTTTCGGCCCTCATCACATAGCGAACATCTACTTCCTGATGCATTAGTAAGTGATCTTACCCTTCATTCTCCGCGGCGATGGAACTTGGAGCTATTACGGGAACTATTTTGGGCATATGAGGTTGATGCAATTCTATCAATTCCTTTAGGCGAGCTTCATGGGGGATCGCCTGGTTTGGAACTTCACTAATAATGGTCAATATAGTGTTAAGTCGGGATACCATGCAACTATGGCTGAGCAGTTTCGTATGGCAAACAATTTAGAGTCGTCTTCTTCGGCTTTGGAAGAAATTTTTTGGAAGACGTTGTGGCACATTCCCGTTCCGCCTCGGCTCTTGAACTTTCTTTGGAGGACTTCTTTAGACAATTTACCAACATCTTGGAACTTATCTAGGCGAGTATCCATCTCAATGGAATGTAGTTCGTGCAAGGAGTCAATGGAATCAGCGGTGCATTGCCTCATCTATTGTCCTTATGCAATGCACATTTGGTCATTATGGGATAAAAGCCACATTTGGTTGAGCTTACATCTTGGCTCCTTCAAGGAGATTTGAATTTCATTCTACAACATCAATCAGTAGATGAAACATCTTTTTTCGCGCATTTGGCCTGGTACATTTGGAGGACATAAACGAATTTGTTTTTGAAGCAAGAAGAAGGCCCCCATCAATAGTGTTCAGCGATGCGGTTGCTGCGTCTGCTGAATTTCACAGTTTTCTCACGGACTCCATTATCGGATGGCTCTTGGAATAATGGCGCAGCAGCATATGGATGCGTTGATCGCGATCACACGGGTGTTCATTTACTTGCGGTGTGTGGACAGCTCATCCCCTGCATCAGCGCTGCTCACTGCGAGGCTCTGGTTGTCATTGAGGGACTTAAGCTCGCATCGTTGCTGGGGCTCCGTTCATTCTATTTGGATTGCGACATCTTGGACATCATATCCCATATCCGCTGCCTTGATGAAGATTTCTCTACCTTAGGCCCTTTCATTGACTATGTTAAGTCCCTTATAGCTTATTTTGAGTCATTTTTTCTGTTATTTGGTAAGCGAGAAGGGAATAATGTCGCACATTGTCTAGCTCGTCTTGGCCATAGTTTTCTTTCTATGTTGTGGGACTGTCATTTTTCGACTGATGTAATGGCTGTGATCTCCTTTGATCCCTTATCCATCTTTAATGAATATCGCACCCAATTGGGTTTAAAAAAAAGTACTCAATTAGCTATATATAAATGCTCGTTCGAATTAAATCATTTATTTTGGGCATTGCATTCGACTGGCCATTGTTTGACATAAAGGGCCAACCATGACAATAATTGTTTTTGGACCAACATTTATGTTTAGAACGAATTTGCCACTTCCATCCTGGGGGGAGAACGGATTTGCCAAATTCGTTCTCCCCCAAGACGGAAGTGGCAAATCCGTTCTCCCACCCCAGTAGATTGTCAAAAAACACTTAGTTTTTTTTCATCCAATATCCGTTCGGCCTGGCTGAAGCTTTGTGTCAGAAACACTTTGAGTTTTGTTTTTTTGCCTACAAATTTTTTCAATTGGTATTTTACAACAAAAAAATCACTAAAACAGAATATTAACCAAAAAATGTGTACACAAAATACTGGGACTAAAGTTGCTTTATTAATATAACGAACAACGTAAAAAACAAATCGTATGTAACATAAATTAAAGAAATTAAAGAAAAGAAACTAAATGTAATGTCCTATCTATCGCCCCGTTAGTGTGTATATAACGGTCTTTTTTCGGGTTATTCCGTAGATAGTACATGTGACCGTCTCTCGTTCGCAGGGCACTACCATGCTCCGTTTCTATGACTTCAGCGCCTTCGGGGTCGATACGTATCGGCTCCTCAGGTGAATCTGGTTGGACTAGTGGAGTCTGCTGCTGCATCTGTGTCTGGTCCAGGTCTAGGTTGTACGAGGGCGTCGCACCAAAATAGATATCCGGCTGTCCCGATGAAGAGGGCCCCGCACCAAGATGCCCCCCATTTGACTACCCGCAAAAAGACTGATGTTGCTCGAAAATTGGTATTCAAATTGGGAGGGTATATCAACCTGAGTTTGTGTTTGATCTTCCGGTGGTGGAGCCACTCCCGTATTTTCGCAGGGCCTAGTGCGCTGTATATTCTCATGAATCTCCTGAGTAGCCTGCCGAGTCCGACGACCACCCGGCCTCCCACGCTGACCCCTACCTTCAACAGGCTGCCTCGGTTGTGTCAACGGGCGCTCAATGACAGCTTCTGCAATCTCGGTAGAGCGCGGTGTGCAAGCAACTGCCTTCCCAGCTTCCGCGAAGGTATCTTTGATGGCTTTGGTCTGCCCAAGTGATCAGACTTTTGTACTGGCTTACATTTCGGGTTGTAGTCTCAGATTTCTCGAATTCAGCCAGTATTATTTTATTTGACTCCGTCTGTAACATTAATATTAAAATTAGTAAATTCAAATTAAAAAGATTTATGTTAATAACAAAAGGAAAAAAACTTATCAAAATCTTCTACTGTTGCGTTGGGTTGATAACCCATCGGGAGTGGCATGGTGTCCTTATTTCTTGTGTTCGTAAAAAGGTGAACTGTAATTCTCTTGTACCAAGACATGTACTCGGGGCTTGGTAAAATAACATTACCTAAAGCGTGAACACCTTCCACGAGTGTTTGTAAGAGCTCGTCCCACAACAGTATGTATATGTCGTGCTCTCTCTCCCAATTCTTTGTGGGGACCGTTTTGACTGTGTGGACATCATCACCCTTGACAATACCGTGCGTCCCTGCCGGTATTGGTACCACCTGCTCTAATCCAAATTGCCTCATAACCCTGTTAGGCAGGTGGTACTCCACAACATCGAAACAAATGAGTGGCACTCGGGCACGCACAGTACGCAAGAAGTCAACATCCCGAGCCACCCTCTCTGCAATAACCGCGTCCGGGTACAGTCTCCACATAAACTGTAAAATAAGATCAAGTTATTTAATTAAAAAAATTACGAGAAAATCGAAATTAACTTACCCCTTGTGTCTCGTTCATCAAATCTAGCTGATCACAAAACACCAACAATTGGTTTTTCGGAGTGTTGCGGTAAGTCCATGCTCTATTCCAAATTGTCCCGAAGGGAGCACCGACGGGGATCTCACCTGTAACCTCGCCTCGGTTCTCCGGATGGAGACTAAAAATGTGCTCTCACGCCCACAACTGGTCAAAAAAAACAGTATCGATTATTACATATTCAAGTTACATATTAAACATAAAATTTTATATAATTTAGACAAACCTGAATGAGCAAACAACAGCCGGTCATGTCCTTTGAAACAGTCATGCAGGAGATGCACATCTGGCTGTACAAATACACAAGGACACCGTTAGCCCACGAAGTCGTATCATGCTCGAGATCAGTGATGATTAGGAGATAACGTATGTTCTCTTAAGAGCCTGACTTATCGGGAAAAAGGAAACTGCCCATTAAAATGAATATCAACCTTGAGCCCGGCTAAGGAAGTCACTAGAGTGTGATCTACCTTGATATGTCCTATCCTACAACATCCCCCAAAACCTAATTCGTCTATTAGGTTAATTAGGGCTGAGTTTGTTTCTCTATTATACACGTCATAAAACTGACTATCGCTTCTAATACATTTTAAAGGGGTGTTTAGTGCCTCCTCACCGTGCCATATTCCTAACAACCTATTATATGTCTGTTTGGTTAAAACACTCATATCTAAAGGACCCGGATGAAGATGAGCAGGTGTAGACATCTATACCAAAAAAAACATAGATTTTATCAGAAAAAACACATGTCGTATCACCAAAATTAACATAAATTCTATAAAATAAGATCAATTTAATAAAATTAACATCAATTTAATAAAATTAACATCAATTTAAGAAAATTACAAAAAATCATCAAATTCCCAAATCACCAAATTCTCAAATATTTCACAAATTACCAAATCACCAAATTCCCAACTTTAACAAATTCACCAAATTACATAAATCCCCCAATTCACAAATATTTCTAAACTAAATTCACCAAATTTATATTTAACCAATTATCCATATATAAATATTCACAATTAATTATTTAAAAATTCCCCAAAAAAATAAAAAATTAAAGGTTTATTTATACCTTTGAAATTGAGAGATAGGGCAAGAAGGTGGTGATGGATGGTGACTGTGACTGCAGGGCCGGCGAAAAGATGGCATCGGCGGCGGGGGGAGGGAGTTCTCTTTGTGGGGAGGGTATTTTTTTCTCCTTCGTTTTTTTTTTTGCCTTAGAATTTCGAGTGGAAGAAGAGAAGAGGCGACTGTTTGATTTAGGAATTTATGTTCAGAACGGATTTACCACTTCGTCTTGAGGGCAAATCCATTCTCCGCTGACGTGGCGAGACGCATCTGGAATGTGTCATGCGGATTTGCCAAATCCGTTCTCGACCCAGGACGAAAGTGGCAAATCTGTTATGGATATAAATATTGGTAAAAACAAAAAAAGGCTGCCATGATTGGCCCTTTATGCCAAACCATGGCCAGTCTAAAGCAATGCCCATTTATTTTCGTTCAAATATAGACTTGTAAATGACTTAACATAATCAAAACATTTACGTATATTATGATATTTATCAAACTCTAAAAACTAATAATTAATTACAGGTGGTCCTTTATTTCTACATTAAAATCACCATTTTCTATTTTGATTCCATATGTTTGACTATGCAAGATTTTCGGTTGAAATCTTTGGACAAGACTTCTTTTAACACAAAGTTTCCATTCAATAAAATCCCAAACTCCATCATATTCAAACTTTTGCATGGTTCAAAATCATTTTTCTTATTCTTCTTCATATTTTTCACCATTGCCAATAATATCATGAGCTTAACATATTTGAAGAAAATTGGTAGTAAAAGCCTTAGGGCAGGCCAAGGATCAAAACGGTTTCAAAACGATCATCACCACGTCATCGAAACTCAACCGAAATGGTTAAAGTTTTGGAGAAAACTTAAAAGAGAGAAGAAGAAGAATATCTTTAATTCTCCAATGACAATGCAAAAGCCATATGATCCAGAGAGTTATATGCAGAATTTTGATGATGGTGAAAGCGCAATGGAACCTGATAACCTCTTTAGGTCCTTCTCGGCTAGATATGCCGATCCCTCGAAAAGTTCTCGAGGGAAGGAACTGATGGGTGAGGATGATGAGGACGATGATGATGATTTCAAATGATGAAGCAGATCTCAAGTATGCATAGATGGAGCTATAAATTTTATGAGGCCATAAGATAACTTTTTTTAATACTTTCTGAAATTTTACAATTTTGTTCTTAGGAAAAATGAAAAAATTCAAATTGTTTTGGACAAGCCACCCCTAGTTCCGTTCCTGCAAATATATTTCCTTTCGAATTTCAAAATGGAGGTATGATTTTTGCATTTTGTAGCTGATAAACGTTGGTGCAGATTTGTAAATAGCAGTAGCAATTAATTTTGTTTTGTTTTGTTATGTCCTTCTGGATGTATCTATTTTTGAATTTTTTTTAGAATTCTCTTCATAGTGGAAGAAAGTTGGTTGGAATTTTTGGTTCCATGCATGCATAATACATACATAGAGATTTTTTTTTGTCCATTCCAACTATGAATTATAATTACAAATATTCCAATGATAAATAAAGAAAAAGGCAAACTAAAGCTAAAAAAACCATATAATTACACTTTTTGACAGTTAACATGGATTATCTTCTAATCATATACAATCACGAATCATCGCTTTCAAGTAAAGACTTTAAATTGATCAGGGTTTATTGATGGAAACCAATATACGCTGCCAATGTATTACAATTAAATGACAAACCGTGAAGTATAATTCAATTTTGTTAGGAAGTTACGTCGATGGTTTGCCATTAGCATGCTTACATGTGTTGTATCTTGAAGAAATCAAGACAAATCTAACATCAATTATCACAATCAGAGATGAATGAGTAGTGAAAATATCAATCAATGGCTTTATTACTCCAAGAATTGAGATAATTTACGGATGAGAAATTATTATGTAAAGAAGATAAATTGGGGATAGAGGGGAATCTTGTAACGACTTCAAACAACCAAAAGAATTTATGTAAAATATCTATCCCCAACCCTATTTATAGCTACCCCTCCACTGCCCCCGCATAACCCGCGATATTACTAACCCGACCCATTCCTTTATTAAATGAGACTCCGAGTTCGACTCCTATTAACAACATATACTTCTCCTATCATAAAATTCCCCTTACCAACCGCTTGTCCCTAAGCTGACTCAAGAAAATTTTGGCCACTTTTTCAAGAATTTCTCAGCAAACTCCCATGTAGCATCATCCTCTGGTAAATTGCTCAAAGAAATGAGCCATTGGACAACAGGTTTGTTATGTTTCTTCATCAATCTTCTGTCCAAAAGAGATGTTGGTTCAACCCTCAATTGACTATCTTCATGGAGGACAGGAAAATTCTACTGCACCACCACACCATCTCCCAACCTCAACTTCAACTAACTCACATGAAAAATGGGATGAATCCTTGAAGAAGCAGACAACTCCAACTCATAAGCTATTGAACCAAACTTCCTGAGAATCTTGTATGATTTAAGTACTTAGGTGCCAACTTTTGATTCCTCCTAGCAACCGAGGAATGTTGCCTATAAGGCTGCAATTTGACAAAGACATAATCCCCAAGCTCACACTATCTTTTTGTCATATGTTTGTCTTGTTGTTGCTTCAATCTATTAGCAGCAGTATGCAAATGTGTCTTAAGCACTGTATTCAATCTATGTCTTTCTTCCATCATGCTAGAAACTCCTCCATGTCTCACATTATCAACCAATAACCCTTCAACAAACCCCCTGAGGTTTAAGCCTATACAATGCCTCAAATGGGGACATATGTACATTGGAATTATACCACTAAGCTGCTAAAGCTAGATATTTATGCCATACCCGACCCAAAATGGAAAATATGTGACTCGGAGTTGACTCGTAGAATAGTATGATCCTATATCCCTAGTCCGATCCCATGAGTTTGCATTGATCCTACTTGATCATCGATCATACGTAGGATCTAACACGTAAGACCCCCTTAAAACTCATAGAATCGTACGATCATACGTGTCAACTCGCAAGTTTGACTACCTTATTATAGAGACCATCCAAAAATATGTGAGTGAGATAAAATAAGAAGGAATCGAGCCCGTCTACCTCTCATTTCTGCTATTTTCATTGAAGTCATGTTTTGTTTTACGAGGTTTGATGGGGGAGGAAGGAAGAAAAAAGCTTTGACGGGAGGACGTGGAAATCTACAAACATGCCCTAAAAACCTATAAAAATATTTTGGATTCCACCCAGTCTGGTTCATATGCGAATAGTTTATTTTTTTCGCATACGCGAACACTTTTTTTGCTTTCGAGACAAACTGTTCTAGTTGAACAAATTGTTCGTAAAAAATGAACAAATTGCTCATTTTTTAATCAATCTCAGCAACTAAAATTTTAATCGGACGAGTTTTTGTCCTTTTGTTCCGCATAGGAGCCGTGAGCTCCACCCTCAACTCCCCTCACCAGTCGCCACTGTATAACTAAGCAAACCTCACAACGACGAACTTTTATACAGACTCACATTCCGAAGATCAATTTGCTGCTGAAAGATATCTCACCACACCCCCTTCCTCCCCCCCTCCCCCCACCCTCCCCAAAAAAAAAGCTGAAGATTTGATTTTCTTGAAGAAGAACAGAAGAAAGATGGCGTTTAGGTCAAAAGAAATGATGAAGAGAATAATGAAGAAGATTGGTGGAGACAAGAATTTGGCTCCCGGTGTCAAAGAACAGCTCCAGAAATCCATTCCCGATACCAAGGTTGTTATGGGCCGGGCCCACCGCGGCATCTTCGCCGGCCGCCATATTCAGTTCGGTAATCGCGTCAGTGAAGACGGCGGCAACAAGTATCTTTCTTTTCCCCTTAATTTTAGCCTTTTTTGTGTTTTCCAATAGTTGTATTTTACCTTGATTTGTTTTGCATCTGTTTATTACATTAATTTGGTCACCATGTATGTGGAAATTTATTCATTTGCCTGAAAAATTCAGGGGTAAAGCTATATAGTTCTCCAGGTGTTCGATGGAAGTCCCCAATGAAACATTCATGTGCTGTTATTATCAGTTTTATTTATGGGCGAGGGCTGGATTCCCTTTTTCTAAATTACATTGTTGCTAAAGGTTGTTCGAATAGTTGGTGCATCATGCTGCTGGTGTGGAAAATAAAATTGAAGCAATGGTCTTTCAAGCAATTTTGGCCAACTCTTTCTGCACCTCTGCTGGGGGAAATTGAGGACGAATTCTATATTTCTGTTTCATGGGATATACATTGCTATATAATTTCATTGGACTAGTCATAGAATCAAATATTACGACCATCATTGCGGGGTAATCACAATTATCAAATGCTCAAACCAAGTATTGGGGAACTGTCTCTTATTAGAAGTTTAATCACAATGACTTCATTAGTTGGATATGTGTGGCATTGTGGGATTTTTTAAAAAAAAATATATTAGAACTGGAATGTAAACTAGACTAACATTGACTCTCTTATTTAGATTCAATGGAAGTCGTTTAGGTAGAATATACATTTTTATAGAGATTTTAGTCCAAGTGTTTCCTTTTCTAAAAGTTTCTTCCCTTTCTTTCCCATCTATGAGAATGTTGTCATAGACTCGCTCATTACTTCCACAGCATAAAGGAGAAAACTTTCTTAGAGATTGGTTAAAGAACTTGCAGTTGAGCATCTTATGTGAACTCATACAAAGCATTTCCAGAGGACTTTATAGTTTAATTACAATGCCCCTCCTAAGATTACAACTGCTTCTTCCTTTTCTATGTTCTCGTTCATCCCTAATTTGATCCAATTTCAAGAATGTGTTGGTCGTGGTTCTTAATAAATTTCAAGAAATAACAGGACACCCAATATGTGCTTTAAAAAAATTATAACATTGTTAACCTATTATTGTATCAGTGAATGTGGAGAACAAAAATCATAGGATCATCAAATTGCTCTATAATCTACTTCTTCTAATTTGGTTTCTTGTCATGTTGTACTGATACAAAAGGATTCTATTGAATTTTGACTTGAAAACGACATTTCTTAAGTAAGAAACATTCCTTGAACGGCAGGCTATGTTACTCGGACTCGGGTACGGGTGTCGGATATGGGTATGTATTTAGGTGTCAGGTACTTAAACATCTAAAATAAAGGATACGGGGACACTTCCCCAAATTCGGACACGGATACGGGGATACGACAATAAATTCCAACCGTCTCCCATTATTCTCTCCCCATGTGCTAATTAATAGTTTAAAAAAATCCAATCGTCTCCCATTATTCCCTCGCCCATCGTCTTTCCCTCTCCGTAACATTAATTTCTTCTCTTCCTCCTATCAAATTTGCAGCTAGTACATATTCAAATTACCAGCCAATTCGATGCCTTGTTTGACTCCTATACCTCTTTGTATTCCATCTTCCCTTCACTTATTGCTTGAATTTTGTTCAAGCTCCTTCATCCGCCCAAACTCCAATCTCCAATAGACGTACCTTCAATATCCAGCGACAGCAACAATGGGTGTCCCAGCGATGGCAGCGATGAGCTTTCAAGAGTTGGTCAAAATACTCATTCGCAGTTGACCATGTCAAAGTACCCATACCCATACCAACGTCGTACCCTGTCGACACCGGTACGGCACGACTAAACGGAGAGTCCGAGTAACATAGACGGCAGGTCTTTCTTTGTAAAAGAACAGACATGTAAATTCAGAGATTTGTAGGCGTTACACATGACTTATTGTGAATTGAGCAGAAAACCATAACTAAAACTTTCTGGAAATTGCTCTGATCTTATTGTTACCTAAACTTTTTGAGACAGCCTCTTTAGTAATGAGGCTTGCAAGTCAACTCAACTCGTGACAATAAGAGGACGAGAAAAATATTCCCCCGGTAGTAAGAATTGAGGGGAATACTATAATACACTAGCAACATCAGATCACCTCTCATTGTTGGAGTTTTCTGTTGCTAGACTCAGTAATCCAGGGATAAAATTCCTACTCTTTGTACTTAACTACATGCATCTTTACAGCTTGTGAAAGCAGTATGTTTTGTTTATATAAATAAAAAGAATCAATTCTGTTTTTTGGTCTGTTGCTTAGGCATTGTATATTTAACACAATTGATGGAATGATGAAGATATGTATCTTAGTTTACGGAGCGATTGAAGAATAAAATTTTCTTATGATCTCTTTGTTTGGTGACAACTACAGAACTCGGAGAACCTGGAAGCCCAATGTACAGGAGAAACGTCTGTTCAGTTACATTCTAGATCGTCATATTCGTGTAAAAGTAACCACTCACGCCCTACGCTGCATAGACAAGGCGGGTGGGATTGATGAGTATTTGCTTAAGACACCATACCACAAGATGGACACTGAACTCGGTCTCTACTGGAAGGCTAAGATTGAGAAATTGTACGAAGAGCTTGGCAAAATGGAAGTTGTTTTCTTTACACCTGAGGATGAAACCAACTTAGAACAGCAATTTAAAGAGGTAAAATTAGAGGAGAGAGCAGCTTGTAGGGAATTTAGGAGGAAGGTGTACGGTTGGTCAGCCAAATCAGAGACAAAGGAGGGAGAAGGAGGAGAGGCGGAAGGAGTTCACGATGAAGCTAGCTCAGATACTGATTTACATGAGCCTAGGTTTGCTCATGCTCGAATGTAAGCTCTGCGTGCTGAAATGCTGTTAGTTTTTGGCTATAGTTTCTTCACATTTTTAGAAACTTGTTTCTCCTTGTAACTTTGCAATTTGAAATTGCTTTGATAGCCTTAAAAAGGACGTCGGCATTGTTATATTTTGCAGGAATTAGTTGAATTTGCTTGTACATGCAATAGTGATGTTACCTAATGGCATCTATGTACATTGATGATCCAAGCTATTGAGTTTCACCTGAGAATTTTGTTTTCGGTTTCACAAAAGGTGCATTGTTTGTGAAAAAAGAGGTAGACTGAACGTTAAATTTCAGATTAAATCTTTGTTTAGATACCTCGCAACCTTTTCTAATTGCAAATATCTGTTGAATTAAGAATTTGAGAACAGCAGCCGAAATATTATTTACTGTACAGAAGCAGAACATACAAGGATTCAATGAATTGTTATCATAGAACAGCTTATGCCCTCAGAAATGTGTGACCAGAGTTGTCTTTCTTATCAGTATGATATACAATGGGAGAAATCTTGCCAGAACTTCAACAGGAGTAGCACTAACTTTTCTACCTAATCCGATAATTAACTTCTCCTGTAGGCTGTAGCTTGACTCTTGAAGAGCTTCAAGTCAGATTCCACTCCCAGTGGCTGCAATCTCACCTTTTCACCTCCCTTCTACCAGGAACCTCCTTGCGAGGAGCTGACTGATCGCGATGAAGCCCAGCAATATGGAAAAAGTAAACTGATGGAACCAAATACAATTGATCTTTATGCATAAGGATGAGATTGTTGAAGTACCTTGGGAGAAACCAAACCAACTTTAGCATTCAGATTCAGGTCGTGAATATCCACAGACAGAATTGTATGTATGCCTGCAGCAAGTCAACAGTTGGTTTAATCAGAAACACTCCGAAGAACTGAATCTCAGAGTTGAAGATGAACCAAACAAATATACAAAGAAATCAATCACTTCAGACTATGTATTTATAATCATAAATATGAATTTATAGGAGGCTTAACATGAAATTATTAAGCCTAAAAACACCTCCTATGAAAAGCTTCAAACTACGTACGAGACATCGTCTTTGCTCTATCATTCCTTGAATTAGGATTAGACGGAAGGTATAAAAGCCTATACCTAATGGAACATTAATCATCGCCATGTTCATTCTAGAATCAATAACAGACTAGTTATTTTTTTTTTTTTTTATGAGAATGAAGTAGTACATCACCTGTTTCAGCTTAGCTAGCTGAAAGCTCTTTTGAAAATCCTTTTGGATTGCTTTCCAGACTTGCATTGCAGAAAGTTTTCGGTTTGAGCTTCTTGTCACCAATAATCTCCACACGAGCAAATTCCATTTTCAAACTTGTGGAATCTATTGGCATCCCTAACCAGAAACACCTTCTGCAAAAGTTTGGACAAACCTTTGATGAATTCATGACAATCCCCACAAACTCTCAAGTTTTTGAAAATTCGTATTGCCTTTCCATTCTTTTCCATTCCACCACCACAAACTAAGGCCAATCCAATAGCCAACTTCTCGCTATGAACTCTTAAGCTTTCCCTTCTCGTCTCCTCTTCAACATCATGCAATGAAAAGCTAGTTTCATATTCATAACCCAACTCTTCCTTCATTCTTCTCTCCATTTCCTTTAGGATTTCATGGATACTTCCAATAAGTGGGTGTGTCTCGTCGCGGTTGTAGAAAAAGTGGATCTCTTTATCAATCTCTACCCAACTGCGCCCAGCTTCTTTCTTCAGACCTTTCTCCTTCACAGTTCGCCTCAATTTCTCGCACTCTTCCCAACACCGGGCATCAGCAAAAATATTCGACATCATTACAAAGTTAACTGGGTTATCCCCATCTTGTCTCAACAGAACTTCCCCAATTTTTCTTCCCAACTCAACATCTTTATGCACTCTACAAGCACTAAGCAACGTCTGCCATATTCCTATGTTTGGTTTCAGAGGCATGGCTTCTATAAGATATTTAGCTTCTTCTAGGCGTCCAGCTCGACCAAGGATATCCACCATGCAGGCGTAGTGTTCAACTCTAGGTCTTATCCGATGATTGTTGCACAATCTAGTGAAATACTCTTGGCCTTCTTCAACAAGTCCAGAATGGCTACAAGCTGAGAGTACAGCCAAGTAGGCCACTCCATCAGGCTCAACGTTGCTGGATTCCATTTTCTTAAACACATGAATCGCTTCATTACCAAGACCATACTTCCCGTATCCTGTCATCATGACTGTCCATGAAATTACATTTTTCACTAGCAACTCATCAAAATATCTTTCAGCTTCATCCACTAAACCACATTTCAGGTACATATCAACAATGGAATTGGCTATGGAAATGTCTGCACCGAAGGGGATTTTTATAGAAAATGAATGCATCTGCTTCCCGAGCTCCACAAGAGCAAAATCTGCAAAGACGGCAATCATACTTGAAAGCACGAATCCATCAACTGGTGTACTGCTTTCCCTGAGCTCTCTGAATAAGTCCATGGCCATCGATAGTTTGTTTTCATGAGCATATCCTATAATTAGCATCGTCCAAGATATCACACTTTTATGTTCAACTTCATCGAAAACCTTATGTGCTTCTGCTACATGTCGACAATTAACATAAAAATCAACAAGTGCACCTGAAATAATTTTTTGAGCTTGAAAAGGAAAACCACTCACAATCATAAAAGCATGAATCTGAGTCCCCTCGCTTAGCGCTCCAGAACCAGTACAAGCCTTTAATGTGCTTGTATATGTAAATTCATCTGGTATTTCTCCCTGTTTTAGCATACTCTTGAACAAACGCAAAGAATTCTCGCATTTCCCCTCGAGGGCATATCCTGTTATCATGACATTCCAACTTATCAGACTCCGTATCGGCATTACTTGAAACATAAGTGCAGCATCAGCAATTCTTCCACATCTCGAGTACATGTCAATAATTGAATTCGCCACCACAGGATACCACTCATATCCACCTTTGCCGCACAAACTATGAATCTGCATTCCATTTTCTGGAAAACCCAGAATTCCACACGCCTTAAAATTTGTCGAGAAAGTAAACTCATTAGGTTTGACATTTGAAGAACCCATCTCGCGAAAGAGCAATAAGGACCTTTTGGCATCACCTTCTAGTAGATACCCACACATAAGAGCTGTCCAAGAGACTACATTTCTTTCGAGCATTCTATCAAACACATTACATGCCAAATTCATCCTTCCACATTTTCCATACATATCTATAAGGTCATTGTTTATCATCATCTCAAATCCATAGCCCGTCCTCACTACAACTCCGTGAGCTTCCTTTCCCTTGTCAAATAATAGATTCTTCGAACACTTCCTCAATAGTTCCGCCAGTTTCTGTCGTTCAATCATCATTGAAACTGAAGCTTGCTGCATATTACTATCAAGTTCCTTTTAAATTACCCTGCATTTAAAATCTGTAACCAAATCCAAATTTAAATAACCCCCTACTATGCAATCTTTCGGCGGAGAAAATTACAAATCATCCCACTATTTGCGCTGAGAAAACTACAAACCTTCCAACAATGAAATTATTGGACGGACAAAATTACAAACCCAACTCACCGTCTAGTGGGTTGTACAGGATGGTACAATTAATCATAACATAGGATGTCTCTATTTATAAGGAGTTCCTCCCTTACTCTCTCTATTGGAATATTCAGAATCTCCTAACACAGCCTTCTAAGGCGCCTTATATATTGGAGTCTTGACAATCAGAGAAATGGAGAATATGCTCATACTTATGTTAAGAAAATGGTATACTTGAATAAAATTCATACCCAAATGGTTAAATTCTCACTGTTACAAAACAACTTCTTGGTGAGCAAAATGGTGAGTATTGGCTATTTAAGCAGGTTCTTCAGCCTGACGTTTTCTTATACAATGATGTGCTCAGAGCCTATACACATAAAGAAAGGCATTCTGACTTGTATAGCCCATTTTTCCTGATGAATTCACATACCCATTTGTTATTAGACACTCTGGATGGTTTTCGTGAGTGGACTTGGCCAAGAAAGTTCATGGGCATGTGTGTAAAAACGGATTGAAGTACAGAAGAGTGAGAGAAAATTAATTGTTGGATGTGTATGCTAAGTGCGTGATAAAATGGATGACGCTCATAAGGTGTTTGACGAAATGAGTGAAAGATGTGTGTTTTCTTGGAACAACCTTATTTTTGGGCATATAAAGTTAGGTCAAGTAAGAAAGGCGGATGCCAAATAAGACCATTGTATCTTGGACTGCAATGATCTCTGGGTACTCAAGAATTTCGCGTTATCACGATGCATTAGACGTTTTTGGGAAAATGCAAATGGTGGGAGTTAAGTTTGATTGTCGTATTGCTGGCTTCTGCACATCTAGGAGCTCTTGAAGTTGGAAAATGGATTCTTTCTACAGTGCAAAAAAAATGGGTTTCTGAGGAAAGTTTGTCTGCAATGCATTAATTGAAATGTACTCAAAATGTGGAAGCGTGGATGAGGCTCGGCTGGTGTTTGATCAGATTGTGCTATTTGGGGTTCGTTACTCAGTTCCTGCAGAAAACACCAGAATCTTGAAATTGCAGTTACCCCAATGGAGCATCTCTTAAGAGCATGAACCAGATAATACCAGAAACTTTGTCTTGCTTGCGAATATTTATGCCGATCTTGGTAAATGGGATGGTGTTTCAAGAATAAGGAAGCTTATCAGAAGTTAGAGCATTAAGAAAACACCAGGTTGCAGTTTGATTGAGATCAATGTTGTTCAAGAATTTGTATCATGAGATCATTCCAAGCCACTTTCAAAGGACCTGCATTCAATATTGAATCTATTCTTAATGCATCAGAACAAAATCGATGATCAGATTGATACCTTGTAAGACGATAAAAGTGCAATTGTGATGAAGGCTTTACAGTTCTTCACCAGTTCGTTACATGAACATGAGAAATACACACAAAGGTTATTCTAGGCAAATTGGTCATTATTGTCCGATCCTTCCGTAAACAAAAATGTTAGTCAACTGTTAATTCAAAATTTTAATCCAGTCAACCGAAATATTTAAAGGGCATTTTTGGTACATCACATTGAAATTAATCTACCCAAATCCCCCTCCTCCCTCTTTCTTCTCAGATGCACCCCCACGCAAACCCCTTCTCCCTCCACCGCCTACCGCCGCCCACCGTCATTTGCACAGAATTGTTAATTTACAATATATCCAACTACAGTCTTTTAACAAACTCCATGTTCAGTAGTCATCACCGACCATTATTCAAAATTTTATTTTTCAGTAGAAGAAATTTAAACCGCCATTGTCGTTCTTATTGATCCCTTTGTTCCATCAAGAAAGAAGATGTCTTTTTTCACACAATAAGTATTTGAAATGATAATACTCAGCGCAGTTTGAATGATAAAATTGACCCAGAAAATTGGATGAACAAGATGGATTATTGATGTTGCTGAAGAAGAAGATAGTTTTGGATTTGAAGCAGAGCCATTTGAATTGCTTCTTCATAGAAAAATGTAAAGAATGATCAGATTTAAGAATTTTTCCTAATTCGCCAAAAGTGTTTCGAAGAAATTGGCACTTATTCAGAATTCTTGAAATTTCGGCAGCCATGGACGGCGGTCTAATTATCGGATTCTTCCTAAAACAAGCTGAAATAGGTTTTGATTCAAGATTTCCTCTAGTGGGTCTTTGTTTAATTGGCAAAGAATTGATGTTCTTGACTTCAATTGGAAGGATCTTACCATTTGCAAATAGTTCATCGGCATGTTGGAAGCTCCGGCCAATGCTGAAGGTAAGCCTGAAAACTTTTAAGAATTTTTCCTATAAATGTTGAAAGATTTATTAAAGGTAAGTAATTAAGAAAAGACAAACAAAAAATATCAAAGTACCTTGGCTGTCAATAAATTGCACCATGAACCAAATCCGATTACCATTCAGTTCATGGACTTCAATGGAATTACAATTTCAGATACGATTTCGAGTTTAATCCGAATAATTGGAACTCAGAATCATGACAAATATCAGCAAGAACAGTGTTGAAGATTTCGTTTGGAATTGGTGTGGGGGTGGGGGTCCTCGGGGAAGAAGAATAAGGAAGAGGGATTCGGTGGGGTTTGGAGTATAGCGGGAGGTGGGTGGGGGCTGTTGTAGGGATGACTGGGGGTGGAGTGGGGTAGGGTTATCTGAGAAGAAGCAATTGATACTAGGTGGGGGTGCTAAAAGCACAATACCAATTTTACCCCCACAAGTTTTTGCATTGACTCATTTTTTTCCAAAAATTATGTTGACCCGTCACTTTTTAGACAGAAGGACCTTACACACCAATCGTAAATTGTTTGAGGATTTTAATGTCCAAAAAATATCGTTAGGGACCTTATACCTGATTCATAAATTGTTTAGGGACAATAATGACCAATTTGCCGTTATTCTATCGCGTCAAAATAACCACTTCTGATTTCAGTATTAAGCAAAAAGAATGATAAATTGATACAACTACACTATGAAAACTCTCCATTACAATGTTTACCACGTCTACTAAAACAAAACTCAGGGAGAGAAAAAGAGTTGGGGTTCAGTAAATCTTTGAACCAAGCTTTCTACAGCATCATTAACTGATACATAAAAGATTATTCGAAAGAAAAAAAAGGAGTTACCAGCCGAGTTTTTGAGCCAGGGATACGAAACATACTACTGTTATCGAGTAGATACTACAGTCCATGAACAACGCGCCAATGAAATTTTGCAATGTCAATCCTATCTCCAGAGCATTCCCAAGTTGATCAAACAAGCCATCCTCACCAGTTGGAGAGCTGGTTGCTTGCTGTTCCGGTTCAGGCGTTTGCAAACCTCTTAACTTTTCCAATAGGTGTGCTATCACAATTGTTGTATTCGTCAACAAAAGTAGATAAAGAGGTCTGAACGATATGACACTCTTAAGAATATAGCTGCCTACTATAGGAAACCCTATGTAGGATAATACTACTAAAATAGCCATTGCTAGTGAACAGAGACTGCGGGTACTCTCTGTGGCTGTTATTGATGAACTAACATCCCGAAGAATGATGAGTTTATTAGCATAAGAGTGTGATGAAAGATTCTGATCTGTATTAGATTCCGAAACTGTTGATGACAATCGAGATGGTGGTCCTCTCGCATTGACATCAAAGGAAGGAGCTTTGGAAGCTTCAATGCTACTTTCACATTTGCGCATGTAAGGTCCAACTCTGCCTCCAGAGACAGATTGCGGCACAGGATGTGAAGAGTCATGATCTGTCGGCAAGGGGCCAGCAGTTTTATTCTCAATTGTGGTTGAATCTGCAACATCAGTAAATAAGCAGTAAGTGGCGCGACAGAGAAGAAATACTAAACCATTAGGACCTTGTTATCCAAATCTTCCTAAGGATGTAAAAACCTATTATCATGATTCTATGACATGTAAATAAAATGCTAAAAACTGGATTAATGAATTTAAAAAAAAAAAGATTAGATCACCAGTGGAACACCAAAAGAAACATACTCCTTGCTCCCAAACATAAAAACCCCATCGAAGGAACTAGTGATAAATTTAGCCTTAGAATTCTGAAGCAACAACATGAAGAACTAATCTCCAAGCATAGACTGTTGGATAGGGGATATAGCACGGCCAATCTCTGTCATATTTCTGACAATCTATTACTTTCTCCTACCAAACTAGCTAATTGAAACTACTCCATTTACAGGTATATTTTTGCAAAGTAACCTTTTCCCAATTAATTTGGTTGGGTTCATTCTTCCGCAATGATTACCATAATATATGATTCTTCAATCTTCAGATTATTGGATTACACTACCAATATTATCTTTTCCCTAAAAGAAATATTTTTCATTGAGTTATAAACATTCACGTACTTTATTTCAATCTAGTAAAGAAAAAATAAAAAAATAAATATATATGTGTGTGTAATGTACATTTGTTCATAAACATAAAAATTTACCAAAATTGAATATCAAGAAAAACTACATAACAACTTCTTCAGCCATATAGCATGATTAAATTAAAAAATAGAACTTTCAGCAGTTTTACAATAATCAATTCAAGAACTAACAATTCTAGAGCACATCCAAGGAATATACAAAAAATGAATAAATATATAAACTACTTAAGTTTTAGCAACGATTACCAAAATATCTTCAGATTATTGGATAACACTACCATGCTCCTCTTATTACCTTTTTCCTAGAAGATAAATTCTTATTGCATTATAAACATCACGATTATTTCCAATTTAGTTAAGAACAAAAAAAATGTAATACATTTTGTACAAAAACATTCCATAATATCTTCAGAAACTACTCAATTTACATATATGTTTTTGCAAAGTAATATTTTCCTAAATTAATTTGGTTCGGATTCAGTCTTTAGCAATGATTACCAAGCTCATTTTAATAGATTTTTCCTGTAAGAAAAATTCTTCGTTGCATTATAAACATCACGCTTTTTCCAATTTAGTGAAGAACAAAATTATGGAATACATTTTTTACATAAATATCCAAATTTTACCAAAATCGAATCGGATTCAAAACTAGATATCACATTTTCAGCCATATATCATGATTAAATAATAAAAATTGAAATATCAGCAGTTTTTACGATAATTAATTCAAGGAATCAAAATTGTAAAGCACATAAATAATATAAACAACGTAATTAATTATCCGAAATCGTACTGAAGGATTGATTAGGGGAAGAGAGGAGCATTTGATTCATCAATGGAGGACATGAGGCGGTGTAGGAGTGGCCGCCGCGAGATCCTGATTCAGATTCAGATTCAGATGGAAGATTTTTAATGCGGCCGGTGATCAAAGCTAAACGGTCTGATCCTCTATCTGCTATACGACGTCGTCTACTTTCCCTTCCGCTGGCTTTCGGGCTGCCGCCGCTGCCTGTGGTGGCTTCCATTTTTTTATTAGTTATTCTTCAGATAAAATTAATTATTAAATACAAATGAAAAAAGAAAAACAGAAACTCTTCTTCTTATAGTTGAATAGAATGTGATGTGAATGCAATTATGACCGTTGATTTCCAACTAAATTTTGGGACGATCAACGTTTAAGGATTAGTGACTTGATTGACAAAAAGCCCGCAAAAACAAAACAAAAACTTCCATTAAATTGGATTAACTTCCTCTCAAATAGCGTCATACACACCTCTAAAATTGTGACAAGTATCCCAAAATTATTATTTTTGTTGAGAAAATTATATTACCTAAAAGGAATTGACGAATCCGTAAAGAGTGTAATAGTGGCAAAATTAATTTAAGGCAATTATCACAATCTTAAATATGTATTGGACAAATTTAAAGACGTATTACTTGAGCGAACCAATGTCCATTATCTATTTCTATTTTAATTTGTTTAAAATGTCTACTTAATATATGTATTTTCTTTCTCAACTCTTACAAGTCAAGTTTCACTAATTTACAAGTTCTTTAATATTTTCATAACTTAATCCCACTGCAAAAAAAAATCTTTTTAAAACTAAACTTTTAGTGACCAATATATTTTCGTCACGAAAAGGCAATATTTTTTAAAGAAAATATTTTTTGTCATGAAAAATATGACATTTCCTGACGAAAATCTCACTTCGTCACGAAGAGTAATTGTTTCGTTACGAAAGGTCGAGCAATTGTGACGAAGACAAATTTTCGTCACAATAAGTATGACTTTTGGTGTGAGGAAAAGGACTTCGTCATGAAATGTGTATCTTCGTGACAAAAATGTCTTTGTCACGAAACGTTCCGTCCTAAAAAGTGTTTTTTCTTTTATAATATATAGTTTATATATGATGTAGTTATACCGTTCTTCTCCTCTCACGTTGAATGTATTATTTCTTTTAAAATGAAAAAGGAAAGTGACATTGCATCGGAAACTCTGAGAGAAAGTATAAATTTTTTTGATTTTTTTTAAAGAGAGTATAAATATAAATATAAACATATATATACTATAATTTAGAATATAATTTTAGTTTTATATTTATTTAGTCTTACATTAAAGTTATTAATAAAAAATAGTATCCATCTAGAATGATTTTATTCTTATTTTGATAACAATTTCATACACAAATACATAAATTATGTTTATGAAATATATTTTGAAAGAAAAAAATTAAAGACATTCAATAATTCAAAATTTAATACGAGTGTATTAACTTTAATTTGATTTACAAAAAGGAAATCAAAACAAGAAAATAAATAAAAATAACTAATGGTCAAAATTCAAAACTCCATTATAATAAATATAATATGAGGAACAATAAATAACAAATGATCAACTAGCCCAACGGCCTACCACACAACATATATGATGGAGGTCGCAGGTTTAGTTCTCATCCCTTTGAGATGTTAGAGACTTTATTCTACATTATTTCTGAGGTGGCTCGACTCTGGTTTGGCTTCGCTCGGCCCGGCCAGGCTGGCTTCATACTATTTTTTTTTAATTTTTAGAAAAAATATTTGGTGACAATAGTTTCGTCACCAAATGTACTTTTGGTGACAAAGGACTTGTCACTAGTGCTCGCTTTTCGGGACAAAGACTAGTCATCCCTAGTATTTTTCGTGACGAAATGCTTGATTCGTCAAGAAAATCCTTTAGCGAAAGTCATTTCCTGTTAAATTTGGTGACGAATTTTTTTTGCCCGGAAAAGTATTAACGAATTATTGACCTTTCGTGACGAAAACTTATCGTCACTAAAAACCTGTTTTGTATTGTCATTAGCAAGTCATATTTAAACATTCCATTTGAAATAAAGAGTAGTAAAGTGATTTTATGATACATGAATATTGTTAAAAGTCAAAGTCTTTTTGATAAACAAAAAAATAAAATCTATTTAAGTGAGCTCAATCGTATTAATAAAAGTAAATAAATTTTTTTACCATTGATATATTTACGAATATTTTTTCTGTCATAAAATTAAAATTAGAGCCTACGATACAACATCAGGGGAGCCCTAATGACAATACAATTCAGAATAACCCTCAATTTCACAATAACATTTTATTGTGGCATCGTGGACTCCAATTTCGATTTCGCGACAGAAAAAACATTTGTAAATGTGTTAATGGTAGAAAAAAATATTTACCCATTACAGTAAAACCTCTATACATTAATACTTTCGGGGCCGGAGAAAATTATTACTATAAAGAGGTTATTCTTAAATAGAGACTTACATATAAAAAATTATAATTTAAAAAAAAAAAATTAACTAATGTACATCATACAACACTTCGAATTGTGTCCCTTCATATCTTAAAACATGAATTTAAAATCTATCTATATATAAGATTAATGAGTTTTAAAAAAATAAATGTACGTACATTACAATTTTAGATAAGTATTTCATATCATTTTAAGTTTGATGTAACATACTTAAATAATTCTGAATATTTTATAAAGATATATAAATTTATTTAAAATTTATTTTATTTATTACTATATGGAGATAAATTTCTTAAAGATGGTCTTAAAAAGACATTAAATATTACAATGCAGAATTTATTCTTATTTATAACTGGTCCCGAATTGAGACCATAATTTTTTATTACTATAACGAGGTTATTCTTATATAGAGTATTGCTATATATAATGGGTAGTGATATTGCCAAGGCAGGTTTCCTCCCGCCAAGGCAATTTGCCTTCAAATTACCAACATACCCTTTTGATCAACATTAACATCTCTCAATCAAATTTTCTCCAAAATATTTTCTTTCTTAATCTATTTACATTCAATTTTTAATTTTTTCCTTATTAAAAAATCAGCCCACGAGCTCCATTATTTTCTTCCATAATCTATGCTCACCCAATCTCTAATTTTTTTTTCCTTATTAAAAAACCAGCCCACGATCTCCATTATTTTCTTCCATAATCTATGCTCACCCAATCTCTAATTTTTTTCCTTATTTAAAAACCAGCCCACGATCTCCATTATTTTTTTCCATAATCTATTCTCACTCAATCTCTACATTTCCTCTCTTATAATAGTAGTAGTTTACCAACAAAAAAAAAAACAAACAATATAAAATTTTCTTTTACTTTAATGTTTTTGTCATATTTATACATTGAACCATTTTTACAGATGAAGTAAGTAGAGAAGACAATCAAAATCGCATTATAAATTTACAATATTTTTTTCTTGCTTATTAGTTGTAATGAATGAAACCCTTAGACCATAAATTTATTTTGGTTTATATCTTTTTTTTTGGTTTTTTTGTAAACTTATAGCACTATAAAAGAGAGAAAATTAAAGATTGAGTGTGAATAGATTATGGAATAAAATATTGAAAAGATTGTGGCCTGATTTCTGGGATATGAGAGAGAAAATTAGGGATTGATTGTGTGTAGATTATGGAAAAAAACATTGGAGAAAAAATTAAGAGATTAATGTTGACTAAAAAGGTAAATTAGTAATTTAAATCTAAATTGCCTTGGCAGGAGGAGACCTGCCTTGGCAATATCACTAGCCATATATAATAGTCATCGGTTAAACAAAGTTTACCTCTGAATAAATCTTGCTTCTAAGTTTGTTAATCGGATTACATTTCAGTAGCTCAAGCTCAATTCAATATGTGCTTAGCTCATATTCAACTCGAGCAAACTCACATATAAGACTCAAACTCAACATTTTATTATAAATTCGAATTAAATTCATGAGTCTCACAAAAAAAAAATTCTTCCCTTTCCTTTCTTTTATTTGGTGATCCATATATTTGGGGTTTCATGTTATTTTGTTATCATTCTTTTTTCATCACTTTTTTATTACCGATTTTTAATTGTAGTATCATACAATATAACTCGTAGGTATAATATTTTTCTAAACATCTTGAAGATCTAGTGTGAGTATATATATATATATATATATATATATATATATATATATATATATATATATATATATATATATATATATATATATATATATATATATATATATATATATTAGAGTAATATGCAAGAAATTGTTCCCCAATTATGTTTATAATTGTAATTTGGTCTCTATTTTATTTTTTTAATAATTTTGGTCATGTATCTTCTTTGTTTCTATGTTTTTAGTGTCTATACGAAAGATTTCGGTGATCTTATATCTTACCATTACAAAAAAAAAATTAAAAAAATAAAATGAGAAACGGATTAAGTGCTGAGCCTTAGTGTGTGTTTGGTATGCGGGAATAAAAAAGAATGGAAAGGCCTTTCCCACTTCTCTTTCCATTCTGGCTTGTGGTTGGACAATTTGAAGTGAGAATGATCATTACACGGGAAAGACAATTCCAGGAAGAAGTGGGAAAGGGCATTCCATACCAAACCTATGGAATGCCTTTCCAAGAGAAGTTGGAATAATCAATAAATAGTAACTGACATTTATACCCCTCTTTTAAATAATTATTACGTTCATTTTACATAGAAACGTATTCATATTTAGTCATAAATATTCTATTTCACTCAGTATAATTTCATAAATGATAATTTTATAAATATTTCTTTTTCTTGGTAGTAGTTTTAATCTATTTTTAAATTTAAAAGTAAAGATATTTTTATTACTATGTTGACGTTTTAATAAAAATTATGTTTCAACAATGTTATTCAAGTAAGATTTTGTAATGAATGTTTAATTAGGTTTTATCACTAGTATATGCTAAAAGGGAATTTATGTCATATTCTGTTTAATTCCATTCCATTCTGACATTAAAATATAGTTTTACCAAACATAGAAAAGGAATCGACATTCCATTCTGGCTTTGTCTACCAAACACTGGAATGGAAAAAGGATTCCGAAGTCATTATGGGTGGAAAACGATTCTGCTTGGAAATGGATTACATTTCATTCCATTGCAGCGTACCAAACGTGTTGTTAATGTACACAAATTGTAATAGGAAACTCTTATGTTGTCCCGTAACAAATCCTAACGTTCGTACTGGCTCCCTTATACATATATTTAACAATGTCAATATATTTACGAGATATACTTACCCCCACAGTACTGGTCGAGGCACTTTATCATAAGTTTTCTCCAAATCCGTGAACACCATGTGCAAATGTTTCTTTCTCTCCTTATAACGCTCGATCATTTGCCTTAGTAGGTGAATTGCCTCCATGGTTGAGTGTCGATACATAAAACTAATTTTTTTTTATCTAAAATACTCATAATTTTTCTCAACTTATATTCAATCACTCTTTCCTAAATCTTCATAGTATGACTCATAAGTTTAATGCCACAATAATTAGAACAGTCTTGAACATCCCCTTTATTCATGTACAAAGGGACCAAAATGCTTTCCCCCTACTCCGACGACATCTTATTGATCATAAATATCTTGTTTAAGAGGTTTAACAACCATTCAATAACTACATCCCCTAAAAACTTACAAACCTCAATCGGTATATCATCGGGTTCCACTTCATTCTTTGTTTTCATCTTTTTAAGGGCCTCTAGAATTTCATTTCTCTGAATCCTACGTACGAAGTTATGGTTCACTTCTTCATTTGGAATAGTAAGATTTTTAATATTTTTTTTCTCTTGATTCCCATTAAAACAAGACTTCCATCTTACTTTAATATCCTCATCCTTCACCAAAATTTTATTCCCATTATCCTTAATACATTTTATCATACAAATGTCTCTTGTCCTTTTCTCTCTTAAACGAGCAAGTCTCTCACCGTCCCTAGTGTCCAATTTATTATATAAATTCTTATACACTTTTGATCATACCTCTCTAATGACTATCTTTGCTTCTCTCTTAGCGGCCTTATACTTTGCAACATTTTCATCACTTTTACAGTTCCCAATGGCTTTACAACACTCGCTCTTCTATTTTATAGCTTCTCTGATCTCACTCTTCCACCGAGATGTATCTTTACCTAATGGTGATTTTCCTCTAGATTCATCAAGAACTTCCTTAGCCACTTTCCTAATACCCCGCGACATCTTTCCCCACATAGAATCCGGGTCAATCTCAGAAGACCAATCATCTGCATGCATCACCTTATTCACAAAACTTTTTTATCTTCTTCATGTAGCTTCCACCACTTGATTTTGGGAAATACATTGAGTTTTCTCTTCCTAGCTTTTTTTCCCAAAAAGAAAATCGAGAACTAGCAACCGATGTTGTGTAACCACACTCTCACTAGGAATAACCTTACAATCCTTGCAGCTACTCTGAAACATGCTCATCACTAGGAAGAAGTCTATTTGACTAGCATACGGTCCACTTCTAAAAGTCACCAAATACGAGCCTCTTTTCTTTAACCAACTGTTTTCTATAATCAAATCAGTTAAAAGGCGTCATTTTGGTAATCAATCAAAACGATGTCGTTTTGACAGTCGATCTCTAAGAAAACCAAAATGACATCGTTTTCAAGCCATCCATGATTTCTCATTCATGCTTTGATAACTCAGTACATTTTTGTCATGGTGTTTTTTCCATGATGTTTAGCATAAATGTTCTCTCTTTTAGGGGAGGAAAAGGACGTCGTTTTAGCACTCGGTCTCTAAATTTAGAGATCGAATAGAGACCGGTGATCAAAACGATGCCATTTTTTTCCTTATCTCTTTATTTAATTTTTAATTATTTTATTAATGGTGTTGGTCTCTAATAGGTTGCTAAATAGCAACCGCTTAGCGACCAAAATGCAGAACGGCGTCGTTTTGGATTCCGGCTTCTATTTTTAGGAACCGAATAGAGACTGAATACTAAAATGACGTCGTTTTGCTTCCATTATCCCTTTATATCATTTTGAAGTATTTTATTAATGAATTTGGTCTCTAATCGGTAGCTAAATAGCGACCTTTTAGAGACCGCATATTAATTTTTATTGAGGTGGTCAAATGTGTCAATGGTAGCAACGATTTACGACCATATAGTGACCCAATATAATTCGATGTCAATTCGGTAGGTACTCCGTCGCTAATTTTGAGACCGAATTATTCGGTCGCTGATTTCGGTTTCTAAAGAGTTATTTTAGTGTATTGAACCATTCGTGATGAGCTCGACACCAGCTATTTTTCGTTTCTGGGCCAATTCCACTTATTTTTTAGAATACTTCTAGGTTAGTTAAAATAGTTGGACCAATTTCTTTAAGTCCGCAAACAAACCCGAACCCATGACCGCAACGCCGAACATTTCTCTATGAGACTGGACTTCATCTTGGGCCCCATGGAAACTTTCCGCCCCCATCAAATCTATAGACGTACTCTTTATAAAAATTATGATGGGCAGTTTTCGAAGCCTTTCATAGGAACGTTCTACAAATTATCTTTCTCTGATCTAACATTTTAATTATTCTCTTCTGGAAGCTCCACTAATTGATTCAGACTATACCACAAATAAAACACATAAATATACCAGTTGAACCCCAAAACGGTGAGTTTCTTGAACCAGGGAATAGTGTGTGATACGAGACCAAGCCAAGGGCAGCCCTACTCTAAAGATCCTCTTGTCAATATTCAAAGACCAATGACAAGATCAAGAAGGCAGAATACTTTAAAGAAGATAGCAGCCATAATCCAAGACATTAAAGTTAAAGAGGAAGTGAACCTTCAACTAGAAGATGAAGACAAAGTCAACCTCTTAACTTTCAAGAAGATACAAAACGGCCCAAAGAAGCAAAGTGGCTAAAAAGGGCATTTTGGTCTTTTTACACTTATTTTAAGTCTTGTTAGTTCTCTTTCAGCCGTGTAATAGCAAGTAATTGCTATAATAAAGGACATGTTGTCCATGTGTTAGTTAGTTTGTTAATAAAGAGTCCTAATGCAACTAGGACTCTTCATAGATTTGGTAGTTAGTATCTTTTCTAGCCGCCACTTTATTGTTAGGTAGTTACTTGATAGCAAGTTGTTATTCAAGAGTCCTACTTCTTCAAGGACTCTTATTTGTTTTCAAGAGTCTTAATCCTTTAAGGACTCTTATTTCTTTTATTGGTTGTAACCGAAATCTCAATCTTACTTAAGGGAGATTTCGGCCATTGTTATACTTACGTTAGATATATTGATATTTTGGTAAGGTTATTCCTTAGCTTCTCGTGTTTGAACTTCTAGATAGAAATTCATTCATTCTTGAGTTACTGTATCAACTAGCTTGTTTCTCTAGTTGTGGTGTTTCAGCCTCCATTGTTAATTAACCTCCCTTAGTGTTGCGTTGATTGAATTCCCATAGAAACTAGTTCGAGAATTGAAGAAAGATCGGGCTCAACTCAAGTAGAACCTCACGGTTCTTCATCAGTGTGGCACAAGACACGAGAACTTCAGATGAATTTGCAGAATTACAATAAGAGAACGAATATGATGATTTTATACATGTACGCTCACGTAACGGGAAGAAAACGACTCTAAAAGCTCCTGTTGAACACCCAAGTGAAACTAGATATAAGTCTTTTAAGAAACGTTAACTTATAGCCTTAAAGGTTCCTGTACGCCAATTGACTATTATTTTCTTTGTTTTATTATGAAAAATATATATTATTTAATATATATATATATATATATATATATATATAGAGAGAGAGAGAGAGAGAGAGAGAGATAGTCTTACAAAAAAATGATAGTTAGGTACACGTAATTGTTTTTTTGTAGACATTCAAAAATACACTTCGAAAGTACCTCACCTGCAAAGACAAATGATTAGTTTTGGCGAATTACATCTAAAACATGAATGTGAGTACTTTGTTGACATGTCGAAAATACATGCATGCCTAAAAATGACAAAATTAAACATTCACGGACTTATTGGCAGGTAGAGAATACGTAAAGAATTAAATCTGTAATTTTACTCAAAAAATAGACAATGTGGAATCTTTAACTAGTAGCAAGGTTTTGAAACCCTGCCCGGACTGGACGTTCGGACCGCCGACCGGCATGCTTTGCGGTCCGGTTTGGCCCCCAAAATCGGTTGGGATAAAAAACATGCTTCATTTGTTCATCCCGGTAAAACTCTGCGGTCGGACCATCGAACCCAAAAAATCGGAACGGGTTTAGTATAACCGGCCGGGTCTAATATGTTGTAATGTTTTTAGAAAAAAGAAAAAAAATGGTTATTATAGTTGAGATTGTTATTGTTTTGTTGGATTGCCTATGATTTATGTTTATTATTTAATCTTGATTGGAGACTTTATTAGTTTTTTAGAGTTTTATTATAAGGACCTATTAGTTGTGACTGAATTTACATAACATTTTGTTAATTTTCAAGTTTATATTAAGCGGGTGTTTTAAGCTTTGAATTTGTTCATCCCATATTAGTTGAAAATTTTCACATTTATTTCATTTTAAATAATAATTATATATTTTTATTTTTATTTATAATATTTATGACGTCACCAGGTCAATTAACGGGTTGATAACAGTCCGCCAATCGGTCCGACCAGTAACCTGTAACCTAATAACTTTTTCAGGTCGATGTCCGGTTCGGGTTTCAAAACCTTGACTAGTAGTAAAATGATTAAATATAACCTAATTTTAATTTTTCTTAAAATAAAACCCAATTTATGGAGAACCGAAGAATTAATTTTTCGTTGTTGGGTGTTAGCCAAACTAAAACACTTTTTAATAATTCTATAAAAATAATTGATGAATTGTAAGGAAGAAATATAATAGAGAACAAAAAAAAAAAATGAAAAGAAAAATAGAGAGAATGGAAAATAGAAAATGATCGGAAATGGTAAGATTGTATTTGGTAAGTTGTATAGAAAAAGAAGAAGAAAATGGGGAAAAACTTAAAGGGTAGTGCTATATGGCTAAGCTTTAGCCAATCAATTGGCTAAGACTCCAAATTTTGAAGTTAAAATACCTAAAATGCCCACAAGAGTTTTGTATCTTTTATATTTTTTTTATAACTAATTTAAAACCTATCCTATTACATCCTATGATCAACATCTACATCTACCCTATAACTCTTCATTAATATCTACCAACTCAACTACTGGAAAAAAATCTTCCATTTCTGATGAACATTTTTTTTCTTTTCAATTCAATTTTATTTTAATTTTTTCAGCGATTTTTTTGTTCAAATAAAAACTAAATAAAAGATTTATTTTTTTGGAAGATTGTCTCCAATCGGTTTCTCAAAAATATATTTTAATTTTTTGGCAAATTGTACTTGAATGTAAAAGAATTCAACAATGGAGTAGCTCTCAACAACGTTCTCGATCTTGTGGGGATCGATTTTGGTACAGATCTGGGTTAAAGTTTAGAATTTCAACAACTTAGAGGCATGGTTTGTGTGGCCGGACGTGGATTAGATGATCCATTGCACTCAAATCCAATAATGGATTAGGATGGCCGGAAGAATGAGTAAATCTAGGGGTCTGTGCAATTAAATAAGTAAACATGTCTATCATTAAGACATCGAGTTGGTGGTATAGTTGGCTATTCTCAAGTTGCTTGGTTTCCACAATAATTAATTTGTCAAGGGTTTTTAACCCTCATTTTTAAATTTTGTATTTAGAAGTTCAGAAAATAATATTATATCAATATTTAATTAAAATTTAAAGTATTTATAAATAGATAATTTATGATTATTAATACATTATGTTTTTGTTATCAGTTACTCCCTCTGTTTTAATATTTTAAAAAGTTAGTAATTTAATTAAGATTATCTATATTAGTTATCAATTACCGAAGTTGGAAATAGTGTAATTAATCCCGGCTTCTCAAGTGATATATAAGTCATATTTAAGAGAGTAATATTGATATTTTAATTAAAAAAACATCTTAATTTTTACTTCCATGAATTACGCAACATGTAATGAAAGTCTTATATTTAGGAAGGGAGGGAGTGAGAACTAACATTATGTGTTGCTAGTGAAATAGAAGCATTTAGAAGAATGTTTTATATTGATTGAGACGACTTGCAATATTGTATGGCTCTATAAATTTTAAATTAAGTGAACTTAGTATTCTAATCAAACTATACTAGTACACTATCATGGTTCATTATTTATGAATATAAGTAGAAATAGTATATATTTTTTTTGGGGTAAGAAACAGTAGCATATATATAAAAGATAAACAAGTCAAGCACCTCCCATAGTATCATTACAAACCAATCTCGCAAAATAGGTCCCCATGGGCATCCCCTGCCATTAATTGGCTTACAAAATAGGGACTAGATTGAAAAGTAATAAAGGAAGGAGAAACAAAAGAAGCTCCAATTTTTGCTAGCTTGTCAGCACAAGCGTTAGCTTCCCCGTAGACATGAGATAGCCTATGTTCCGGCATCTTCCCCAAGAGAACCCTGCAATTAGGGCTGTTAGCGAGCCGATTAAATCGCAAATCGCTCGTTAATCGGTTCGTTAAAATTGGCTCGCTAACTCGCTCGGCTCGTTAACGAACCGGTTACGATTCGGTAAAATGGCTCGTAAATCGTTTTAAATCGCTCGTTAATCGCTCGTTAAACCGGTTAATAATATTCTACCGATTTTAGCGAGTTAGCGAGCCGATTTTTAACGAACCGATTAACGAGCGATTTACGAGTTAACCGATTTTAGCGAGTTAGCGAACCCGATTAACGAGCGATTTACGAGTTAACGGTTCGCCAACGACTTTCTAGTTTTGTAATAGTATGATCCGATTAACGAACCAATTACGATTTAATGCGAATTACGATTTTTCGATCCGATTAGCGAGCGGTTTTGCGCGATTTGATACTGGTTCGATTAACGAACCCGATTTTATGCGATTTTATTTCGAACCGATTCACGAATTGAACAACCGAATCGGTTGACTAACGAACCGATTAACGATCGATTCGGTTTTCTTAACGATCCGAACCGATTTGGCCCAAAACTGGCTCGGTTCGGCTCGTTAACAGCCCTACCTGCAATCATGAATAAGTGCAAACATAGGATGAGAAGAGATATTAGCATGTAAGAGAAGATCAATAATAACTTTAGCATCCATCTCCACATCAAGTTTAGTGATCCCTAAATTGATAGCCATATTGAGACCATCTCTAAGACCCCAAAGTTCAGCCATGTTATTGAAACAATGTCCCAATTTTCTGCAAAAACCACCAACCCAAGAACCATTGTGGTCTTATTAGAGACCACCATCCCCGCCCTCGGTCCCGGGTTTCCCAAGGAGGAACCGTCTACATTTAACTTAAATGTATTGGTTGCCGGTTTTTTCCATTTCACCATGACTTGTTTCAGATTCTTCACACATGTCATTTCCCTTCCTAAAGCACAATGCTCAGTAGCCTTTTGAAGTGAATGATAAAATGGGTTAATTTGTTGATGGGTCGGGTTAAAGACAAATCGGTTACGTGCATCCCACAAGGCCTAGTAACCGTAAGAAAACAAACACCCCCAAAGGGATATCATTCCACAAAGATATTTTGGTCTAAGAGGCATTCTTAATCATCCACTCCTGGAAATTGTAATGATCAAAATTAGTCAAACATTGACTAATACCAAGATTTCCCCATAAAGCCTTAGCTTTTAGACAATCCCTCAACATGTGTTCAATTGATTCATCTTCTAAACCACAAACCGGACAGAGAGCCGAGTTTGTAATTTTTCTTTTTGCTAACAACATTTTTGTAGGAAGTCTATCATGATTGCAAGTCCAAAGAAAGATCTTAATTATTTGGTTGCAATCCAATTTCCAAATCCAATTCTTCCTACCCTCCACTTCATCATCCGAGGTAATGTTATGAATAATATTATGTTCCTCCTTAGAATTGAAGTCCCAATTACACGATTCCTTCCATCTTCTCCTATCCGGTATATTACCATTTTCCAATCTCGGGGTTGCATGAATGCAATCATACAAGTGAGTAGTAAGATGAATTGAAAGAGCATCAGTCAACCAAGTCTTATTAGCACCAAATATATGCTTAAGTTTCAGTGCTTCTTCTTCCCTTTGCAAAGGCCCTTCAATGAGACTTCGCAATAAACCAACTCCACTCCAATCATCTAACCATATTCGAATAATTTTTCCCGAACCTGGAATCCAAGCTGAAGCCCGATGAAAGATATCCAAACCTAATTTAAGTGCACGGCCATTAATTGAACCCGTTTTGACCTTCAAGGAGATTTCCGCCTCATTTTCCTCCTTGACGTATCTGCTATTAAGAATGGTAGTCCAATGGTCCACTTTCGTTCTATGAACTCTCCAAACAAGCTTTGCCAAGCCTACTCTATTAGCATGAATAGCTTTGCGGATGCCTAGTCCACCCTTATTCTTAGGCCTAGTCACCCTGTCCCATTTAATAAGATGGAGTTTACTCTTATCCTTCGTACCCCCCAAATGAACGTTCTGTGTTCTCTATCAATCTTATCACAAATAGAAATCGGCAGTGGAAAACACTGTGAATAATAGGATAGAATTTGAGAGGAGAAAGATTGGATGATTGTTCGCGACCCGCAATAGACATAAGATTAGCTTTCCAACCAGAAAGCTTCTGACGCACCTTATCCAAAATAAATTAGAAATCAGTGTTCTTTGGCCTTTTATGGAAATAGGGAAGCCCAAGTATTTCCCTAAATTTTTTGAAGACCTGATTTGTAGTTGACATTCAATCTCCGCAATTCTAAGATCAGATAGATTGTTAGAGCCAGTAAACCGAGATTTCGCAAGATTAATTTGTCGCCCAATGTAGTGCTAAAATCATCGAGCACTCTCTTGATCTCTAAGATGGAGTCCTCATCCTCCATACTGAACAAGATAATGTCATCTGCAAATAGAGAATGCGAAATCTGTTAGTAGTGCCCTAGGACCATTAGCATATGTTGTACGTTTTATATCTTTTGAGCATGTAATTGAATATCTAATTTTGCTTATGAACATCAAATGCGTGATTTGATAGTAAAACTCATTAGCTTTTGTAATTACTATTCTAGTTGTCCCTAGTTTCATGTAATGTTCTTTACAATGAAATAAAACTAGTATGATGTTTGATTGATGATTATGTTTTACTAATTATGTGTAATGAATACAAATCATATCATAGATGCAATATATTGGGATATATTGTATCGGACGTGAGCCGTTAGAGAAGTAATACTTCATGGTCCTTAGTCATAAGTATTACTTCCTCAATACTATTTTAGAATCCTTAGACCTTAGGTCTCCATTGATTCTAGCATGAATGGAGCCACGTTTTGACTCAGTCGTACGTTACTTTTAATCGAGTAATCAATACGACTGATGATCGGATGTAGCGTCATATCATGGCTTGAATGTGAGAGGCATTGTAAGGAATTTGTCCCTCTCTATTATTAGAGAGAGATATCCATGGGCCCTCGATAGGGAAAAACTGTTCAAATGCATGGTCGTGCTCAAATGTATTTGATAAAGTGGTTATCAAATACTATTTGTTGGAACAGTTTACCCGGAGATCGAGCATAAATACAATTAAGCTTAATAAGGGTGACGACTACCATGCCTTATGCTTAATTGGGATATCAAGAGACAAAGGGATTAAATAGTGGATTGATATTAGGTTCCACCATAAATTCCTTCACTTTGGGTCAGCAATGGCAAGTGGGTTCGGCTCACCCGCGACCCGCCCCGCCCCGTTTAACTCGGCCCACTTTTGGACCCGCCTAAACCCGTTATGACCCACGAGTTAAGTGGATTTTACAAACGGGGCGGGGTGGGTTGTAAATTTAAGAAAAATCGACCCACCCCGCCCCGTCACCCAACCCGCTTAAACCCGCCTCATTTAAACCCATAATACTCAACCCCAACCCACTTAACCCATATTACCCCAACCCCTACAAATACTCACTCAAATCCCCTCAAACTCACACCAAACCCACACTATCATTTTCTACTCTATTTTCTAAATAGAAAATATGGACAACATTCCTCCTAATCCCTCTACTAGTGCTAGGACTAGGAGGACTTCCATAGTTTGGCAAGTATGGGTATTTAATGAGGAAGTTCTCAAAGCTAAATGTACGATATGTGGGTATGAAATTCGTCACGAACATGGTTGGGGGATGGGAACAATGGTTAGACACATAAAAAATAAACACCCGGATTGTTATGTTTAAATTGTAATTTTTATTGTACTTTTCATTTTAAATTGTAATGTTTGTTTTATTATGTTGTTTTCATCTAAGTCTCCCTCATATGTAAGTCTTATTTTGTTATAAGTAAAATCAGTATGACTTTTATCTATATTTATTTTTTAACAAATTTAACCCAACCCACTTAACCCACCAACCCGCCAAACTCGCCAAACCCAACCGACCCGCCTCAACCCACCGGGTTAACCCGTGACTCGGCCCACCTTTGACGGGTTTTTCCAAACGGGGCGGGGTGGGTTGTTCATATTATGTTTTGGACCCAACCCGCCATGACCCATTGACTGGTCAACCCCGCCCCGCCTCGCCCCGCCACTGTTCACCGACTCGCCCCGAACTCGCCGAGTTAACCATTTGCCATTGCTACTTTGGGTAGTCACAATGTCCTGCTAGGGACCACTTATGATTTATGAACACATACTACTACTAAGTATGTTTTCATTGCCATTGTGATATTAACCTACAGGGTCACACGCATAGACGAGCTAACGAGCTTCATGTCCAGATTCAATGAATCTAGAATGTGTCTAGGTTCATTGCATCTGACATTTATTTTTCTGAGAATAATAAAGCGTTATTATTCAAATTAGAGATAAGGGGCATTTTCGGTATAGCTGGGATTACGTGGGAGTTATTATCCGATAAAGACTCTACCAGCAGAAGTCTAGAGGACGTGGGAGTTATAGACTCCCACTGCCAAAAGAGGTGGATTGGACGTGGGAGTTGTGCTTTAAACAACCTCTCACTCCCTATATAAACTTCTCTTGGCCGAAAGCCTAGGGGTTAATGCTTTTCAGCCGAAATACCAAAGAGACCTAGAAAATCAGATTTGCTATTGTGCCTCTCCCTTTTCTCTCTAATTCCCGAAACTTAGAAAAACGAAGAGCTAGCAATCACTGTTCGTTTCGTCTCGTGGATACCGGTAGAGGGACATTCCGCAAAGGGAAATCCATTGGTGGCAGCAACGTATCCAAGAAACAGCATATTTCATTCAAGAATCAAATTCTTGAACCCGAAAAGTAAGTTTCTGTCTAGAATTTTTTTATTCCTATGGTATGAGCGGATCCTACAGGGGAGGACTCATGGGTGTTTAGAACGAGTTTCTGCCCATGAATCCCTCCAAAATCAAAGGTCTTTGTTTACCCACTCTTAACGGTTTCCACTTTTTCTTCCTAACAGAATCCTCAATGCTAATCAAGAGGTACTACATGCATATCACAAACAAGTAAAGCGATAACGGGTCACCCTGTCTAATACCACTTAACGGTTTGAACCATTCCAACACCTCTCCATTGAAAATAACCGCCAATTTTGAGGAAGATACACAAGCCAATACACAAGCCATGATAATTTTTATGAGATTATTAGGGAATTTAAAAAACACGAGAGCATCCCTAACAAAATCCCACTCCAATCTATCATATGCTTTCTCGAGATCAATTTTGATCGCTAACGCACCTTTAATACCCTTTTTCTGTGAAATAGTGTACATTGCTTCTTGGACCACAATAACACTATCAGAACATCTCCGACCCGGGATAAAACTGCCTTGATTAGGAGAAATAATCGATGATAGGAAAGGTTTAATACTATTGACAAGGATTTTTTAGATGAGTTTATAAATCGTATTACACAATCCAATCGGTCTCAGTTGACCTATCTATAGACTCCGGGTTCGCCACTTTCGGAATAAGGCACAAAAATGTAGCATTAGTATCCTCATCAATAGGTTCCAAGTTAAAAACATTTTCAACAAACACCGAGATGGAAGGTTGTAGGATATCCCAGAATTTTTGAAAAAATATGGGATGTAAACCATCGGGCCTCGGAATCTTGAAAGGCTTGAAATCCCAAAGAGCAACTATAATTTCAAGGACTCGAAGGTTGAAGATGAAGTCTAGCTAGGTTATCCGTCCCCCCTGCATCCCAAACAAAGGGAAAATGTACAGGTACCATTTTTGAACAAGTTTTGGCAGTGGAGAATAAATCAATGAAATGCTTCCTCACCATGTTCTTAACAATTGATAATTGAAACTCCCATTCCCCAGTAGAATTTTTTAGGGATAGAATGCGATTACATTTTCTATTATGGGTAGTAAGAGCTTTAAGAAACTTGATATTCAAATCGTCCCAAAGTAGCCAATCAACACCCGACTTAATCGACCCAAATCATTTTTTTCCTCGTTATAAAGGCTATCCAAGTCACCTAGAAGCTTAGTCTCAAGATTACAATGGAACTGTGAGTGGTTACTTTCAAGTGCCAATTGGATTCCTCTGATTCTAGCAATAATTTCATTTTTCTTGTGAAAGACATTGCCGAAAACATCCACATTCCAAAAGAGACTAACTCTTGAATTTTTTTTGAAGCCAAATCAAAATTAAAATTAAAACCGTCATAAGCTTAGCAGACAACCGACCGTAAACTCAAATTATACAGCCAAATCGATTCGAAACGAAATGGTTTCTTATTAGGGATATGCCCCCTTGGTTGTAAGGACAGAAAACTTGGAGAGTGATCGGAACGAATGCGTACTAAATTATAAAGGGTGGCCTCAGGGTATAGATTCCTCAAACTCGTGTTGGCCAGTCCTCTATCAGATCTTTGGTAGATAATCGCACCATCAATTCGTTTGTTGGTCAAAGTGAATCTTGAACCCTCATGCCCTAAATCCATTAAACCACAGTCGTCAATCATAGATTTGAAATTAGAAATATGACTCTGATTAACAGGAAGACCACCAAATTTTTCCGATTGGAATAAAACCTCATTAAAATCTCCCATTAATAACCAAGGAAGATCATGAGAACAATCTAACTGTCTTAGGTGATTCCAGAATTCAAGTGTAACAAGTTGATCATGGCTTGCATAAACCGCACTAAAAAGCATAAGATTATTAGAGTTAGGTACCTTGATGATGGCGTGAACATTTTGCAGATTTTTTGCTATCAGATTCACCTGCAATTCCGCTTCGTTCCAAAGGAGCCAGACTCCTCCTTTAAATCCTTCTGGGTCAGCCCAAACTTCATCAGCTCTGATACCACCAATTTTTGTTTCTAATAATGCAACCAATTTTGGGCGATTAGTACAATCAGTTCCAAGAAATGAGAGCGGAATAGTGGGTGAGCCTCTCCCCTCACATTCCAGACTAATATGTCAATCATTTCTAACATTGGATTGCTGGGTTGCCTTAGTATCTCTCTCGGAAGCCGCCCCGGAGGTAATGATGACCAGCAGTGCTGAGTTAGGATCTCGGCACGAGATGAACTGAGTAACTTAGGATGTTTTGATTTTCCTTCCTGTTTATGTACATTCTGAAGTTCTTCACCCCTTTGGCCAGCTTGATTATGATTGGTGAGTTTCTTTGATTTTCCAGTTCCAGTTTTAAAGGTTGACTTCCTAGTGTGTAGGAGTTCCTTACCTGACTTCGTCGTTTATCTCTTCTTGCGGAGGGTTTTCTGGCTGTCTCAGAGCTACCTGTGGTGTTAAGGTCTGACCCTGTTCCATCCTCGTATTCCTCGGTCTCCATACCGCAGTCCTTCTCTGATTCGTCTGAGCTGAAACCCTCCTCCATATCTGTTGATTGTTCTGGTACCTTTCCCTCTGAGGAGCAGTCCGAAATATATGATTCCGATTTGTTTTGACCCAATTCAGGAGATAATCTGTCTCTATATCTATTGTAAATGTCACCGTGTTTCGGTCCACCCATATGTTCACCTGGCCCATCGGGCAATGACCCAGATTGCTGAAAATATTTCTATTTTGGGTCAGGAGGTTTCCCTCCCTTGCAAGTAGTTGAAGGGAGCCAGTCTTCTCCAACCCATCGAGGCCTGGTGGGTTCATTGGTCTTGTTGGTGTTATGGGGGCCCATTCTGTTTGGTTCCTGTATGCAGTGTATGGATAAGCCATGTTTGTTCTCGCGGGATGTGCCCTCTGCGATTCCCTTCTTCCCCAATCCCTCAGATTTTCCATCTTCCATTTTACCTTTTTCTTTGATAGAAGTTCTATTTTTTTTTTCCTCTTGTAAGTTGGAGACAGTAATATTAGGAACCAAATGAGTCCTTCCCTTTTCAGTAGGCTGGTGAGAGGTCCCCAGTAGCCCTAACGATTTCCTCTGTAGGCGCCGCTTCCACCTTCTGCTTCCCATCCGACGCTGAGATCTGACCAGATGATGTCCCGTCGTCGCCACTACTCCCTATCGGTTGATTCTCAGTCTTGGAGATGGGCGTTGTCACTTCTCCTCGGGCCGCATTAATGTCAGGTAATATAAAATGTTTTCTAGGAACATCTTTTAACCCCTCCATTAATTCATTGTCCTTATTACCTGCACAACTGGCTATTTCTTTATTATTATTTTTCACCTTCCAAACTTGAGAGATGACAGGTGGAGGACCCATTTGCCCAGATTTGGCAATTGTTGGGTTATTGGTAGTTTGAGTTATTAGTTACATTAAAGTTATGTTTGTAATGTTTAGTCAAAGTAATTTTAGTTATATGAACAAGATTATATTATGCAGGGTTCCAATTGTAAAATTTTGAAATATAATTTCATGATATTTGGGTCAAATTGTATATTCAAAACTTACTAAACTGGTTTTCAATTAAGTTTTTCATAACAATTGGACCTTATTGTAATTACTTTAGGTACTATAGGGTTTCAATTATCATATTTTCATGGACTTAAGGTTGCAATTTGACACATTTTCATTAGCCATGTCAGCGATCCGGATTTACTTTATCTAGACCGTTATTCAAAATACATCCAATGACTAATAAGACTTATTTCTACATGTCAGTTTTTGTCAGTTTTTATTAATTATTATTCAAAGTTAATGTCAGCTTTTGCAACCCGGCTACGGTGTAGAACTCCAATTTATTATGCACCGTGCAGAACAAATGGTGGCCGTCGAATTAAGAATCTGACGACAGAGATCATCTTGGATTGTGTGAGCTAAAAAGTCTTTTTTAATTATCTTACCCAAATAATCTAAGTCGTTAGATTATTGATCCGACGACCACCATTTGTTACGCACGATGCAAAGCATTTGATGGTCTGCACCGTAGCCGCAATCCAACTTTCGTCTCTTTCTTTGCAAGCTACACCTGACATCCTAAAAGTAGGGGAAGACTTTATGTAAGCAATAGCCATTATTTGATGTATTCATTGGCCAATTAACCATTTTTTCCTAAATTGAAAAGGCATTGAAGGGGCATTTTCGTCCCATTGACCAATTTAGTCAATTTGTAACTAATTGGGTTTAGCTAACAATCATTTTTCAAACTCAAAATAGTAACAAAAATGGGAAAAACTTAAAATAGTAAATTTGTCAAAAGTGGGATTTGAACCCACGCCCTGGTTAGAGGACCAGAACTTGAGTCCGGCGTCTTAGACCACTCGGCCATCCTGACTTTATTGTTTAAAATTTACAAACATTCATCAAAAAATATATATATATTGCTAAAGTAGTAACAATTTAAACCTTATACCTTGTCCCTCATTAACGGAAAATTGGCCTTTAAAACATATCTCAAAGGAAAATGATACCAGATTGATATTATGCTTACGGGTGTGCATTCAGTATTCGATTCGTTTTTTGAAATAAAATTTTGGAATTGGGTTCGGTTTTGTAACATTTTTTAAAAATCGAACCGAACCAAAATTTTATGGAAACCGAATACCGAAATTATTTTGGTATGGTTCGGTTCGTACCGAAATTTTATTTTATTTTCTTGTGGAGCTCAACTTAATAAAAATTAGACAAAAAGATAAAATTATAATGTAGAATTAAAATAAAAAAAATAAACTAAAAAATAACTCATTAAGTCCCCAATAATTCGGGGTATGAGCGGGGATGAATATGAGACAGACATAACATTTGGCAATAAATGCACAAAGTGGTTGCTCCCAAAATGTCACCGAAACAAATGTATTGAAAACAACTCTAACTAATATTAATAATACTTATAAGTATAATACAAATATTTTTAAATAATAAAAAAATTTGTTTATTCGATATTTCGGTAATTCGATTTCTAAAAATTGAAAACAGAATACCAAACCGTATTATTTGTCTTTTTCAAATCGAACCGAATAAACCAAAATACCGAATAAACCGAACCATATAATAAACTTCAATTTGATTCGCCTCGGTATTTCAGTTTAACCGAAAAGTGAACACCCCTAATTATACTACCTCTCTCCCAAAATTTGTTTCCTAGGTTTGAGAATTCAACACACTCACACAAATAAAAAAAAAGTCATTAATTTTGGTCCAATTTATTACATTAAATGACCACCTATATTAGGTTTAATCAAAACAGAAACACTACTCCTATGTTGCAAATTAAGTGTACTAATTAACTAATACTCGGATATTAAAATTTTGATAAAATATAAGCAGATGTCTGAATGCCCTAATTAATAATTTTTAAAAAAAAATTAGCACACTATGTTATTCTAGAATTACTTGGCTTAATGTGATTTTTTCTTTTATATAGCTTTCATTTTTACTTTTACTCTTCGTTAGTATCGTTAGTAGGGTTTTTTTTTCTTAATTCTTAAACTTCGAACAAATTAATGCAAAATTGTATTATAAGGAAAAAAAAATAGAAAAATTACATCATTATTAGTTCAAAATAAAACAAACATTGTACGTGAATTTAAAATCACATATCAACGGATCCCTCTTTCATCTAACACTTGAAGAACTTAATTATCATGGATATAAATAAAAATGAAATACTCCATCCGATTCAAAATATAAATCTTTTTATTAAGTTTTTACACAAATTAAGATACTAATCAGAATTACTTAAAAGACACCTGATTAATACTCCAAACAACAAAGTAATGAATAGGGAAAACTCTGGCTCTGGCCCCACACTCATCTCACATAAATTTAGACAGGTGGGTCCTGCAGACCTCCATGTCTCACAGGTACCCACAAAGTCCATCCCATAGCAAATTTTTCCGAATAGATAATTGCATGAGAACTATACATTTTGACCAAAATGAATATGAGGAGAAAACGATGTGGGTGCAAATCAATCAATAAATACATTTGCAACAAATAACACCTCTTACAACAACTTATATTTTGAATTAGAGGGAGTATGTTTTATTGCAAATGAGTCCGAATATTTTCTTCAATTTACACAGCTACATAAGGACTAGTGAATGCTCCTATCGCCTTCTCCATCTCCTCTTTTTCACAATCTTCAATCCAAAAAATACTAAACTAGTAAGATGGTTCCTCTGCTGCTATTGTTTCTGCTAATCTGTTCAATCCAAGATTCAAAATCACAGGAGTTTACCAATTCGGAAGAAGTAGTAAGATGGGAAATTCTCACAAAATCCTCTGAAATCCGACGCCATTCCCACCTACTTCTCTTCGTCACCGTTCCATGTAATCAATCCCCTTTTCCCTTCTCTTTTTCAAAACTATATCTCAAATTAACCATGTACAGTATTATTTATTTTGTTTCTAGAGTTTCATAGCCAAATCAATTTTCATATACATTAAGAAATTAGGTTAGTTAGGTTATTTTTTTTAGTCAAATGATCAGAAGACCATCTCGAACTTTGAATACAATAAATGTTGTATTTGTTGAATTAATAAATGTTAGGATAATACTCAATACGTCCTAAATTATTTCAACTGTTGTGTTTGAGCTAAATCAAACCAAGCTTTATTGATGAAATGGAACAATCTTACAGAATATAGGAGAATTACAGAAGAATTGAGTAAGAAATTGAAGAGAGAATCAGAAATCCCTAGCTATGAAGCTCGGAAATTGGGAAGAAGAATAAGAGGAGGAAAAGGAAAGAAAACTAATAACGGTTTTCTCAACCAAAAATATCCCATCCCAAAAATAGAGGCAACCACCTCTATTTATAGACAATTCTGACCCATAAACCCGCGCATAAATCCGACCCGGGTGACCATTAAGTCATACCCTGGTTCGATTCCTACTTCTGCCCATTTGTTATTAAATTTCTTTTATTAATTTTCTCCTTTCTGACATTCTTCCCCCCTTAATCAGCATCTTGTCCTCAAGATGCCCAAGTGAAATTAGGCCATCTTTTGATGAATTCTTCTGAATCTTCCCAAGTAGCATCTTCTACTGGCAGATTGCTCCAAGAAATGAGCCATTGTACCCCTGCTCTATTGTTCTTTTTGACCAGTCTTCTATCCAACAAAGCCAAAGGCTCAACTAAAATCTGACCCTCCTCATTAACTCTAGGAAGATCCTTTTGTATAGCAGTTCCTTCACCCACCCTTAGCTTCAGCTGACTGATGTGGAACACTGGATGTATCTTAGATTCCTTAGGTAAATCAAGTTCATAGGCAACAACACCAAACTTCCTGAGAATCTGATAGGGACCAAAATATTTAGGAGATAACTTTTGATTCTTCCTATGGACTAATGAGTGTTGCTTGTATGGTTGAAGCTTTACAAATACCATGTCTCCAACTGCAAATTCCCTCTCAGTCCTTTGTTTGTCCTCATCATCGCTTCATTACATTTCTATCGCTTGAGTCAACTGCTCCTTAAGTGTAGCATTGATCTTCTGTCTTTCTTCTATCATTTTAGACACTTCTCCATGTCTAATCTCCCCTATCACAGCATTCTCTCCTTAACTCTGAGGCTTAAATCCATACAAAGCCTCAAATGGAGACATCCTAATAGCTGAGTGGAAACAAGAGTTATACCACCATGCTGCCATAGGCAAAAACTTAAACCATTGTTTAGGCTTTTGTGCCAGAAAGCACCTTAAATACATTTCTAGGCACTGATTCACCCTCTCAGTCTGGCCATCAGTCTGAGGGTGATAAGCTGTGCTTAGCTTAAGTTTCACACCCAAAGTAGAGAACAATTCTTTCCAGAATAAGCTGGTAAAGACTTTGTCTCTATCACTCACAATGAAGTCAGGAAGCCCATGCATTTTATAGATGTGATCCATAAATGCTTCTGCTACTGATTTAGCAGAATATGGATGTGTCATTCCAATGAAATGAGCAAATTTTGTGAATCTGTCAACCACCACAAATACCACTTCTTTTCCTTCAGACTTAGGCAGTCTTTCAATGAAATCCATACTGATATGGGTAAAGGGTTTGTCAGGAATTTCCAAAGGTTGTAAAAGTCCAGGGTATGCAACTGTTTCATGCTTGCATCTTTGACACACCTCACATCTCTTGATCCTGTCTTGTACTTGTTGTTGCATCAGAGGCCAATAAAAAACCTTTTTAAGCCTCTGATAACTAACCACCACTCCAGAATGACCCCCACTAGTAGAGGAATGAATTGTATCAATGAGATTACTTCTGTAATCTCCATTTTTCCCTACAAAAATCCTCCCTTGATATCTAAGAATTCCATTGATGAAGGTGAAGTCAGCAACTTGTTTTCCTAACAGAATTTGAGCCATATAATCCTGTGCAAGTTCATCTTCTTCATAACTATTCTTGATGTCTTCTATCCATTCTGGAATGACCATAGTCAAAGCATTACACTCATACTTCCTTGACAAAGCATCTGCAACTTTATTTTCACTTCCCTTTTTGTATTGAATATGAAAATCAAACCCCAAGAGCTTTGACACCCACTTTTGCTGAGCTGTTGAAGTGATCTTCTGCTCCAGAAGATACTTCAAACTCTGGTGATCAGTTTTGATCACAAAAGTGTGTCCATCCAAATAGTGCTTCCACTTGAGAATTGAGGTGGATAAAGCCATCAATTCTTTCTCATAAGTGGACGTAGCTAAGCATTTTGGACCCAATGCCTTACTAAAGTAAGCTATTGGCCTCCCTTCTTGCATGATAACAGTTCCCATACCAGAGTCACAAGCATCAGCTTCAATGACAAATTTCTTAGAGAAATCTGGTAAAGCTAATACAGGAGGATTACTGAGAGCTTCCTTAAGTTTGATGAAAGCATTCTCAGCCTCAGGACACCAAGAAAATCCATTTTTCTTCAACTGATTAGTAAGAGGTTTACTAATCTGTCCATAGTTTTGAATGAATCTTCTGTAATAACCTGTTAGGCCTAAGAATCCCCTCAACTGCTTGATGTTGCATGGTCTAGGCCAGTTGACCATATCTTGAATCTTCTTTGGATCAGCTTGCACTCCTCTCCCAGATATTAAGTGTCCCAAGTACTCTACTTTCCTCTGCCCAAAGGAACATTTACTCATCTTCCCATAGAGTTTATGTGTCCTGAGTAACTCCAAAACCTCTTTCAAGTGCTCTCTATGAGTTTCCAAGTTTGGACTATACACCAATATGTCATCAAAGAAGACTAACACAAATTTTCTCAGAAATGGTCCAAACACTTTGTTCATTAGAGACTGGAAAGTAGCTGGAGCATTAGTAAGGCCAAATGGCATGACCTTAAACTCAAACAGCCCAAAATGAGTAGTGAAGGCTGTTTTGGGAATATCTTCTTCCTTCATCCTAATCTGGAAATATCCAGATCTTAGGTCAATCTTGGAGAAGTATTCTGCTCCAAACAACTCATCAATAAGGCCATCCACCATAGGAATGGGAAATTTGTCCTTAATTGTGAGTAAATTGAGCTGCCTAAAGTCCACACAAAACCTCCATGTCCCATCTTTCTTCTTCACAAGAATTGTGGGAGATGAGAAAGGACTATTACTTGCTTGAATAATACCATCACTAAGCATTTTCCTTCACTTGCTTCTCTATTTCATCCTTCTGTGAGTGAGGAACTCTGTAAGACCTGAGTTTAACAGGTTCTGATCCTTCTTTAAGCTGAATAGTGTGTTCATGATTTCTGTTTGGAGGTAAGCCTTTTGGCATTTCAAAGACATCAGCATATTCTTCTAATATGCCTCTGATAGTCTCATGAATTTCTCCAATTCCTACCTCTTTAGCATGCATGGAGCTCAACTATCCTATCCAAACTCCTGCTGCACCTTGCATACACTTCAAAAATCCTTTGGCTGTTACTGATTTCAGCTCAATATCCTTTCCACAGCTTTTGACTATAACCTCCTTTCCTTCCTTACAAACTTTCACAGATTGTTCCTTATAGTCCAACACAATTGGACTATGCTCTTCCAACCAATCTCCTCCTAATATTATGTCACTTCCCCCCAAGGTTAATACATGTAGCTCTTTGCAAAACTCAATCTCATTAATACTCCACTTCACATCCTTGTAGCTTTCACCATACCACCTTTCTTCTCCATTTCCTAAGACCAGAAGTAAAGGTTTGGTGTGATCTATATTGAGACTCAATTGCTTCACAATCCTAGGATCAATGAAGCTATGAGTGCTTCCAGGATCAATGAGGATTGAAACTGGTAAATTCTTTGACATTCTACCAGAAATCCTAAAAATAGCTCCACCAGTATTTCCTTTTAGTGCATTAAAAGAAATGAAAGCCTGATCTGCCATTTCTTCTCCAACACATAACTCCCCTTCTCCAAAACAAGGTTTCAACACTTGTAAGTCTGAACAATTTCTTCCTTCCTCTTGCTGATCACAAAGGTAGAGCATATTCACTTCAGCCAAAGCACACTTATGCTGTGGTGAGTACTTCTCACCACATTTGAAACATAAGTTATGCTCTCTCCTTTTCTGCATTTCTTCAGGACTTATCCTCTTAAATTTGATAGGTTCCTTGTTCCAAGTATTTGCAGTGTATGATGAAGTAGTTGCAGGTTTAGAAGTACTGCCAGCCACAGAAGAAATCTTTTGTGGATAGTTGGAAGTGAAAGACCTAGTGGTGGACTTGGATGTACTGCTCAAGCATAACTCTTGCTCTACTGCTAATCTGAAAGCTTCCAGAAGAGTAGTAGGTCTATGCATGTGCACCACTCCTTTAATTTCCTCTTTGAGACCACTCAAAAACAAGGCCACAAAATAATCTGGAGTAGCTCTTGTGCCAGTGGTTACAAAGATTGACTTCAGTTCTTCAAACTTCCTGATGTAAGTTTGAACATCTGAAGTCTGTCTTAGCTTGGTGAATTCACCAACAATTCCAGTAATAGACTTAGTGTCAAACCTAGAGTAAAGTGCCAGGACAAAACCATGCCAGTTCTGAGCCCCATGCTCAGCCACATAGCCGTATCCCCATAGGCATGCTTCACCTCTAAAATAGACCAAAGCAATGTCAAGCTTGAAAGGATCATGAATCCTATGCAACTTGAAGTACTGCTCTGCCTGAATCAACCATTCCCTAGGTTTACTGCCATCAAACTTAGGAAATTCAAGTTTAGGCAACTTGAATCCACCTCTATCAGCACCACCGCAGTCGAATCTAGGTTCGGAATCATTCGCAGCCTTGATTCCCAAAATTCTCCCTTCCATAACCATAATCAGTCCTCACAGGTCTGATTATAGGTGAATTAACATTCAATCTACTAGGCTCTCCTTCTACTGCCTTTTCTCTATCATTACTATTCGATTTTGATAGTAAATCAAATATTGAGCCAATCTTCTTATCAGTTTCAGCAATTGCAGCTCTCAAATCATTGAATTGAGTTTTAAACCGAGAGTTAGAGCTTTCTACCTCTCCAATCCTCGGTGATGGTTGTTCGAAAGGGAATTCGCAGCTCTCCAGGGCACGAGCGAAGGTAGAAGTGCCTACGAAGAAGGTTGCGAGACTTCATTATGTTGATTTCTGGTCACCGGCATTGCTTCCAAGGATTTAATGACTCGATACCAAATGTTGTGTTTGAGCTAAATCAAACCAAGCTTTATTGATGAAATGGAACAATCTTACAGAATATAGGAGAATTACAGAAGAATTGAGTAAGAAATTGAAGAGAGAATCAGAAATCCCTAGCTATGAAGCTCGGAAATTGGGAAGAAGAATAAGAGGAGGAAAAGGGAAGAAAACTAATAACGGTTTTCTCAACCAAAAATATCCCATCCCAAAAATAGAGCCAACCACCTCTATTTATAGACAATTCTGACCCATAAACCCGCGCATAAATCCGACCCGGGTGACCATTAAGTCATACCCTGGTTCGATTCCTGCTTCTGCCCATTTGTTATTAAATTTCTTTTATTAATTTTCTCCTTTCTTGACATCAACATTTCATTTTTAATCTGTCCCAAATTAATTATCTAATTTCTAATAAATGGCTTATTAATGATATTTTTCAATCATACTCCTACATTGAATGTGGGAGAGATAAGAATAGAGAGGAAAAGAAGGTAAAATTAAATTTTGGGATTAAAATTAATAGGGTAATGTTTGACATTTTACCATATACTACTATAGAATTCGATGAAACCTTATGCAAAACACAAAGTGTACGGATAATTTGAGACGAAGGGAGTATTGAAAAAACATGGTTGAACGTTGTCTTGAATCCATGAGAAGATAACTAATTTGAGACAAGAAACAAAGTAAGTTTTGAGACATGTAATTGGGATGGAGGGAGTAACATATCATACCTGATATGTGATTTTCAATCTTTTTCTAGGGTGTGGAGAATCGCGATCTCTGATGAAAGAGTTGGCCCATGCAGTTACAAATGAGCATGACCGGTTCGGCACCTTGAAGCTGATGTTTTTAAATAGAAATAGTGAAAGAATACTAGCAAGCACACTTGGGGCTTCTGAGGGTACAACACTTCTTTATTTCCACCATTCATCATGTTACAAATATGGTGGAAGACTTCGAGTACAGAACATATTATCTTCTGTTCAACATGTTATGTCTCTATTGCCCAAGGAACATCCTCTTATACCTTTAAATACACCCGAAGATTTAAGAAATTTCCTTGGTTCAACTGACAAGGCTTTGCTGCTTCTGGAATTCTGTGGATGGACTTCCAAACTTCTGGCAAAAGGCAAGAAAAATATTATTGCAATTTGTATATTGTGCCTTGTTGTTTTCTTATGCTTTGAGCGTAAAATGGAATATATATTGAACAAATAACTATGCATATAAACAGTTCTTAGCTCCATGTTAATTCAGTCCGAAGCTTTAGGTTTGTCATCTCTACATCCTCAGAAGTGGGAGAAAAAAGGGAAGAGCCTTTTATGGTTTCCACTATATGCATAGTGGATGTCTGAATAGCTGGATAGTTCTAGTGTTACCAACCGTAAAAGCTCAGAAGCATAAGATACCAGGGTTGATTATTTCCATGGAATTTTGAGAATAATATAAGATTTAGAAGTTTGGTACTTTTCATGGAAGTCTCGATTATAAACCACACTTGAAGGTAGGGCTATAATTTTCTGTCTCGTTCTTTTTATTTTCCAGCTGTAAGTCTTAACATAGACACAGACATGTTGCAGCCTAAGATAAAGTTCTAGGAAACACATTGCCATGTTCTATTTAAACTGATATTCGAAAGCATTAAAGTATGTTCAGGAAATAAGGTTGCATGATTCTTTACCCATTTCTATGCTTCTATGTATTCTTTCTTCCTTAACTCTCCAAAAAGCAAGAAAAGGATTTATGCTTCTTTTTTTTGTATACGGGTTACCTTCTATATTTGAGGTTTAGATCTTCTATAACACACTAAATTATTGAAACTTTTATTTGTATATCCTAAACTAAACAAGAAAAACCTTAAATTCGGACCTTAGACATACATAACCATACTATAAATGAGAATGTTACAGGGAGTGTAGAAGATCTTGTGCCCTATAATTGTAAGTCTATGATGTTGCATGTTAGCCCTTCCATCCTGGTGATGTTGACGGATATTACTTCCTAATTTATGGAAAAGGTTTCAGCGGAGAAGCTAATGGAACACTTCAGATGGAGAAGAGGAAGCATAAGGTGAACAGTAATATCTTATTTCTTATGGTCGCAAGTCTAATAATAAAATATAGAAAATATGCTTTCTTGACTAATACTTCTTTGTATCTTTCTTGAAGTAGGGAATGGGATATTACCAGACGAGTTGCAACGTTAACTACCGGTTAGGTGGATTTCCTTGGCTTAGTGAATTTACATTGGTGAATGACACTTTTTCTCCAGAGGTGGAGGAAATTTCAGCTGGTGGTGGTTTCACATGCTCTTTAGATGATCTTCAGCATTTTGAATCTTTCTTGCCCAAGTTCATGGATGCTGCTAGAGAGTTCTTCCTTCCTCCAGAAAGAGTACAGTTTGGTCTGGTTTCTGAGAGAGCATTGCTGTCGGAGTTGAATATTGAAGCTTCTGATTCTTGGTTTATGACACTACGGTATGCAGGATGCCCAAGTTGTTCGAAGGTTCTCAGAGAAATTGGTGATCTCAAAATTGCTTTACAGACTCAAGAGCCTGTTGTTAGAGAGGCAAGTGCTGTTAGATTCTTTACTTCATTAAATTCATTTTATTATATGATATTTCTTCGACTTTGAGGATTTCTAGTGATTTTGTGGACCTTTCTGTAGTTAATGTCGATAGATGTCATTTTAAGGTTTATTGAATTAAGTAGCTATCTACTAAACCTTTTTATTCAACTTTGAAATGATGGTGAACTCCTGGAAACTTTAAGAGCTTCTGCTCAAGACAACATAATGCAGGTCTTCGAATCCTAGGCAAGCTCAACTGGAACTCTTAATTAACATCAGAAATTCTTCATCCTCCCCCCTTCTATTTATTTCCTTCAGCATACTCTTTGGGTCTAAATTCCTTTCTCCTTTATGTAATATCCCATTGGTTAATTGCCTCTAATCCTAGAGCCCCTGTAATATCAGGAGGTATGGTATGGTCATGGTTATTGTTGTTAACGAGTAAAAACCATATTTTGATGTTGTTTAAGTATGCTAGTCTTAATTATTTGCATCTTTTGCTCAGCCCTGTCTTTATGGAACTCCTTGAATTATTCGCAGAACTAAAAACTGTCACCTTATGTCAATCCTACGTTGTTTTCCATGTTTTCTGATGCTATACTTATCTGCAAACATCATTTTTCTTTTACGTTTTGAATTTGACCAATGGTATACTTCATATTTGGAGTTGAAATTGTCAGTGCCTACTGCCTAGTAAATTGTAATCATTGTTCATTTATACTAACTCTACTGCCTTTTGATTTTTTTTTCTCTTTTTTTGTTGTCTTATCAATATCTTATCCGTTTCATGCAGATTCCAGATGATGCACATGATGTTCTACCTACTTTACCTGCAAATGAGCCGTCCATACTTATTTTCATTGATAGATCATCTAACTCGCGAACATCAGAAAGCAGAGCAAGGATGCTCTTCATGCTTTCAGAGACTTAGCACTGCACCATCAGATCCTAAACAAGACACATGGAGAAAGTACTTTGCAGCTCTCGAAGTTATCTAAAAGTACTTATAAGTCATCCGATACTTCTCAACACAGTAGACTAATGGAGCTACTGCCAGTGTCTCAGAAGTTAACTGTCAAGGATAAGACATCCGTTTTGTTGATGAAGGAGGGAAAACAATTTACAATGGAAAAACTTGTTTCAGACTTTCAAGGTAGTTCCTTGCATGAGTTGATTGCATATTTGTCTCAGCAAAAGAAGGAAATCAAGTTGAGCTCTCTGGCAAAAGATGCTGGATTTCAACTTTTATCTGAAGATATTGAAATCAAAGCTGCTGAAGCTCAATCTCCTCAGCCAGAAGAACAGTCTACTCAAGTGTTGGAGCTCCCGGACAGTATTCTTGAAGGTACTGCCGATTCGTTTGAAGAGCAGAAGCAGCAAATAGCTGGTGCTTCCTATTCTGTGAATGATGAAGATTACAAGAGGACATATTCTGAATCTTTTCAGCAGGTCAATGAGAGGAATCCTGTTTTAAGTGCAGAATTATCTGCTAAATCTACTTATTCTCAGCCAGAGGGTTATGCTCAGGGTTACTCTCAAGACAGTCAATTTAAACAGGAAATGTTATTAGGACAGGACGAGCAAAAGCGAAAGAAACATTTTAGTGGTTCGTTTTTCTTTTGCGATGGACACTTCAGATTGCTTAGAGCTCTAACTTCCGGTTCAAGGATTCCTTCAGTAGTTATAATTGATCCCATGGTACTACAACACTACATCATACCTGAGAAAGATTCTTTGAATTATTCTATCCTATCTGATTTTCTTGATGAATTTTTAAATGGAAGTCTCACTCCATATCAGCAATCTGAGCCTGCTGTTCACCACTCTCGGGATGTTCCAGTACCACCATTTGTCAATCTAGATTTTCATGAGGTGGATTCTATTACACGGGTTACAACGCATACATTTAATGAGCTAGTCCTTGGTAACCAATCTGATAATGAGAATTCAGGAAACGCTTGGGATAGAGATGTATTGGTTTTATTCACTAATAGCTGGTGTGGATTTTGCCAGAGGATGGAAATGATCGTTCGTGAAGTGTATAGAGCTATAAAAGGTTACACAATTATGTTGAACAGTGGGATGGGGAGTGAGGCCCTTTTGACAAGAAATGGTAAGAAGAAAATTCAAATGCTTATACTCAGATGCGTGTTTTTCCTGATCTTATATATATGACATGTATGTACATATATAGGTATCTTGTGTCTGTGCGTACCCCCCCCCCCCCACCCCCCAAAACAGATTTTGTTCCCCTCCAACCTCCCGGTGAACGAGGAACGATAGGTAGTGTGGAATTTCATGTCATCTCCTTGGACATGCTTTCTTTTCTTCTATATTAATATGATGTACGCCTAACAGGAGGTTCTTTATATAGTTTCATAAAAAGCAGTTTCAAACTTATCCTCAGATGCCTGTTGGTTGGGGCTTTTGAAGGTCTTATCGGATTTCCCCCCTCCCATCCTTCCTTGAGAGGAGAAATGATGGGGAGGATTGGGTGTTCCATTTCCTCTCCTTGGTGTATGTTTTGTGTTTTCTTATTTTCCTATGATGTCCACTTGGAGGATTTTGAGCAGGCCAATAGTTTAATGGTGTTTTATGAGGAAGATAACAATTTTTCTTACATGATTTCCGAAACCCAGGTCAAAGTCCCAAGCCCAAGGCCGCAAGAAGTGAATTAGGCATTGACTTCTTGAAGTAGGGTAGGGAACTTTCTAGCTTTTCTGCCTGCATGTTGTTTTTAGAAGATCTATTTAAAGTTGGTATCCAGGTTTTTATCTTTCATGCACTTCTGGGTTGTATTTGGCTAGCAACTATACTTGGAATCTTTAACACTTTTTTGGGTTTTAGTGGAGTCTACAGTAGATTTTGTAAGAGAAAAAGCAAAAACAAAAAAGATTAGAAACTTGGACAGTTTGGACAAAACAAGATGGTGAGTTTACTTTTGAAGATGGCCAAAATTCAAAAGTGTGTTTTATCACATTCTTGTTATTCTCTAATCTGCTAAATGGGCAATATCACGTTCTTTTCTTCTGATGACCTTCACATTATAAGCACATGCTAATGATGAGTAGTTGAAGGAAATTTCTTTTTAATCATCATCTTGTGTCTTCATTGAGCATGTGTGGTTCTTAGTGTCTCTAATGGGTGCTTAGATATATGGTGGCAGATAATATGAAGAGTTCTACATTGAAGGTTCCACAGATTTATTTGATGGATTGCACCTTGAACGACTGCAGTTCGATTTTGAAGGCATCTGTTAAGGTATAACTTCGAAAATTTAGGTATAACTTATTCGTTTGCAGGTATTAAATTATATGTTGTGGGCTAAAGCTAAAGCTGGAAAAACATTGTGTGTTCGCTCTGCTGATCACTATGCTTTTTACCTCTTCTTCGAGTGCATGCATCAGCTTAGGACTTTATATAGTTACTCCCTTTTTGAAACGTTGTTATCTTGGATTGACCTTCTGTTGATTTTTATTATCTTGACTCTCAGTTATAAGATAGAACGTCAGAGTCAGTGATCAACATACTATTTTCCTGAATTTATCAATTTTGTTTTTGTACAAGTTGAATTTTTATTAGTGCCTGACTCGGTAAGAAATTTAAGGGGTTCCAGGCTGGCGGAATTAGAAAGTATGACTTACATACTGTTCATGTTTGAGACAGAGGTATAAATGCATAAATCCAACACACAACAAACTAATTCAATGTCATAGTTCTCCAATTTTATTTTTTTAAATCAAAATGTAAATGTATATTGATCAAATATTTTCTATACAAAGTATAAGGCCAATGCACTAAAAGATGCCTAAGTATCAGCGGCCCATCCAAGTCTCTATCACAATTATCTGTAAGGCTCAAAACATGAGAATACAAAGAAAAGATAGCCTTTTATACATGTGTTTTGACCCTACGGTTGATCAAAGTAGGCAATGGCACCACAAATTTACTTTTCTACCTGGTTTTTGACATCCGTAATTTTAGTTTTAGAATTGGATCTCTCAAAACCTCTAAGACGCTAGTTGCACACTAGTTTACTACCCAATCAAGATTAGACATGTCTTTTTCCAGATGAGCAGGAAGGCCTGCAGGATTTATTATTGAAGATGACTCTTTTTAGTGCCACTATAAATGAATGATCCTAAAACTGCCAACTTTTGAGTATTTTTTTCAAGGATATACACATATTTAGATAAGCCCCAGTTACAATTTCGTGATTCGGTTTTAAATTTTGTTGACCATTTACATTACAATCAGATTATATACGAGTTGACTATTTCTGCTATTTGAACAGACTTCGTCATTTTCTTTCAGTTTGATGTTTATCAGGAACAAACCAGATTAATAATTTACTTTTTGTTCTGTTGTTGGCTTCTGCAGCGGGAAATTTATCCATCTTTTCTTTTATTTCCTGCAATGAGGAAGGAAGCCATTGCTTATGACGGAGATTTGGCAGTATCTGGTATTTTAAGCTTTCTGGCTAATCACAGGGTTCTTGTTTCGGAGAAAGGTAAACCATCTTAATTTACTGCCCAATTCTTGCCATCAGACGTGCTTCTTGATCTAGGGATAGCAAAACTTGGCAAATGAGATAAAAAGTAACACAGAATAGGTCTTAATGATGGTAGGTAAGAACTTCAGTTTATACTTGATACGACACATGACCTTTTATATTCATTAAAGATGAGTTTCAATATCATCCTAGAAAACACTTGTGCTCAACACTCTTATTCCTTAATGTGATCAGTTCTGAATATTTAGTCAAGATTAAAATAGTTTTTTTGGTAAATCATGTACATAAAATTCCGAATAGCTTCGCTATCCCTCTATAGCATTTACGGGATCGCACGCTACGTGCCGCTATCTGTGATTGATAACACTGATTTAAGTTACCTTTTGGATTAGGTATTCTTTGGCCTGGAGTTGAACAAGGTGGAAGCTATTCGAAGCGTTCTTGCCGGTCTCAGCCTGCATACCATGAAGTTCTACTCAAGGACACCGAGCAGGAAATCACAACAAAGCACAACCGGATCGAGATCCAATCTTTGACTGGTTCGTATGAAACAACCTCGAAAGTGGCTGCTGGTTCCTTCCTAACTGCAACAGATAAGCTGCTGAATGTACATCCCTTTGACGAATCCAAAATTCTTATTATCAAAGGAGATCAATCCAAAAGAATTGAAGGTCTTATTGTCAACAAATTTATCAATTGGGATTCAATGGAAGAACTTGAAGAGGGGTTAGAACTACTGAAAGATGCACCCCTATCATTAGGTGGTCCTGTCATAAAACGCGGAATGCCTCTTGTTGCGTTGTCCGACAAATGCACTAAAGATCGGGGTATGGAAGTCCTTCCAGGTGTCTATTTTTTGGATCAACGGACAACACTTCAACTAGTAGAAGAAGTCAGGTTAGGAAATAAGTCTGTTCATGGTTACTGGTTTTTCTTGGGGTTTTCAAGTTGGGATTGGAACCAGTTATTTCATGAGATTGCTGAAGGAGCTTGGCATGTCAGCGATGGTAATATTTCCCAACTAGATTGGCCAAAAGTTCTCTAGTACTGTTGCACAAGTTCCGTGAAGACAACGAAGCGCAACTCAAGCGGTTAGACGCTTCACTTTCAACCGGTAAGTCGTGAGTTCGAGTCAGGTTGGAGGGGAAGGGAAGTGGGGAACCACTATTAATCCTCATTAAAAAGGGAAAAAAGAGTCCCAGGATACCTTAAGCCGAGTAAGAATAGCCAGAACCGAGGAAGTTGAAGAAAACAAGTTTTGTATACACTGTTCTTCTAGGATTCCATGCATCACTTGCTCTATTCATTCAGTTTGTACTGTTAGTTTGAATTTTCTGGTATCTTTTGTGTAGAACTGTCATGTCCCAAAGAAATGACACCAAACTTCAGACTCAATCTAGACCAGATAGCAGCTAAGAGACCAGTGTCTCGACCAATCCAAATCAACAGTAAATCGAGAACTATGGAAAATAGATATATATATATATATATATATATTGATTTGTAAACTGAAGAAGATCTCAATACATATCATTCATCATCATTTAGTTCACTTCTCAGAATAGTAACTAACAGAAATGGATCATAGTCCCCATAATACTTAATAAATAGAAAATAACTAAGAAGTAAGCTGAGCGAGTAATGGAGATCAAACTCTGAGCATAATCCAAGCTGCAAGGCACACCAATATTCAAGAGGGAAAGAACTACTGTTGCCTTTGGGGATAATTATCTGAATCAGCTTTGATGGACACAGATCAATAGACAAGCGAAATCGAACTAGTTGCAATCTCCATTGTCAGACCATTGTGAGCAATAATCTGAGAAGGCAAAGCCAACCAGCAATTCAGTAACCAGAAATAGGGGAAATAATAGAGAGAATTAGGGTTTAATGGAGGGAGGGAAAGGTGATAAGAATGAAGGAATAAACTCACAAGAAAGAGAGAAAGCCGCAGCCAAGTTTGGGTATAATTTTCTGGACCCTTTCTTCTCCACTGCAACTCTCTATTTATAGCTAGGGTTCTCAGTCCCGAATTAGATCCTAGCCAGCCAGCTCAGCAACCGCTGACACCTCGGAGGAATCAACAGTGGAACTTGAAGATCCCTTCTTAGCCAATGAGGAAGCTTCTGCAAAAAGGTGTGGAGAGCTCCACTTCTTCTGTCCTTCGCAGCAGTGAGCTGAAGAAGACAGCTCAAACGACGTCGTAATACTTATTTAACTGAAGTTAGTTATTTAAATGGAACGACACCGTTTTGGTGTAATTTCAACTAAAGCTTTCCCCCAATTCCCAGCCAGCCCTAGTTTGCAATTTTCCCTCATTTTCTTCATTTAAAACATAACTAAACAATTCATTTCTTCCACAACATTCCTGACACTTTGAGAATAGGTATTAGATCAAAATCCTTCTCCTTTGCACATACCGGACATGACAAGAACTTTCCTTTTCCTTTCCCGAAATCGTAATTATTAATCTCTTTATTTTAATTTTAGTTTTTATATTTTTCCTTTTTTTTTGGTACGAAATCGTGTATATATATTATAAAGTTGGACCAGAAGCCTATGATGTCGATACGTGGCGTATTGTAGGTTATCCTTCCATGTAAAGTTTACACGTGACATTTGGAGCATTGATTACTTCTTAGGACGTTGTGCCCCATTAGCTAATGACATATATAGAATTCTTAGGTTTCTATGGAGGTAAACTATTACACAAAATAGTTCTTGTTATCTATAGTTATTGTAGAAGAGCTAATAGTTATAATACTTTGCATCTTTATATAGAGTTTTTTCTCTTGCTCTCTAGGATTAGAACATGAAATTATTTGATTATATATTAAGTTCAATGTATTGAAAAGTCTTTTATTCTTATGGTTATTATTCTACTTAGTTGTACAGTGGCGGAGCATAAGGGAGGCAGGAGGGGGCCACGCACCCCCCCCCCTCCCCTCCCCTCAATTTTTTTTGAAATTTGCATATTAGTTCTAGTAATATATATTTTTTGTATAAATAAGTCCTTATAATATAAAATGTATTGATCTTTTCAAACATTTGAAATTTATAATAGTACTCTCTCAGTCTCAAATCGAATGTCTATTTTCTATTATCTATTTTCTATTTTAGTTTATTTCGGAATGAATGTTCATTTTCTTAGAATTAATGTATTTTTTCGATGGTACCAGAATTCTTCAATCCTTAAAAAATCTCTGTCCTCCATTCATTCAAATGCTTATTTTATTCATGGGATGCTAATTGTTTTGTAATATTGTAATTTTGGCATGATCTTTGGTGTTGTAATAGTGTAATTTGTGACTAATTTTTTAGCGCTTTAATAATGTAATTTGGATTGCAGAAATAGAAGAAATATGTAGTTTTAAAGCAAAAATCTATCATTTTATTACTTAATATGTTCGGTTATTTCTGTTATAAACCGAATTCCGAATCGTATTCTATTTCGATTCAAAATCGTTAATCATCAAATTAGTTTTGAATTTAGTCAATTTTTTTAACAAGAAAAACTGAATTCAAATACAACAGGTAGTACTGTCAAAACGGGTATGCCCACCCGCCCCGCCCTTCCCCGTCATGGGCATGTCTTAAATGGGGATGGGTGGGCATGCCCGCTTTTTTCACGGGCAATCAAAAGGGATGCCCGTACCCGCCCGCCGAATGCTCGTGAGCAAATGGGCATGCCCGCGACCCTTATTATTAATTTTGTTTAAAAAAAAAATAGATTAAATCTGAAAAATTCAACAAAATGTAATTCTTTCTCATTCACTTGCAGTTTATAGTCTTGTAGAGGGTAAATAAATATCCAAAATAGTTGAAGAACAATCAAATAAAAATCCACAATATCCAAAATAGTTATAAAAAAACAATCAAACTCCATAATTTCAAATATAATTCAAGATCAACTATCCAAAATTGACAAACATATTGTTGAAGTCAAAGCAACAAAAAATAGATACGTTTTTTTTAATATCCTCTATTTATTGATCTAGATCTTGAGCACTAGAAGTATTTTTTGAATCCACCTTAGATAATGTTGATTCATCCTCATCATCTCCCCTTATAAAACACACACAGAACTTGAGAAGTTAAAACTTAAAACTTAGAACATTATAAATGGTAATGATAAATAATAAGTTAGAACATAATTTAGTTACCTTCAGATATGAAACCGTTAATATTTGGGTAATAGAAGTATAGAACGGCTTCAAGGGATTTTCCCCAAGATATATAGCACGACTCAACTTTTATCTTGGGCTTTTAGGGGTTTTTTTTCTTCTTTTGGCTCTCAAGTCTCAATTGTGAAAATTAATCCATATCCAAAATTAAAAAAAAGAAAGAAAACAAAAACAAAGCGGGCATGCCCGGTTGCAACCTGCTCATACCTGCATTGCCCGTTACCCGAACGGGTATGCCCATTAATACCCGTATTTAAATGGGCATGTAATTCATAGCCCCATACCCGCCCATTAAGCTAATGGGGCGGGCACGCCCGCGGGCATATGCCCATTTTGACAGCTCTAACAATAGGACTTCAAATAGATAAAAGTTTCTCTAAAATATACCTTATTTAAACTAATAATATATTTTTTTATAACTTTCTAATACTATTTTGAAGTATGAACTGTAAAACTGGCATCTGCATATTAGGCGGGGTTTTCAAATTTTTTCCTTAATTTCTGCATGTTTTTTCCAAGATAAGTATTATTTTAACTTCAAATTTTTAGTAAAAATATATCATTCTACCTCAAATATGCCGTCATACACTGTAAATAAATTTTTATTCGGCCCCCCTAAGTCCAAATCCTGGCTCCGCCACTGTAGTTATATAAAACTAATATCCATATTTAATTATGAGATTTTACATATTCCACACATATATGATTGACTTTAGAAAATTTATTACTGATTACTATTTATATAAATTCATATATCGGGAAAATTAATAATAGATATTATAATTATTTTATGATTTTACTAATGCATAGAGCTAAAAACATGAGCAATAAATTATAGTACAAGAAATTTTTCTATATAAATTATTTGTGGAAGAAAGACGAAAAAACTTCATGATTACACACTAACATGGCTGTAGAAGAAAGTGAAAGAGAATGTAAAGTAAAATAATGATTATTGAATAAAAGTGAGGAAGAAGCAAAATAACCTTCTTGATGAAGAAAAAGTATGAGAAAAGCTGAAAATCAGTATCTTAAATACATAAATAATTATAGTATATTTTTTAAGATAACAGATTATAACTATATAAGTAATTAAAAGAAAATGAAACTTGATAAAAGAAAAATTGGATTTGATCAAATAAAAAGAAAAAGAAAAAATCAGTTCCCAATACTTGATTATTTCCCTAATCAAAGACTCTTGATATTCTATAATAATAAACTCTAATAGTTAAAAATATAATATAAAAAAAATTGGTTTCAAGAAACCATTCTTTTTTCAAAGAAATGACTTCATATTTTAAACAACTATAATGACTATTTAAATAAAAAACAATACGTTTTAAAAAAAAAAGACGGTTCTTTAATTTCTCTAAGAAAGGGCTATTTGTTTTCATAACATAAAAGCACTAATAACTTCACAATAAACATAACTTCCCAGAAACCTTTTAATTTCATATCTGAAAAGTAGCCTTTACGGAGGAAGAAATCCAAGAGGAAGAGGAAGAGAATTATAGGAAAAATAAATAAAATTAATAACACAAAATCAACATAAAGTAGGCACACCCTGCTACTACTCATTCAAGCATTAGAAACCCCTTCCAGTGGAAAAAATTAAATAGAAAACCATTTAATTCTTCTACAGTTATACTAATTGAGATGCAAAAGATCAAAGGTGTCCTAGTCCAGTGGGGTAGGCGCCAGGTCGTGAGTTCGATACCCTCCGTCTGCGTGCGGCAAGCTTTTATCTCTCTTTCTAAGGCTATTTCCTTTTCGTCTGAGGCAGTTCTCTCTCCCCTATATGGGGCAACCGCCCAATCAGGTTTAAAAAAAAAAAAAAAAATTGAGATGCAAAAGAGAAAAATAAATTGAACATAAATTAGGCACGGAAGGCTTTATGATCATCAAAGAGAAATTAGAAAAAGAAGAGATATGTGGTTATGGTCAGTAGGCAAAAAAACAGAAGAACGGAGAAAGAGAGAAGACGATAATATGTAGAGTATGGAGAGATAATCAATGACGAGCAACAGAAGGAATGCATGGGACACCACTATGTACAAGTTTACTTCAATAATCTGCAATATGACTAGCAATCAGAGTAAGTTTTGGTAATTTCAAAATATATTTACTCTACATCTATTATAAAGAAGGTTATTAATAATTCTATAAATAAGAAGGGAGGTCATTATTATTTAAACATATCTAAAAGATGTCTATCTATATATATATATATATATATATATATATATATATATATATATATATATATATATATAAAGTGGAAGAGAGATGAGAGCTTGTCATTTGTACGCGAGAGATTGAAAGAAAAATATGAAGAACATCATTTCCCCAATTTTATTACTCGCAATTCTATTTGCACAAAGTACAAGAAAAGTTTTCAAGACAAAACAACAATAAATAAAAATAAATCGAACAAGAACATCCTCTCACGATAAATTATAATGCACAATTCTATCAACTATGAAAACCTATAAACTCCTCCAATCCCATTGACTAATTTTTCTTTGTCCAAATACAAATTTTTTTGATGCCACTTCCACTTGGAGATGTCATAATGAAAATAAAATGTATGAGGGCCACCAGAAAACTAGAAGCAAACTGGTCCATATAACTAGGCATTAAGCTTTCATTTCCCCCATTAAAGACCTTATTTGGTGTCTTGATTTCTTCCGAGTGTTCGCATATTGTTCTCGGGAAGCCTTCATTTATTCGTTGTTTGAACTGAAAATCTGCACAATAAATATTTATTGATAAGCCCATAGAACTATGAACATATGATTTTGTAGCTCATATGACTACGATAAAATAATTATAATAACTTACATTGGAAATTGGGGGAGCTCTTTAAGCTTAGTAGTGGGTTGGGGGAGGAGGGGAAGCATAAATGTATACTGGTGGGGGTGGAGATTTCAGAGGTGGTGGAGGTGAGGTGTAGTAGTATGGGGGTGGAAGAAATGGTGATGGGGGAGGAGGGGATTTGTAGATATAGGGAGGCGGGGGAGAAGGAGATGGTGGAGGTGGAGATTTGTAGTAGTATGGTGGGGGAGGAGATGGTGATGGGGGAGGAGGAGACTTGTAGACATAAGGAGGTGGGGGAGAAGGAGATGGCGGTGGTGGTGACTTGTAGTAGTACAGTGGTGGAGGAGATGATGACGGGGGAGGAGGGGACTTGTAGACATAAGGAGGTGGGGGAGAAGGAGATGGCGGTGGTGGTGGTGACGACTTGTAGTAGTACGGTGGTGGAGGAGATGATGACGGGGGAGGAGGGGACTTGTAGACATAAGGAGGTGGGGGAGAAGGAGATGGCGGTGGTGGGGACTTGTAATAGTATGGTGGTGGAGGAGACGACAATGGTGGTGGGGGAGAATTGTAGTAGTAGGGAGGTGGTGGTGATGGCGACGGTGGGGGTGGAGACTTGTAGTAGTATGGTGGAGGAGGTGACAATGATGATGGAGGAGGTGACTTGTAGTAATATGGGGAAGGTGGAGATGGCGATGGGGGAGGAGAGGACTTGTAGTAGTATGATGGAGGAGGAGATGGCGGGGGAGAGGACTTGTAGTAGTATGGAGGTGGTGGTGATGGCGATGGTGGTGGTGGGGACTTGTAGTAGTATGGAGGTGGTGATGGCGACGGTGGTGGTGGGGACTTGTAGTAGTATGTTGGTGGAGGTGATGGCGATGAGGGTGGTGGGAATGTATAATAGTATGGTGATGGAGATTTCACTGGTGGTGGTGGTGATTTGTAAACATATGGGGGTGGAGGCGGTGACTTATACAAATAAGTAGGTGGCGGTGGAGATGTGTAGTAGTAAGTAGGAGTTGGCTTAGGCTTTTCACATTCCTCATAAGGAGTCTTCGAAGCATAAGCAAATGGCTTGGAATAGAGCACAATTTCATACTCAGACTTTGATTTCACTTTGAGGTCAGCCCCCTTCTTGCCCAAATGAAGGTTTGTTGGGATGCTGCATTTGGAACCCTTTGGTGCCTTGTGCAGCTTAGCTTTGCATGCCTTTGCTCCATATTTTACATAATCAAATCCATCAAGTGTGACGCTGTATTTTCCATTGATTTTGGTCTTACCATATGCAACAATTTCTTTGTCACCCGTCATGCATTTCACCTCAACAACAGCACCTATTCCATAGTTTGATAGAAAATCTTAATAATTTTCATGAAATTACAAATTACTACGACAATAAATAACCATATAGCCTAGTTGTTTGCCACATGCTACATTAGTGAATTTTTACTATCTTAATCTAATATGAAACAAATCATGACATGCAATTTTAATATCACAAAAGCCAATATCAATTTTTATTATTAGTTTTTAGGAAGTCAATATGTCAATTATTTTATTTGAATAATTGGCATCCTTGGTGTGATGGACACACAATTGCATTTACCAACCCGTGTCCGGAATCTTATATGACAAAATAATGCTAAAGTTTTTGATTGGTTTATTTCATTCAAAAATAGACAGTAACCACTTTATTAATTTAAATAAAACAAAAATATTTTCTATGAATTGATCGACTTCATTTTAAAAGTTAAGGAGCATCTCAACACAATCATGCCACAATAATCACATGATGATTTGAACTATTAAATCAACAATAGAAATCAATTTACGGTAGAAAGAAAATATAAATAATTATATATATAGTATGTCTGAAAATGTGCACATAAAAAATTAAATATTTTGAAATACATATTGGCAGCAATATTTGGAGGAAACATACCTTTGAGATGTTTCTTGTCATGGGATTTCTTAGGGTAGTCCCAGTCGTAGCATCTGTAGCAGTAGACTTTTCCTACTACCTTAACAACAAATGAGTGAGGCTGGGGATGATAGTAATGAGTAGGTGGGGGTGGAGAAGTATAATAGTATGGTGCATGTGGAGATTTCACTGGTGGTGGTGGAGAGGTATAGTAGTATGGAGGTGGAAGAGACTCCTTTGGCGGTGATGGAGAGGTGTAGTAATATGGAGGTGATGACTTCTTAGGTGGTGGTGGAGAGGTATAGTAGTATGGAGGTGGAAGAGACTCCTTTGGCGGTGGTGGAGAGGTGTAGTAATATGGAGGTGGTGACTTCTTAGGTGGTGGTGGAGAAGTATAGTAATATGGTGGAGGAGGGGACTTAACAAGAGGTGGTGGTGACTTGTAGTAGTATGTGGGAGGTGGAGACTTTCTTTGGTGGAGGCGGGGAAATGTAGTAATATGGTGGCGGGGGTGATTTAATCGGTGGAGGGGGAGAATTGTAGTAGTAAGGAGGAGGTAGAGACTTCACTGGTGGGGGAGGAGAGCTATAATAATACGGGGGAGGTGGAGACTTCTTTGGTGGAGGTGGAGAAGTGTAGTAGTATGGTGGTGGGGGTGATTTAACCGGTGGAGGAGGAGAAGTGTAATAGTAGGATGGAGGTGGAGACTTCTTTGGTGGTGGCGGAGAACTATAATAGTAGGGAGGAGGTGAAGACTTCTTTGGTGGAGGTGGAGATTCGTAGTAATATGGAGGGGGATACTTCTTTGGTGGTGGTGGAGGAGGAGAAGTGTAGTAGTAAGACGGAGGTGGTGACTCCTTTGGTGGCGATGGAGAAGTGTAGTAATAAGGTGGGGGAGGAGATTTCGCTGGAGGCGGTGGAGACTTGTAGTAGTACGGCGGTGGAGGAGTGGGAGACTTTGGTGGAGGTGGAGGTGAAGTGTAATAGTAAGGTGGTGGAGGTGAGGGAGAAGGGGGTGGTGGCGATTTGTAGTAATAAGCCGGGGGAGGTGGTGGAGACTTCACTGGAGGTGGAGGGGATACATAATAATAGGGTGGAGGAGGAGACGGTGAAGGTGGTGGGGGAGATTTATAGTAGTATGGTGGAGGAGGAGACGGTGAAGGTGGTGAGGGAGACTTGTAGTAATAAGGTGGGGGTGGTGATGGTGAGGGTGGTGGAGGGGATTTGTAGTAATAAGGTGGCGGAGGAGATGGTGAAGGTGGAGGTGGTGACTTGTAAACATATGGTGGAGGGGGTGATGGAGATGGTGGAGGTGGAGACTTGTAGTGGTATGGTGGGGGAGGAGATGGTGATGGGGGAGGAGGAGACTTGTAGACATAAGGAGGTGGGGGAGAAGGAGATGGCGGTGGTGGTGACTTGTAGTAGTACGGTGGTGGAGGAGATGATGACGGGGGAGGAGGGGACTTGTAGACATAAGGAGGTGGGGGAGAAGGAGATGGTGGTGGTGGTGGTGGTGACTTGTAGTAATATGGAGGTGGATGAGATGGTGATGGGGGAGGAGATGGTGAAGGTGGAGGTGGTGACTTGTAAACATATGGTGGAGGGGGTGATGGAGATGGTGGGAGGTGGAGACTTGTACACGTAAGGAGGTGGTGGGGGAGGAGACTTGTAAACATACGGTAAAAGTGGTGATGGAGAGGGAGGTGGGGGAGACTTGTAAACGTAAGGTGGTGGTGGGGAAGGTAATGGTGGAGGAGGAGACTTGTAAAGATATGGAGGTGGAGGTGATGGAGAAGGAGGGGGAGGAGACTTATACACATAAGTTGGTGGAGGTGGAGAAGAATAAACATAAGGATCTGCTGAGACCATAGAAACCGCCATCATAGCCACTGCCATTAGCAATAGACGACCCCTAGCGGGGTCGCTGCAATGAAGCCTCATGTTCTGTCGGAATAAGCTAAACAACGGCCAAGCTTTCAAAACCTTCCCTCTACTATAAAATGAGGAGTTTTTATTAGGTAGGAAGAAAGATTTTCTAGTGTAATAGTTGAAAGAGGTTATGTTTTGGAGCATTCCTTGTCTCAAGTATTTATACTAATACAAACCAAGAAACAGTCGTAAGAAGAGAGCTGTCACTTAGGGACAAACATGGCGCAGCAGGTGGAAGCTACATCATTTCAAAGGCATTATTTTAGTAGTTCCACTCCTCACCCATTTTTCAATTTGGTGTATTGTTTGCTACAATGCATGTTCCCATGAATATGAACCTTCCATCTTATTCACTCAATTCCTTAATATAGCATACACCGAAGATTAAGAAAATAAAAAATAAATTATTTTTTTGTCAAAATACCAATATTACTCTTTTAAATAGAATTAGTCGTATAATAGTCATATTTAAGAGAATAATGTTGATATTTTTATGAACAAATTACATTGCTTTTTATTTTATTTTTATTTTTTGCTACATGTTCTAAACGATTTATATTGTGAAATTGAAGGGAGTACTGTGGTGGAAATTACGCTTGCAATTCCGAGTTCTGGCCGCACATTTTTTTACCCCTTTTCTAGGATATTCTTGTGAATTGTAAGAATGTTTTGTTAAGTAAAGGTTTAATAATTCACTGCATTAAAATATTTTTTTTTTCTTCTTTCTAAATGGGTGATTTCAAACCTGAGCAAAAAAGTTTTTAAAAAGGATATTGAGTTGAACCCATCCATCAAGGTTGGGGTGAAAATTCTCAGTCCCCGTTCCTGTCCCTAACCAATCAGAATTTACTATATAAATATTTTTTCTAATTATATATACACATAATGAATTGTGATTGGTTGGGAACACACACGGGGACAGAGAATTTTTTGCCCAAGGTTGATGAGATGCTTGTCTTTGAAAGTCTTCATTTGATTTTTTGAAGACAGTTTGGTAAAAAAAAAAAATAATAATAAATGGAAGACAGAAGAGTTGTAAATATTTGCTACTCACAACAGGCGAGGGATAATTGACTTTGGCTAATCAGATTTCTTAGTTGTTAAAAATATCCCATTTGATACCATAATTCCACTAATCATCCACTAGGGGAAGCCATACTTTTGCATTTTGTTGGAGGGGGGCATGTGATTTTCTCAATTATGGGAGATAGCATGTGGAGTAAACAATTCCTTTTTGCTGCCTTTTGCAGAAAAAAATTTATACAAAAATTGTCCCGATGGAACTGACCCTACAGTCTGCTTACATAAATTGAGCAGAGTCTACCTGCAGATGTCGGCTCCGCTTAATTAATATGAGAGAACTGTGAGTACAATTCCACAAAAACGTTCTAGAATTGAGTGACCCATTTTGATAACTAGACGGACAAACAAGCAAAGCATAAAAGAATAGCTCTATTTTGGTTCATTTTTATTTTATCCAAGAAAGAATAATTCCATTTTTACTTGCCAACACATGCAAGTCCAATCTCTTAGTAATATGGGTATCTCATATTTTTCTGCAATTTCTCTTCTTGTAATTTTTTTAAAAAAAATAAGTATGACTCTTTCAGCAAGATTTTTTCTAATAAGGCACGTTTCATTCTCAGAATTCGAAACTCCTAATTTTTATTGAGGAAATCAATCTTGCATTCATATGATTCAACAAATTGTTGGTTTGTTCTCGTTATTTACTTATGTCAGTTTGTGTTAGTTTTTTTAAAGCATATCAATTTGTTTGAGTTCAAGAAAGTCTCTTATAATAAAAGAAACCTATATTTTTCTTTTGAAAAATACAATCAAGATTATTGTAAAGGAGAAGAAAGAAATGACTCTAGATTTTATAGTATATTTTGTAATACATACCAATGATATTATTATACATGGAACGATGATTCCTCATCATAAGGCGAAACATCACCACCCATGGATCTTTTCTGCAAGCGGCTAGGCTTGACATAAGAAGGTAAGACTCTAATACCAATTAAAAAACATAAGAGCGTGTGGATTGAGTTTTGTAAATATTTCTTCTTGTTTTGAAAAACAATCAAAACACAAAGATACGATTTGTGTGTGAGAGTCACATGTTACATTCACTTTACCTATAGCATTTTATATTTTGACTAAAATTGCCACAATCTTAAAATTCACCACCAAAGCTTTTGGCATTTCATTTCCCATCTCTGTCAGAAATATTCAAATATTCTCCTTGACCAAAAAACCAGCCAATTCAGTATCTTTTAGGAGACATATTGTGATACCCTAAAATTTTGTGTTTATGTGTCTAGCAAATTAGTGTATTATTTTTGTGTATTAATTGCTTTCGCATGTCATTTGTTGTGTACGTCATTTGTTGAGGGGCGTTGTGGTGTATTTGGTTAGTTGGGGGACTTGAGTGTAGATACTAAGAACTTAAGGAAGTGTTTTGTAAAGGAGTTGAGGGGGTTATTGCTGGAGTTTTTGAGAGGTTAGAAGATGTTAGAAATTAGAATAGGAAGAGAAGAGAAGGAAAAGAAGGGAGCAAATTTTTGGCAGAACTGTGAGTTTGTGGGAGATTTGAGTTTTGAGATAGCAAACTGTGTCCTTTTTCAGTGATTGATGGTGCGTTTTTAAGAGAACTGATAGAACTACGCGTAGGATTTGACTAATAGCATTGGAGTTCTTGATTACGAGTTATAGCCTTGGGAAGTCAGTGTTTTGAATTTGGAAAATCCTGCAATTGTGTATTTTTGGAGATTTGTATTTAAGTTGCTAAGGTAAGTACACTTCACCCATGTTTTTCAATTTAAAAGCATGAAAAAAGTATTTTCAAAATTTATGTCATGATTTCCTACATTGTTTTATTGCATAAAATGGATGGAGTATTGTAGAAGATGCTTATATGTAGGGGTGTGCACAGTATTGTCAAAATGGGCCGAAGCCCGTGGATTGGCCCGGTCCGTCAATGAATGGAGCGGGTATGGACTAGGATATGGCAGCCCGCAAAAAAATGCGGGCTTTTTTAGCCCGGTCCGTTTAGCCGGCGACCCGAGCGAGGCGGATCAAACGAATTGCGGGCCATCCGCGGGGGTTTTTTTTTTTTTTTTTTTTATTTTTTAAATATAGATATAATACATATACTAATTAAAGCTAAAACCCTAAAAACTAAAAACTAAAACGTTGGCCTCTTACTTGGACATATAAACTTGGCCGGAAGAAATGATGCCGGAGAACCTCAGAGGCAGTTGGCCTCTTACTTGGATCCCAAGAACAGAGCGATCTAATAAGATCAATTGCATCTTCACTAGCACTCATAATCAATCTAGAAAGATCGATTCCATCCATCTTCGGAAACTTGTAATTCAAAAGGTTAGCAAGTTCAAACCCTTCATCCTTTATTAGCAAGATTATTTGCAAAGGATGAAACTCACCATGAAAGCGAATGGGTTCTTGCTGAAACGGTGGTGATAAACAATTGTTTTGATTAGGTTTGAAGTTTTCCCTTCTGGATTTTCACTATTTTGAAGTTTTCTCATCTGGGTTTTATTTTTATTTTTGGGTTCAAGTAGGGGTGTGAAAATTCGGTAAAACCCGATTTACCGACCGAATTCGATTTGAATTTGGTAAATCGAATTCGGTAATTCGGATTATATCGAATTCGAAAATTTCGAAACTGGTTCGAATTCGGTATTTGATTTTAATGAAATCGGTATTACCGAATTCGAATTCAAAAAAATATTTTATTAAATAATATTAAAATAAGTCCACTATAAATAGTCTCTTACTTGACCTAAACCTAATATCTAACCTAATTTTCATCTACCTAAGACTAAGAGAGGCGTAGCCGCTTCAGCCTGTTCCATTTCTCCCTCCAAAAAATCGCCATCTCCAGTCCCTCTCCCTCTCGGCCTCTCCCTCTCCCTCTCCGGCTCTCTCTCTCGGCCTCTCCCTCTCACACTCACCGACTCACACTCACACTCACACATCTCCAAATATGAAGAAAACCACTACAACCACTCTCGCCTAGCACCACCGCCGCCTAGGACTGTCGCCTCCGTCGAAGTTCAAATCCACTTGTTCAGGTACTCCATTCAAAAGCGAAAAAATGGAAAAAAAATTAAACTTTGTCTCTGTTTAGGACCACCGAGGTACCGACATATGAAATCTAGAAAATTAAAAAAAATGGAAAAAAAAATTTCTTTGAACTGAGACAGCTTGTTAAAAAATTTGTTCTTTTTCGTGTCCTTATGTCATTTATTGGGAGTGCGTTCTGTTATTTAATTTAAAAATTCGTTGGGATATGGTTGTTCTTGTATTACTGGTAATGCTTCTTTTTTTTTGCTAAATAAATTACTAGTAGTGCTTGCATATGCTATTTCAGAGAAACTTCCTAATGATTTATTCTCATTTTTGCATTCTGTTCTTTGATAATTACGGGTAACTATGTCTTCTAATTTGGAGGAAGATTTGGATAATGAACCCTCAGCTCAATCTCTAGTTAGCGCTCAAGAAGCCGACAAATGTTCAAAAAAGAGGAGAGTACAAGAATTCCCGAATTCAATTCGAATTCAGTAAATCGGAATTCGGTTCGAAATAGGTTGGTATTTTTAAAAATGAAAATACCGATTTCAAACTACCGATTTACTGAATTCGAAATCGATGCTCACCCCTAGGTTCAAGTTTGATTGTTTGAAGAATTATGTACTCTGTTTCGATGAATTTTTTATTTTATTTTTAAATTTATTGGTGTTTAGAAGCCATCATGTGAAAAACTTTCGGCCCGCGGATTGACTGTTAGCCCGTGGTCTTGTAGCGGGCGAGTATGGGCATAAGTCTGGTTGGCCCGCAAAAAAAGGGCTAAGTTCGCACACATCCGTTTTGAAAGAAGTCTGCGCGGGGATGGGAGGGGCCGGATTGGCCCGTTTGACAGTATTATGTGTGCATTCGGTATTCTGAACTAAATTTCGAAATTCGGTTTAGTTTCATAACATTTTATGAAACCCGAACCGAACCGAACCAAACTTTTATGGAAACCAAATACCGAATATTGAAATTATTTCAGTATGGTTCAGTTCGGTTCAGTTTATACCGAACTTTCATTTTTTTTTTTTTTTGGAACTGAACTTAATAAAAATTTGACAAAAGATAAATTATAATGCACAATTAAAATAAAAATAATAAACTAAAAATTAAGAATAAAAATAAAACTCTACAATAATAACATAACTCATTAAGTCTCTAATAATTCGGGGTATGTGCGAGGAATAATAGGAGACCGACCTAACATTTGACAATAAACGCACAAAGTGAATGCTCACAGAATGTCACTGAAACAGATGCATTGATGACAACTCTAAATAATATTAATAATACTTATAAGTATAATACAAATGTTTTTTTAATAATAAAAATAAAAATTGGTCTATTCAGTATTTCGATTTTTAAAATTTGAAAACCGAATACCAAACCGAAATATTTTGACTTTTTTCAAAACCGAACCGAATAAACCAAAATACCAAATAAACCGAACCATATAATAAAATTCGGCTTGGTTCGGTTCGGTATTTCGGTTTAACCAAATAGTGAACACCCTTACTTATATGAACTATGTGTTTAGTTGGAAGTTTATGTTCTTATGTGATTTCAGTCTTATGTGATTATGTATATGTTTTCAATCATGTCATTGTTAGTAGATTCAGAAGTTATTAGTAGTGTAGTATGTAGTTCAAGTGTACCGCCACTATTATCATAAGGCCAAGGCCTTGCGGGATGTCGGATAGCATAATAGAAGACTAGATTCCACCGTTCCGAGGTCTGGTGAGGGCCGAGGCCTCTAGGTAGAGACAATTATAGCAGGCTAAGAAGGTCGAGGCCCTATGAGTATAGAAGTCGTTAGTAGGCTCTACCGAGGCGAGCATAGAAGTGACAAATATAGTAACTAGTAGTATGTAGTAGAATATTTGTATGTGTTAAGTGTTTATGTGATATGTGCAGTCAATATTTTGGGGTTGGAACCTTTGGGAATTTCAGGAAAGTGTTTTCAATTTCGGAAATGTACTATTTTTGCCCTGCACTGAATCTCGGCAGATCGGTTCGTTGACGAAAGACTAAATCGATCGTCCGAAGTAAAGTACTGGGCTAATTGCGGTTGATTGGTGGTTGATGTAGATCGACCGGTGTGGTTTGCCACTCGACCGGAGCTACTTCGGACTGACCGAAGTGCTCTGTCTTTCGTCCGGAATTATTGGAAATGTTTCTCTCTCGATATTGGTCGATCGTCCTTTCACAAATACTCAGCTGAATCTGACACAAATACTATAGAACCAACAAAACCAGATTAATTAAAACATTGGGACAGTTGGGGTACCAAGAGTGGAAGAAGACCCGGGAGCCTACTATGAAAGGTTGACGAAGATGAGAATGGTGTCTTTTGATGGCACTATGGAACCAGATCACAAGTAGAGGTGTGGTTAGAGGATATAGAACAGAATATAAGGATTATGAGGGAATCAGAAGGTGTTAAGGACGATGTGGCCATGTCATCACTCACAAGTAGGGCAGCTGAATGGTGGAGAAGTGTTAGCCACATTTATCAAGAATGAGGGAAGCCTGCCACTTGGGAACAATTTAAAGCTGCTTTCTTGGATCAGTATTTTCCCAAACATTCAAAATGCAAAGGCAGAATCAATTCTTTGAGCTAATGCAAACCGAGGGGATGATGGTGTCAGAATATGTCGAAAAGTACAATGCACTCGGGAAGTATCCTAGTGTTATAGTCCAACACCTAATATGAGAACTCAGAGATACATGATGAGATTATTGTCTAGAATTCGAGGACTCTCGGGGTAACCTTCCTACCACATATAGAGATGCTTATCAGAGGAGTTTAGATATTGTGGTAGAGTTTACAAGGACTGAAGCAGAAAGGGTACCAAAAAGACCTCATACAGAAATGGTGATGAAGAACCTTGATAACTTGTATCAAGATTCAACACAAAGGTTGAATTTTGGATCTTTCTCTACTTGAATTAGTTTATGGGGGAATAAATCAACGCAACACTAAGTAGTTTGATTTCAATGGAGGCTGAAACACCACAATAAGAGAAATTAGACTTGTTGATTAGTAGCTCAATAATGAATGAAAATCTAATAAGAAGTTCAATTCACAAGTATCTAAGGAATAACCTTACCAAATATCATATATCTAGCTTGATAAATAATTTTGACCGAATTCGTCTTAAATAGAGAAGGGATTCAGCTATTAAGCCTTACAAGACAAAATTTTGTACTAGGATTAAACAATCACTAGTAAACTATCTAATACTTGCCATAAACTAAATAACTAGATAATTAAATGGATCACATGTCCTTTATTGTAGTACTACTCGGCTAAAATAATAAAATGAATTAAAATAACAAAGCTGAAATTACAATTAAAGTCTAAGACAAACTTGCTAAAAGTGCACTTTAGCCACTTGGTTGATTTGGGCCCTGAGTAATGCTTTCCAAAGTAATAAGATGGACTTGTCTTTGATGAATAGAAACTTGTAAGAGAAGTTTGGCTTCTTCTTTGCTTGAACTTCTCGAATGAATGTAGTTAAAGTTTGTTTCATTAACCTTGTTCTACTTCTTGTCATTAGACCTTGAATGTTGATTAAAGGATCCTTTGTGTTAGGCAGCCCCTTAGATGTGTCCTCATCAAATGGTACAAAGACGAGCCTACGCAATGGTAAGTGTAAAACACAAGAGGGGGGTGAATTGGGTTTTAGTCACTCTTGCAAACTTTTTCGAAATCTATTCAAGGCAAGTGTAAGTTTGAGCAAGATGAACAAATGCAAATAAAAACCAATCACAAGACAAAGGATTTAGAGTGGTTCGATTCACTTAGAATCTACATCCACTACCTTGAGCCGCACCCAAAGATTTCAACAACTTCACTAAGAAGGATTTTACATTTGTGGACAACTCACTAAGAGTTTTACAACACAACCACAATACAAAACTCACTAAGAGTAAATTGCCCACACAAAGTAGGACTTATCAATTTTCCCACACAAAGTAGGACTTAACAATTTGCCCACACAAAGTAGGACTTATACAAGAATAACCCTATCACTAAGAAAGGGAATTGAGATAGTTTAAGAACAAGGTTGTTCACTCTTCTAAGTGAAAGATAGATACCTTTTAAGTACTACAATTTCAGCTCTTTAGAACATATGAAGCACACTCTTTGTCTTGCTTTTGAAATTCACCTTTGAATGATTTAGATCATGGCAATGAAGTGCATTTTACTTTGAAAGTGTTTAGACTTGATAAAAAATCAATGTATCTTTGAAGTGCAAGTCTTTTTGTCATTCTCTAGCTTTGGAGTATTTATACATTTGAAAATCTACTGAAAAACGACTCTGCAACGGTCAAATAACGGCTAGTTCTCGCAGAGTTCGGTTGACCGAACTAAGACCTCGGATGACAGAGCACCACTTCGGTCGACCGAAGCTGGCCATAGGTCGACCGACCTATTTAAGTTCAACTCTTTGTTTCTCTTCGGTTGATCCGAGGAAAGCTCGGATGATCCGACCTTCTGAGCTTTGAGAGATGTTGATTTTTCACACGTTTTGAAATCTATTGAAGTCTAAAAGGTTTTCTCAATATGTAACAAGTAAGAGCATTTAGAAAACCGTTTTAAAAGACTTATACTTTGAAATCAAAGGTTTTTGAGATATGAACACATATGAGAATCATTTTGAAACTTTAGCCTTTTGAAAACGTGTTTATGAAAACATGCAAGACTTGAGTGTAGAATGTTTATGTTCATAAGAGCATTGGTTAGAGCTTATAGGATAAAGACCATTAAAGACAAAGCTATTCTAACCAAACCTAAGTGTTCAATCTCAATGAGATGTGCCTTTAAGTATAACTTTGAATCTTGATCATGGCTTGATTGAAGTACTTAGAGCTTCCATTATGAGAACCATTATTCTATCACAAAGATTGAAACCATTAGACACAACATCAAATGTTTGTCCATTATCAAAAACTGAGTTTGTTCGCCCTTAGGGCTTACAGTAAGTTCAGAGCCTTCAACAAATCTTGGAAGTAAGAGACAAGCATCTTGATCAGTAGCTGATTCGAAATCAATGGTGAAGATAAGAGGTGAGATGGTTGAGATGAGAAGACTGATGTGGGATGTATGTGCCAATTGTAATAGAAGACATCCGGGGGAGTGTCAGTATAGTACAAGAACATGTTACAAGTGTGGAAATGTGGGGAACTTCATGAATCAGTGTACTTTATGGAATCAGGGGAAATAACCAACAGTGATCACAGTACATGGTACGGGGAATTAACCAACAGTAATCACAGTACATGGTACGGGGAATAAAGAGCCTAACTCGAGAATATTTGCATTTGGGCGACCAGGAACCAGAAAAGAAGCATACAACGGGAAAGGTACACTTGTGTTGTATGTGTATATCATGCATTATTTTGTACTTAAACTATTTCATCTAGTACCATAATTGCTTTGTGTTTAACCTTAGAGCATTTGCATCTAGTTAGTGAGTGCAAGTTTCGGGAACAAAACTTTTGTAAGGATGAAGGATGTGATACCCTAAACTTTTTATGCTTACGTGTCTAGCCTGCTAGCATATTATTTTTGTGTATTAATTGCTTTCACATGTCATTTGTTGTGTACGTTATTTGTTGAGGAGCGCTATGGTGTGTTTGGTTAGTTGGGGGACTTGAGTGTAGATACTTAGAGCTTGAGGGAGTGTTTTGTGGAGTTGGGGGTAGTTGTGGGGGTAATTGTTGGAGTTTTTTAGAGGTTAGAAATTAGAATAGGAAGTGCAGAGAAGAAAAATAAGAGAGCATATTTTCTGGCAGAACTGTGAGGCTGTGGAAGATTTACGTTTTAGGATAGCAGACGATGTCCGTTTCAGTGAGTGATAGTAATTTTCAAAGAGGACTAATAGAGCTACGCGTAGGATTTGACGGAATAGTATTTGGAGTTTTGGATTACGAGTTATAACCTTGGAAAGTCAATTATTTGAATATGGAAAATCCTGGAATTATATATTTTTTGAGATTTTGATTTAAGTTGCTAAGGTAAGGACCCTTCACCCTTATTTTTCATTTCAAAAGTATGAAAGAAGTATTTTCAGAATTGATGTCATGATTTCCTACATTGTTTTATAGCATGAAATGGATGGAGTATTGTAGAAGATGCTTATATGAACTATGTGTTTAGTTGGAAGTCTACGTGCTTATGTGATTTCAGTCTTATGTGATTATGTATATGTTTTCAGTCATGCCATTGTTAGTAGATTCAGAAGTTATTAGTAGTGTAGTATGTAGTTCAAGTCTACCCGCCACTATTATCATAAGGTCGAGGCCTTGCGGGATGCCGCTAACCGAAGTCATGCTTGACAGAATAGCAGAATAGAAGATAGACCATTCCGATGTCTGGTAAGGTTCAGGGCCTCTAGGTAGAGATAATTATAGTAGACTCAGAAGGCCAAGGCCCAATGAGTATAGAATCAGTTATTGGGTTCTGCCGATGCGAGCATAGAAGTGGCAAATATAGTAACTAGTAGTATGTAGTAGAATATTTGTATGTGTTAAGTGTTTATGTGATATGTGCAGTCAGTATTTTGGGGTTGGAACATTTGGGAATTTTAGGAAAGTGTTTTCAATTCGAAAATGTACTGTTTTTTCCCTGCACTGAACCTCGGTAGATAGGTTCGGTCGATCAGAAGACTAAATCGATCGTCCGAAGTAAAGTACTGGGGCTAATTGCGATGATTGGTGGTTGATGCAGATTGACTGAAGCTGCTTCAGGCGACCTTAGGTCGGCCGAAGTGCTTTGTCCTTTGTTCGAACTTTTTGGAAATGTTTATGTCTCGATATCAGTCGACCGGCCTTTCAGCTAGGTCGTCGGAGTTTTCAGTTTTTGATAAACTTTGATTTCTGTTCAGTTCCTTTTTCAAGTAAAGTGTTTTCTGTTTATGTAAATCATTTAGAAGTTATTTCAAGTGTTTTAAAGTGTATTTCAAGTAAAGTAAAGTATGCCTTGATTTCACATGATTTTGGGTGAACGAGAATATGTTTTAGAGTTTAACGGTACTTCATCCCAAGGGTGTTGGGACCTTACTGAGCCAGTGTAGTGGCTCAACCTTTACTTAACATTTTTGCATGTAATCAGGTGGCAGATCAGGATGATGAAACTTAGGTTGAGGAGAGGCTTGAATGAGATTTATGTATTAGATAATTTATGTTATCTTTTGGACTATGTTATTTCTTTGGGATTGTAAGAACTTATGTTTTCCTTTGTAAGACTTGAGATCTTTTAAGTTTGTAATGAAGGTTATTTATGGGAATTTAGTATTTCTGCTTGAGAATTAGGTGCCTCATTGGATGTTGAGTCACTGCCTGGTCATCCCCAGGTCATGGGGTGTGACATAAGTGGTATCAGAGTAGGTCGAACCTTAGGCTTGAAGCTTGTGGGTAGAAGTTAAGTATGGAATGAACATAGGATGGAATCCTTAGATGACTTAAGATGTGGTATTCGGTGAGAGGCATTGGGATAGGACATACATGTTTACTTATCGCTTTATATGCTATTGTTAAGTGCGATGTCATGTTTACTTGTTCTGCTATGCTATTTTATTTCATATACGATGCGATGTTTCCTTGTTATATTATTCCATGTTATACTAATCTTTATGTTATGCCCTGTTGGATTGTTATGTGAGTTATATGTTTAAATGGTTGAACTGTTATTTAAGTAAGATGGCTCAACAAGGAGGAAACAATGACAATGTACCGATCATCACTTAATCTTAAAACTTTTAATATATAAAGATGGTGGCAAAGATGAGATGATTAAAGAGAAGTTTGTGATTTATGGTGAAGGAGGAAACGAATAAAGTGGGTCTATTGAAGATGGTGGAAGAGAAGGATAAAATAGGTGTCAGCGATTTCAATCCACGGGCAAAAACATAGAGGATGAGGTGGTGGTGGTGCATCAACAAGAAGAAGAAGCAAGGTCGGTGGCTCAGCGACACGGCAACTAGGTTATGTTGGCTTCTGGAAGGGTTTTTAAAGCTCTTTTTTATTTTTTTTATTTAAGGTTTTTGGCACCTCTAATCATAATATCCAATTTCCAGTACACTTCTCCATCCATATATATTGAGATAGATATGGGTGATGTCGAATCTTGTTCCACAGTTTGGTTTCATGACAACCAATAATTGTAATACTTGATGTTAATTAGTAATAATTTGTAAATTTATCTATATTTTCTTCTATTTTATTATTGACTAGTATTTCAACCCGTGCGATGCGCACGTAGTAGATAATTTGTTTATAAATTATAGGAATCAACACAAAAGATTATTTTCATGCGTGTGGAGATACTCACTTACATACATCAAAAGAAAGACATTTGTTTCCACTTCTTCTAATTCTTTTTATATATTATATTCCGACAATTTTTTTTAAGCATTCAACTTAAAATAATAAAGAAATCATCATGGAAAAGGATCACACAAAATAATGTAAAATTAAACAAAGTTTGATGCAAAAAAAAAAAAAAATAACTGAAATTTTAAATTTTTGAAAATATAATTACTTCAATTTTTGAAGTTTTAAGAATTAAAACAAAAATGGAAAAAAAAATCACTGAATTGTGAGAGAATCATCATGCAAGAGGAAAACCGTTGAATGAAAAAAGTAAAAAAAAAAAAAAAAAAATCATAATAGAACCATAATTTTAACTCTACTTTCTTTTCTCATATCAGTCTTCTCCTTCATTTCCCTCATCTTCCAACGCCTCTCTATCCCAATTTATAGTTTTCTTTCCCATTCTTCTGCAAGCAATCTGTTTATATATTTTCTGACCTCGATCTTCCTTCATCTTCTTTTTTTCTGATTCACCTCGATTATTTTCAGATCTATCTACAAAAATAGTTATCAAATAATCTATTTTTTTTTTTTAAAAAAAGATTCCAAGAAAGAAGAGAGAAGATATAAAAATATCATCAGAATCATCAAAATAAAAGAAAAATACACTCATCTTGTTGTTGTTGTTGTTGTTCTATATGATGGAATCTGAAAAAGAGTAGGTGAAATTTGATTGTTGTGTTTTGTTATAGATTTTTTTTAGATCTATTGATTGCATGTTTAGTTTCAAAGTCTCTTCAATTTTATATGTTCTTCTCTATATTTCTTCATCTTCTCTTGTCTCCCTTCAATTTTTACTTTTCTCTGCAAAAAAATTGTCATAAAAATATCAATAAACAGAGAAGATATGTAATTACCGTCATCAATGATAATATTATATGCTCACCTTGGATTGTCCAATGGGTTTGTAAGCCCTAAGGGCGAACAAACTCAGTTTTTGATATTGGACAAACTTTTGATGTTGTGTCTAATGATCTTAATCTTTGTGATAGAATATCGGAACTCATTATGGAAGCTCTAAGTACTTCAATCAAGCCATTGGTATCAAGATTCAAAGTTATGCAAGGATCATTTATCAAGATTGAAGATTGAAGACTTAGGTTTGGTTAGTTTAGCTTTGTCGTCATAAGTCGTTATCTTATAAAGCTCTAACCAAAGCTCTCATGAACATAAGCTCTACACTCTAGTCTTGCATGCATCATAAACACGTTTTCAAAAGGCTAAGTTTCAAAACGTTCCTTACATGAGTTCATATCTCAAAAGCCTTTGTTTTCAAAGTCTAAGTACTTTAAAATGGTTTTCCAAATGTTCTTACTTGTTACCTTTTGGGAAAACCTTTTAGACTTCAAAAGATTTCAAAACATGTGAAAAATCAACATCTCTCAAAGCTCAGAAGGTCGGATCATCCGAGCTTTCCTCGGATCAACCGAAGAGAAACAGAGAGTATGTTTGAAATGGTTCGGTCGACCTTTTGGCAGGTTCGGTCGACCTAAGGTCTTGGTCGGTCGACCGACCTTGGTTCGGCTCAACCGAGGTTGGCTTCGGTCATCCGAGGTCTGTTGTTCTGTCAACCGACCTCTGCGAGAACTAGCCGTTTTTTTACCGTTAAAGAGTCGTTTTTCAGCCTATTTTTGAAATGTATATATACTCTAAAGCTGAGAATGATTCTAAGACTTGCATATACAACATAGATTGATTTCTCATCAAGTCTAAACACTCACAAAGTAAATGCTCTTCATTTCTATGATTTAAATCATTCAAGAGCAATCTTTCAAAAGCAAGACAAAGAGTGGAATTCATATGTTCTAAAGAGCCAACAATTCTTGTACTTCAAAGGTATATATCTTTCACTTAGAAGAGTGAACAACATTGTTTATTTATCCATCTTATTCCCTTTCTTAGTGATTGGGTTAATCTTGTAAAAGTCCTACTTAGTGTGGGCAAGCTCTTAGTGAGTTTTTGTGTTGTGGTTGTGTTTGTAAAACTCTTAGTGAGTTAGCCACAAGTGTAAAATCTTCTTAGTGAAGTTGTTGCAAATCCTTGGGTGCGGCTCAAGGTAGTGGATGTAGATTCTGAGTGAATCGAACCACTCTAAATCCTTTGTCTTGTTGTTGGGTTTTGCTTTAGCTTTTGTTCATCTTGTTCAAACTTACACTAGCATTGCTTAGATTCGAAATAGTTTGCAAGATCGATTAAAACCCAATTCACCCCCCCTCCCTCTCTTGTGTTTTACAGGGTTGAATCCGAGAAAGATGTTGCATTTTTTGTTGAATAAAGAGGTTGATGAATGATTCTTGAGTTTTTATGAATATAAATTGAGTTTTTGCTTGTTTTGTATATTAAATTGATGTATCTCAATTGAATGTTTTCCCCTTCAAAATCATTATAATTTAAGGTTTTTCTGATAATTCTTGGGGTTAAAGCAATCTGTTTTTGTCTTGGAATGTTCTTTTGGGTGAAATTCCCACAGCTGAAAGAATTGTATATTCGTCTGTTTTCTCAATTCGTATGGTTATGTAAAATCATTGTAGATATTCGATTTTAAAGTGACTGTTTTGAAATTGATTGCACTTTAAATGATTTTTTTTCCCTTCATGATATCTCATTGCTCTTACTTGGGGAAAACCAAAGGTCTTCCAGCGAAAAGATGGTCTATTCATCATCTGCTATTTCTCAATTAATGTGGCTGTTTTTTTTCTTTTTTTTTAACCTCATAGGAGAAGGAGGTGGACGCCCTATGAAGGGAGAATTATTTAGCCCCATGTAGGGAGAGAGTGTCGAACCCGCGACCTAACGGTCATGGGCAGAGGCCAGCCCCACTGGGCTGTGGCACTCTTGATTTTTCAATTTATTAGTGAAGAGATAGTCTATTCATCTGTTATATTAATGTGGCTGTTTTTTTAATTTATTTTTGTTTGCGTTGAGATATTGTGAAAACTATAATAGTCATTGTTGATTAAAAATAAATTATTTTTTTTGCTTTTTTAATTATTTAGAAACAGAAGTTCTTTCATATTCAAGTTGATGTTTTTTTTTCCAATTTATTATTATTATTATTATTTGCATTACAGATAGTTTGAAAATTGCTTATTACCATAGTTTATACCTATCAAATAATTATATATAAATATAGTCTATTCAAATTTTGTACAATTAATATCATTAATTAAAGTTAATTACTTATCTCTTAGAATATCTATATTTTTTTTAGCTATATATAGCTCATTAGTAATAGCTAAAATATTATGACTAAATATTGTGAGTTCTATAGCTATCTAAAGCTTCAACTTATTTTATTAGCTAATGGTGCATTGCATTTGAGAGAGTAATCAATGTTTATATTGTCACATGTAAGTTTTTAATTTGACCATGAATCTATAGAATGTCAAATGTCATCACCACAAAGCTTCTAACCCAAATTGGTCTAACTTTATATATTATTGATTTTGTGTTTAAAAATGTATTTGTATGTTAAGTTTTGAGCTTAGAATAATATAATAGAGAAATCCCCTATTTGTAGCATTTATCTATTTACGTATTTCGATAAATAGCACTATCTTTTTTATTATGCTAAAAATAGCATCATCAATTTACGGGTCACTATATGTCTAATTAGTGAATCTGGAGACTATTCAGCAAAAAATTGACATGTGACTTGTACATGTCATATGAATTAAGGATAGAAATGTTCATTCTCCTTCACACCCTCTGGGGCAACCCGATATGAGATCCAAATACAAATCCCTACCCCGAATACTAAAAGACATCCTCTGGGGCAACCCAAAATTAAACTCATTTTTTTCTCCTCCTTCTTCCTCTTCATCATCCACCCCAAGCCCCCTTTCCCCCAAGTACCCCATTCCATCCCCACCTCTTCCTTCTTCCTGTCAGACGACACCCCCAACTCCTACCCCTCTTCCTTCTTCCTCTCACTCAGTCCTCCTTATTTAAGTACGACTTAAGTACTTGGATGCTAGTTTAAATATCTCTTTCTGAAATTGAATGAACTTAATATTAGAAATTTAATTTCTAGTTAAAATCCGGTATAACTTTTGCATTTTTTGCCGACCGAAACAAGAAAACAAGATGAGAAATGTTGATTTTCAGAATAAAAAAGACGACATCAGTTTTCCCGATTCCTGCATTTGGACAGTGAGTACTGATTCGTCAAAACCAACCAATATTATTGCAATTAATTTCTGCAAAAAGGACTACAGAACCTTGTTTCTTCAAGAAACATATATTATTTACATTAATCTTCATAATCTGAGAGCCATAGTTGTTGCTACATTTCATCATCACTAACAATTCTTACAACATATAATGTGTATTGAATATATGAGAATTCCTCTACAAGAAAAGGAAATTGAGAATTACTAACTTAAGGGTCATTGCCATACTAACTGATGCAATCGAAGATTTTACTTACCCACCAACCAGTTGATTTTGGTCTTCTCATATTGTTCTGCTGAACGAAATTCTTTTTAAGAATTCAAACCCTTAAAGCAACCGAGTCTTGCCATGAAATTTCAGCCCAGAATATCAAATTGGAAGGGATGAGAGAGAAAAAGAAGATGACGATTGGTATTCGGGTTTTCTTTCGGGCTGCCGAGAGAAAATGTTTAATTTTGGACAATTATATCTTTCACTCAGATTACACATGTGATCTTTTTGTCTGAATAGAGACCGAATTTACTAATTGGACATTTATAGTGGCCTGTAAATTAACGCTGTTATTTTTAGCCTAATAAAAAAATAGTGATATTTATCGAAATCTTTAAATAGATAAATGCTACAAATAAGGGATTTCTCTTGTATAATAATCACTTCTTTGTGTTTTTATGTTTGTAGGGTGTTTAGAAAGTCGATGAAACGTTGAAGGAGTTAATTACAAATTTTGAAACTTGATTGAAAAACTTTGAGACTGAATTGCAAATTCAAAAAAGTTGTCTACTTGTCATGGTTTGTCAACTTGGGTCAAAACTGAAAATCTAGTCAACCCTAAAAAAAATTGAGACTTTCCTATTGGATTTTTAATTTCTTTTCAATTTCTATTATTTCCTAAAGCTATTAGGCTTCTTAGTATTGTAAATAAGACTTGTAATAGCTTTATTGGGAACTCTTGGCCATGGTTAGATTATTCTAGGTTTTACTTTTTCTTTATTATTAGCCCTCTTCTAGGGTTAATCTTTAGAGTTATTCTTCGACGAATAATTGAAATAAGATTCAAACTTTCATTTTTTTCCGTACTTTTGGATATTATTTTGATTTCAAATTTGAGACTTTATTCGAATACACTGATATTTTCTTATATTCTCTGTATTAATTTGTTATTGAATTTCTACTCTAGTATGAGCTAAATCTATATTATAAGGTCATGATGTTGATAGATTAATTTTATATGTTATTTATGTGATATTTTTATTCGATGTGTGGGGAGGAATTAATTTTTATTATTATTCTTCTTAATGCTTTTGGGTGATTGTCCACCACTTCAAATTGCTTTGACATTAACTTGTAAGATTTACGACAACTGACCTTGTTAATTAGGTTATATAAATTGAATATAAATTGTATGTAAGATAGACATATCATTACAACAAAAAATGTCTATTGCGACGTTTGTCATATGTCGTATTAAGGCAAAAAGGTCGATATAATTCTATACCAACATTTATTACAAATGTCGCTTAAACGACACATTTGTCTATGTCGTTGTGGTTTTTTACGACATTTGTTTCAAGCGACGGTACCTATCTATTACGATGTTTGTTGCGTCATTTTAAAGTATATCAAAAGATATTTTTCCGACATTTATGAAAAAATTGCACGCCTATTCCGACGTTTGTAAATACCGTAAATAAGTAGTTATTCCGACATTTGTTACGTCATTTTAAAGTGTATCAACAGATTTTTCCCCGACATTTTTAAATAGTGGCAACAAGATATCTATTCTGACATTTGTAAATTTTGAAATTAAGCTGGCCGAGCCGAGCCAAGCTGAGTCGGAGCCGTAGCCTAGACAAGCCGAGCTGTCGAGTCTAGCCACATTTGAATAATATAGAATAAAGTTTCTCTCCACACAAAAAGATGATAATTGAACCCCGCGACCTCTTGCATGTATATCGTGCAATGGGCAGTTGAGCTAGCTGGTCATTTGTTGTTTGTTTCTCCTACTATTATATTTACTATAATGGAATTTTGGATTGCGTACATTTCTCTTTGTGTTTTTTTTATGAATCAAATTAAAATTAATACACTCTCATTAAATTTTTAATAATTAAATGTCTTTAATTTTTCTTTAAATAATATATTTCAGAAATATAATCTATGTGTTTGTGTTTGTCTAAAAATGTCACAAGATCTAACGACATAGTATATAAATATCGTTATATGAGTCGTAGAAAGTAACAATTTATAACAACATGTACTGTAAATGTCATTAACTAACATCAAATTGTCGGTGAGAACAAAATTAATATAACTGTCTTCTAGAATCCAAAGATAGCGACGTTTGTATGAAATGTCGCATGACTTAACGACGTTGTATATAAATGTCACTATATGAGTCTCAAAAAGTAACAATTTATAACAATATTTAATGTACACGTCGCTAACTAACATCAAATGTTGATTTTATCATCATTTATTATAACTGACGCTATAAAATAGCGATGTTTGTCTGAAAAATCACAAGATCTATTGATATATTATATAAATGTCGCTATATGAGTCACAAAAAATAAAAATTTATAACAATATTTAATGTAAATATCGCTAAATAACATCAATACGGCTGTATCAACAACAATTATTATAATTGTCACTATGAAACGTCGTATAAAATCCAAACACATCGAGGTTTGCAAAAATTGTTGCTTTAACTTACTCTTTTTTGTTTTAAGCGACGTTTGAAAAAAAACGTTGGTACAAAAACGTCGTAGAAAGTAACAATTTATAACAACATGTACTGTAAATGTCATTAACTATCATCAAATTGTCGGTGAGAACAAAATTAATATAACTGTCTTATAGAATCCAAAAATAGCGATGTTTGTATGAAATGTCGCATGACTTAACGACGTTGTATATAAATGTCACTATATGAATCGCAAAAAGTAACAATTTATAACAACATTTAATGTACACGTCGCTAACTAACATCAAATGTCGATTTTATCATCATTTATTATAACTGACGCTATGAATCATCGTATAAAATAGCGATGTTTGTCTGAAAAATCACAAGATCTATTGATATATTATATAAATGTCTCTATATGAGTCCCAAAAAATAAAAATTTATAACAATATTTAATGTAAATATCGCTAAATAACATCAATACGTCTATATCAACAACAATTATTATAATTGTCACTATGAAACGTCGTATAAAATCCAAACACATCGACGTTTGCAAAAATTGTTGCTTTAACTTACTCTTTTTTGTTTTAAGCGACGTTTGGAAAAAAAATGTTGGTACAAAAACGTCGCAGAAGACTGTTTTTGTTGTAGTGTATACTTGTATGGTTTATGTGATCTATGTGATTTCATATATTTAATACATTTTTATGGGGTTAAAATCAACATAGAACTATAATTTATTTATTCATTAGAATATATTTGATAATGACAACGAAGCGCAGCTTATGCGGTAAGACGCTTCACTTCCAACCGGTAGGTCGGGAGTTCGAGTCATGTTGGAGGGGAAGTGGGGAAGTGAGGAGCCACTATCGATCCTCCTTTAATTAGAAAAAGAAAAAAGAAAAAAATTAATATATTTGATAAGTCTCAAAATAGATTATTTGATATAATTGGAAATCGATCGATTAATGAAACACGCTCTAGAATAACATATAATTAGGACAATATATTGGCTAATCTAGTAAATTCATGTGCCTTAAACCTACATTTTATCAGGAAAACTTATTTGAGTAATTTATTTTCCTTAGTTTATTTAGTTTAATCATATCATCATCAACCATTGAATTTATTTTATTTTTCTTGATCATCGTAGAATTATTTACATAGTAATTAACTATTCATTATTCTCTGTAGGATTAAAATTGTCTACTGCAATCTTGATCTACTACACCTACAAGTATACATGGACGACACCCCACACCCCCCCCCCAAGAAATTTTTTTTTTCCGTTTTTATATGTAGTTCGACATACTGTTGCAGTTTCGCCCCCTAACGCCAAATTTCTAGTTTCGTCCCTGCAAGTATATATATATTGTGTATCATTTAGGTTTTTTTTTTTAGGTTTATACCTCTTACATACATTAAAAATGTAACCATTTGGTAGCTCGATTCGTTAGAAATACCCTTTATTAGTCTAGATCATAATCGAATCACATTATCTACTTCCAATATTTTTTTTTGTGAATAAAAATTTGTAATTCCGTTATATATAAAAAGGAATAAACATTGTAATTCCGTTCCCCGAGAAAATGGTTGAAAGATGAGAAAATGAAATAAATGATAAATTTGAAGAGAGGGGTGAAGATTTTATTTCTTGCACACGATGACAGGAAATGACCAACATTTTGTTAAATATGAATAAACTCTCAACTGAATTTGCAATTTGAATGCATTCTAAGCTCTGCAGACGTTTCCACAACCACCCAAACACTTCTCCAGTTTTGCTCCATCTGCCAATTCAATAACACACAATAAAGCAAAGAAAAATTAAATATGTGTTAGAAAGAGAAATTATTTTTAAAAAAAATAAAGAAAAGAAAAGAATAATGAAAACAAAGGTATCTATCCTATGCATAAGCTTCATTCACTTCGACTCTCAAGCAAGGCCAACTTCTCCTTTTGGTACTCGAATTCGATCAAAAGAATTATAAAAAGATGTATAATAAATTTAGGAGGAAAATTAATAATATTTTTAAGGATTTTTTTGAGAAATGAAATTTTCTTTTAAAACATGTCATTTTAAAAAAATGTTAAGAGATAACTGCTAATTCTGTCACCGTTAAGTATGCATCTACCGTTAACTCTTGTCCAAAGACATAATCTCACATTCTTGAAGTAACAAAGTAATTGCTCAACTAGTCAGAAGCACTCGTTATTAAGTCATAAGTCATGGATTCAAATAACATTCCTGTCTCAAAGTACCAGGGACGAAGACAAGGGAGCAGGGGTGTTAGTCGCCCCGACATTTCTAAAAATACTACTATACATAGTAAATTTTATTAAATTCGCCGCCTACATTTTTTTTGCAGTTTTTATATGTAATTCGACATACTGTTGCAAATATTGCCCCCAACGCCAAATTCATGGCTGCAAAAGTACCCCCAAAAAATGGAAAATAAGGCGTGATTTTTCAGGTACCTGATCCGCGAGGAAGACAACGTGTAGCTGAGCAACCAACTTGGCAATAGTACTGATAATTTTCAGTAGACTCAAGAAAGGTACAACCAGAAATACAAGCGAAATAGCATGGATATCTATCAGCTGCATTTCCACCAAGAAGAAAACACTTGTTATAGCATCCTCCCCAGCAAGTATACAAGTTATTCCCTTGTCCTGTCACATGTTTTTGTGTTAAAATCAACAAAAACATAGTGATTATGAATCCAAATTCTCTGCTTTTTATCTCCATTTTTCAGACCCTTTATTATTTTTTTTTCTCACTGGAATTGTAACAGAATTTTTTTTTAATGATGATTGAAAAGAATGGAGAAAGAAGGGAGTATGTATAGGTGAAAAGCACCAACTAATTTTGTACTCTTTTAATTATTGTATTTATTGTTATGGTTATGGTTATGGGGGCAGGTAAGTTTTTTCTTCTTTTTTCTTCTTGTGTAAAAGTGTAGTCTTCTTCCTATCACTAACAATTGCTGATTTAGGATCTGCTGAGTTAGTTGTAAATGCCAAAATTGTAGTACGTTTACCAAAGAAGAAGACTCTTTTTTTTTTAATTTTTTTTTATTGTGCTTCATCAAGAATTTCAACTACCAACCACTGGCCAAGGGGGGCCTGGTGGGGCAAGGGCCACACTTATTTTAATATCCTGTCACACTTATGTATATATATTCGAATTTGTATCCCTTTAAATTCTCTTGACATCATTTATAGGTAATCGTATATTATTGTTCATAGGAATTGTCATAGAAACCAACTGCCTTTGCTACTTCATGAATTAACTGATGTTTTAAAATGGCACTAATGAATCTCCCTTATATCTACTATTTTTCTCAATATTTTTTTTCTAATTTCTGATTTAATCTTCTTCCTGAATATCATGTAACCGTATTACTATGATGGATGAGCAGTGGCGGATCCTGAACATTTTTAGAAACGACAAATTTTCTATAGGGAAAAAATATTTTTTGTGATATTTCTTTATAAATATTGTATTTCGCCCCTCTAAAAATTTTCAGTAAGAAATTTGCTCCCTCCCCCCACAAAGAAAAATTCCTGACTCCGTCACTGCTACCAACAATATTATTATCGCCATTACTCAATATACCACATTTTGCTTCCTCCTAGTAAATTCTAAGATAGTTAAAATGCGGAGGGGGTTTTTCTTCAACACGCGAGATAAAATTTCAGCAGTCGGAACAAATAATGTTACAGCTGAAATTAAAATAATTATTTTTTGTTCAATTCGATTCGACAAACGAAAATTTTATCTGCATGTGCGAAAAAAAAGTCCCCTCCGCACCTTAACCATCTCAAAGATTCTTCCATTTTCTTAGGCGAGTATACGTACAAGTTTCAGCATGGTACATAGTATTTGCATTTATGTCGATGAGGCATACTAGCCGAGGATAAGGCCTCAAGTTGTGAAAGTCTTTATTTCAAACTACACTACATACTATACTTTTTATGTTTTACTGTTACGCATAGGATTCGGAGTGCGTTGCTTGTGTATATGATCAAAGGTGAGTGCCGACAAAGGTTTTGTTCAAGAAAATTAATAATGCTTCTTTTGTTTGTTTTTTTTATCATTAGTGAGAAACCTGCTAAAACAATAGTTCGTCATCCATACCTAGCTGTCCTAGTCAATGAATGTCGTGATACACCCTGATCTACCAGGCAGGGAGGAAGTCTGCTTTCATTAATCGTCATAATCTTTTTCGTTTTTGGCAATACTTTTTATCTTTTGATTTCTCATGTTCTGTATTCGTCTTCTCACAAACAATACCTTATTATATTTCATAATATAAAACTTTTTACCTCTTCACAAAATATATATGTAGTTTTTATTATTTTCCCAAAGTTACCATCACTTATAAACAAAAGAGAATAGTTGGTGTTTCGGACACAAACACAATGATGATAAATTAAATTAATTAAGAAATAATTACTATTTTTTTTACACATAAAAAAATATTATATTATAAAACGGAGAGGATACAATTTTTATTAAACTTAAAGACAACATTTACAAAATAAAAAATTATCAAATTCCACAAGTTCTCCTAATAATTGATTGCTATGTTTTTTTCTTTTCTTTTTTGACAAGGGATTAGATTTAGGGATGGGGGCGGGTGAATTGGAGATCCGGACCGGCCTAACAGATTTCCCAGTTTAAATTGGAGGTGGGGATGAATTTGGCCCCGCCCCGCGGGTGAAATAATATCCCTACGCCCATTCCTGTCTCGCCTCATATGGCCCGTCTAAAATACTAAATAGAAAAGGTATAAAACACCTAAAAAAGGAAATAAACGTCTAATTTGGAGAAGATCGCGTGAATCAAAATTCTATCCGGGAATCCTCCTAAAATATATGGTGATGTTGAATCTCCTAATAGGATTGAAAAAGTTAAAAATTCTTGCATTAATTTGTGTATAGAGTACAAGTCAAAAAATGAGAAGCAACCAAATAGACCAACAAGTTTTTCAACTTCTCAATCTTTAGTTCTTGGGAATAGGTCACATGTCTTGCAAAGTGATCATATATTATGTTGTTGGGTAGCAAATGAGCGGTGTCTAAAAACTAGTATCATTTAGTGAGTAAACTAGTATCAATTTAGATTATATTGTTTCATTTTACCGGCATTAAATATTTTATTTTACAATAGTATATCATTTTTTTCAAGGTTCTATTTGGGGATTTTTGTTAAAAAATCACTATTTTTTTCTAGTCAATGTTGAGCCTCCACTGGGACGAAATTGAGAATTTGAGAAAAAAATTCCCCGCTTTTACCCAGTTGGGGGTGGGCCTCCACCTGAGATGGGGATGGGATTCCCATCCATCCCCAGTGATGGGGTTGGACCGGGGATAGGGATACGATGAAAGAGGCAAGGATAAGCTCTGGAGATCATGGTATTCGCCCCACTCAGCCCCATTGCTATACCTAATTAGATTGAACCCGGATCTATGCTCAAATTTGATAGTCTGGCGGCCAACTACGCTAGCTTCGCTGTTTTTTTTTTTTTTGGCTGAATAAAACTTCGCTGTTACATTGTTATGTTTTGTTATCTTGTGTAACGGATGCATAAAACAAGTAAAAAAATAATGCTAAATAAATTTCGCCCTTTACCTAATTTACTTATTTTTTATCAATGTTTCCCATGCCACCTAACTTTGCTTGCTTTCTTCAGCTTATTAAATGCTGAGTTGAAGGGCCTTTACTCATAAGTGGTTAAGAAGCAGAACTAAAACTGCAAATAAATTATTCGTTTTCAGAACATTAAACACCATTATTTGAAAACAATTAGAAATGACAACTGAAAATGGCTTCTCGGCCGGGAGGGCCATACAATCAAGGGCGTCTCTTAGGAAAATTATATTTTTTAAATTTTTATGTAAATATTTCTCGTAATTTTTTCGGAGTTTACTATATAATGCATGTCCTTATCCCAATAGAAAGTTTTGGATCGGCTCGGCCCACACTTTCTCATTTACTACAAAAACACAGAATAAAAAAGGATACAAAGAAAAACAGAGAACTAGAGTTTTTTTTTATTAATAATGATTAGGGGCCTTAATAATTCATAGGGGTTTTCTGGAGAAAAATAAATAAATTCATAAATGTGAAAATATGTGATTTTGAAAATCTTGGAGGCGGTCGCCGCCTCGCCCAGTAAATCGTTATAAAAAAATCGTCCACTTCATGAATGTGATACCCTAGCTACTAGTAGGATACACTTTAGAAAGATGAATGTTAGTATACAAGTATGAAATTAAATAGTATATGCTGTCAAACTTAAGGGATGCCAAATGATTGACTCTGAGTGGTTCCAGGCTCACGAGTCACGCTCATGACCCTATGGTCATCATAATAGAATAATCATGTCCGTTTCCCTATATGAACAGAACAATACTATGTCTCAGAATCCAAATGCTCAACCTCAAGTGAGCATAGGAAATAGTTCAAATTTTCTCCGTCTATAGGCAATTCTCTTATCTAACTTAATATACAACAGATCATACATTGTGCAAATCTTTTTTGTATGACATTGAGATTATCCCATTCTAAAACCATATGAGCCTTTCTCCTAGCCAGAGAGTTAACAAGGGTTACCTCATATACATTGGTTACCAAGGGTTGCTGAGTAGAACTCGTATCTGTCTCTTCTTGGATAAAGAAAGAATGACCTGATAACGAGCTCCGATATGGTAGTTTTCATCTATCCAAATGGATTTTCTCTGGTAGGATAAGAATTCGGTCTAGCTGATGCTGAAGGTAAACCACTTGTATTCTGGATCGGGTTAAGAGAGGCAAAGGCATCAGTAATCTGACCAGCATTATTAACTCCTTGAGGTCTGCAAATATGAGAATGAGTTCTGGTATTGTTGGTCAATCCAACATGAATAAAGGAACTAGTAAAAATTATATTAAAAATATTTATGAGATTTTTATTACTGCAAAAATAAGGTTTTCGTGGCAAATTGAAGCGAAATTAAGCATTTATAAGCAAATTGATATCATTTTACCTAACTACACTCATGATACCCACAAAATTTTTCACATATTCAACATTAACACACTACAATTACAGGGTTTTGGTCATATTCGTCATTAACACGCTGCTATTGATACAATATTCAATCCTTCAAGTAAGCACAGGAGTCTATATTAATGAGTTTCGATTTTCATTTTTTGCTATATATTAGACATAACATCCTAAGAATCCTTGGAGACTTACTTGGTTGGCCTCGTATCATTTGGAAATTGTTGCCCCATGTATGCACCTGAAAACAGTTGGTTAGAAGAACATCAAAATTTGGAAACACGTATTTAAATATTTTGCGAGTTGAAGAGTTAAATGAGGATCCTAAGACTTACCAGGATGGGTCATCATTCCATAAGGCATTCCCTGAGAATTAACTGCAGATGAATATGGTGATCCTTGAGGCCATGGACTTGGTGAAGCGAATGTGTTTGGAAGTGCTCCTTGCAAAGTTGACATGGAAGGAAACTGAATCAAAGAGAAAATAAAGGTTAGTAATATGCTGCTCTCAGGTCTCCTCAATAGGTTGAATCAGATTAAAGATCATCTAACTTCGTACACAATGTCAACACAGTTTGAGATCTTCGAACTATTGTAGCCTAAGATCTTGTTTATTTTTACATATAGGGAGACAAGCTAGATGATTGGAGATCCACAGATGCTCCATCAAGAACAAAATTAACTACATAAGATAATTTGAGAGAATTTTTTGAAGCATAAGTTCGTAAATCAGGTGCTCATTGATTTGCTATCACTTCGACAGTCCGTTTTGTGATATATGTTTAAAATTCTTTAGCATAGACAAACAGTGAGGAAAGTTTCTTTTTTATTTTTTATTTTTTTTGGGAAAAAGGAAACATGTGATATTGAAACAAAGAATACTAACACATGCTACATTTTCTATCATATCATAGATATACTTTCAACAATATTCTTCTTGATGATATTTTCTATTCAGAATATATTTGTATATTAGATAATTTTCTATAATTTGTTTCATATTTCCATGATATTCACACAAATGGGGACTAATTCTAAAAACCTAGGGGTTCATGATTTTAACAAGTCAAATGAATCTGCATACCGCAGCAGCCTGATTGAGTCCGACATCACCGAGGTCAAAAGGGTTTCTTGATTTCACTGAATCATGGGAAGCCTGTAAACAAACAGAAATACTATGCTGAGAACAAAAAATATATTATCCAGTAGTATTTATGGGGTTTTCCCTCTTGGCAAGAAGTAGTTAATTTTTACTTCTACTTTATTCCTAGTTTTTCTAATTCATCCTGACTTTAGTGGCTCAAATTTTTTTTGTACCATAGCTGCATTATGATATTGCATGCCATATCCCGTCCCGTGAGGTTGAAGAAATTGCCAACCAGGAACTGCTGCTGCAAATGGTGATTGCCTTAATGTGAAAACGTCCTGCATTATAGAATCTACATTATAATGACAGTAATGTTAAATCACTTGGACTTCAAAATCAACAGGTTTCTGCTACTTAGTACCGCTGGAAGCTCTTTCCTCCCTCTAGATACCGATTCATTTCCTGAACTTTTATCCTGAACAAAGTTTGGGACACCTTGTGATGACTTCTCAGAGGAAACATTGGTTGATGGTCCTTTATTAGGTGCTGGTTCTAAAGATGAGGGCTGTAGGCAAGCACAAAAAAACAGAATCATACCCCTAAACTAGGGAGAAAAATTTTTTCAAGATAATGCAATGAAACTTATAAAGTTGAACAAAAAAATTAGCAAGTGAATCTATGTGTAAAAGTAGAATGTTGATTAAATTTCATACTTCAGCATCTCCAAAAAATTCACAAGAGACTGCCATTTCCAAGAACTGTTAATGCCAAATTCGAATTGATCGACATAACATGCGTCACTTTTAGGTACCTGATTATATGGATGTTGTACAGATGAGGAAGTCTGAAGCGATGTAGAGCTGTCATTTGCATTCGGGATTGCAAATGACTGATTTTGATTTATAGCAGGCAACTGCTGTGACTGAGCAACAGGGACAACAGAATGGTTGCTAACTTGAGGTAAAGCTGGGAAATTTTGAATGATTGAAGCATTGTTAGTTCCAACATAACTTGAATCTGATGATGCATTGGTTGTTGACCCAGAAGTTACATTCCTTGAACCTTCAGCAGCAGCTGATGGAGTGTCAACCCGAGGAGGCTGTTCAGAAGTGCTAATAGAAGGTGCAACTTGGGGACCCGCAAGTTCAAACAACAAAAATTCCATCGAATTCACATTTGGAGGATTAGAGGTCTTCTCATTTATAGAGGTTGTACCTGAACTTTTGCCATAATCACTTGATGGAGCATGTTGCTGAGTCTGCACCACTGCTGTAGTAGCTGGAGGCTGAGAGTTAGCATCAAAGTCAATCAAGTTGAACGTGTTCACCATATTGGGTTTTCCTTGTTTATCAATAGATTCTTGACTTGTGGAACCTGCTGCATTCTGTGGAAAGAAAAATTCGAAGATGGAAATAGAGCAGTAATAAATACTAGGACAATACTCGACCACATCCGAAAAAAAGAGAAAGTTTCACCACATACAGAAAGACTTGAAACAAGGATGCATCCGACCTTGAAAGAGGAATTTAATGATCAACATTTAGGTCCCATGGATATTGCCGCATCAGAGATGACAAAATTTGCAGACATCAATTTGGATATTTAAGCAAAGAAAAGTGATACCTAGCAAACCAGAGTTTATTTTACACACATTGTTTATGCAGACTATATCAAACAAAAAGAGACGGACCGGTCTGGATTTTAATTTTCTTGCTTCTTTCAAGTCTCACTTTTGCATGTCATTTTTGTGTAGGTGTGATATAGAAGATGGTCACTTTTGCATGTCACTATATTTTGTGATTGTTCTTTAATTGTAAATCTTAAAAGTTACTGAATTCTAATATGTTGTAAATTACACAGTTCAGAACATTTCACGTTTTATAATGTTTCATATGTTGTTGCACAACAAAACTGGGAAAAGTTCAGAAAAAATAAAATAAAATAAAAAATAGCTTCCTACAATTATCTCTTGGTGCCATTTGATGTCCTTTTAACTATTCCTGAAGAAATGAATATGAATTGGACACAACTAGGCCACAACTCTACTTGGGCACCCTGAACAAAGTGAAAGGTAAAATGAAATTCACAATTGGATGAGCAAGTTTTGTGCTGGAACAGACCAGCAGCCTAAACATTAATAGCTGTTGTTACCAAACTTTCTCCTCGTGGCCAGGGATTGAAAAAAGAGAAAGAAGGAGAGAGGGACAGTAATTTCTGATGAAATTTGTTCTTAAATCCTAACTAGGCTTCCAACAAAGAATCATCCAACAAGAGATAGGTCTGTGAAAAGAAGCACAGAAAATCTATTTTATATTAAAGAAATCATAAATTAAGTGGGACAGAAATGACTCCAATTTCATATGTATATAGTATGCTCTTATTTATTTTGTTCCTTAATATGGACACTGATTATGCTACCAGCAGCCTTTACAGAATAAAGAATAGCACAAGAAGTTTTTAAAAGGATTACGATATTTGAACCGTCAATTTCTTCATACTGAAATAGTTTTATCCAATATGACAAAAGCAAAAAAAAAAGTTTATTTTTCATACCAGCAGCAGTAGTCATTTTGGTAATTAACTTGCTCAGGAAAGGATAAGTCACCAAAAGAACACAGGAATACAAACTTTTCACTGGAAAAGAACAACAATTTACAGATCAAAAGCTAATAAATAAACTAACCTGAACTTGGGTAGAGGAATCAATATTCTTCACATCATCTGCTTTAGGAGGTTCTCTTAGTTTAGTTGGTGGAGCATTATCACCCAAATTGTCTTTCAATGGAGGGGGACATGTCTTACTTCTGCCACTTTGAGAACCTGGGGAATTACTTCGAGCCCTGGAATCTGCATCCGGGTACTTATTACTTTCAATTTTCCTTGCACTTCTAACCCCATCTTCTCGAAATCTATCATCAACTATTTCAAAGTTAGCAGGGCGACTCCTACGACCTGAAGATCTCAATCTGTCTGGCTTGTATCTGGGACTATTTCTTTCATCAAAGTAGTAGTTTAACATTGGACTAATATTTTCAAATGAACGCCGGTCATATGAGTCATTTCTCCGAGTTTTATCAATCCTTTCAGAAGTACGACGTTCAAAGAAGTTATCTCGGGCAACATAGCTGGATTTTTCAGAAGTTCGTTGCTCAGAGTAGTCATCCTCTGCACCCTTTAGCATTCACAAGATTATAAGTACAAATTTAAGGGTCAAATTCAACACAAAGTACAAATTTAAGAGTCAAATTCAACACAAAGTCAAGGAATTCCAACATTAAAAAAGTGAAAAATAGAATTAGACATAATTCTTTATGTCGAGCAGACTGGTAGAACTTCTTCCTGTCAAAGAATTATATTGGATAATGTAATGGTTGAACGAAATAAAGCGTCAAGTTTGAGAGGCTTACTGCCTTGTTCAGGGAAATCCTGTCGTTTTTCCTCCCACCACTATATCTTCTATCCACGTATACATGCCGGATGAAATCTCGAATTTTATGAAGATTACTGAATGAAGAGAAAAGTTAGCATCAGATTATGCTCTAATGAGTATCGGGCTGGTAAAGGTGAACTGACATAATCTACCTGCTATCAGGAAAAGAATTTCTTTGGGGATCCCATGTTTTAAAATAAATTTTCCTTGCTGGCTGTTAATCAAATTGCAGGTTAGCCAGTAGAAAAAAGAGTGCCATTTTTATTTAAATTAAACAACATTGAATTTTGATTTTTTTTTATAAATTCAGACCTCATTACCACCAGCTTGAAGAGCAGCAACTTCATCTGCACTGAATTTAGCCATTGACACGGATTTGACTCGATGCGTGAACTCTCGACTGAATTGTTCCAGGAGAATTAGTCAGAAACGAATGATTCTACTTCCTCTTATGTCATCCAGTATTCTTATTAACTCTGTTTAACTTTATATTAAATCTCAAAATAAAAATAACAAAAAAGGGAGTATAGGAATGAAATTACAGAAAGCTAAATGTCACTTACTGCACACCACTGCAGTTTGTACAAACGAATGTCCAGAAGGTTGTGCAGATATATTGTGGGCCCTGATTGAGTAAGAATAAAACTATTGCAGAAAATTAGCTCCAATCTCTTCTACTCCAATCAATAGAAACCAAGAAAAATGCTAATGAGCAAAAGGTTTGACATGTGCCTGATTAATTGATATTTCTAAACATAAAAATCGATATTATGAACTAAATGTGATGATGCCTTGACTTGTAATATAACAGGTTTAGCATTTGATGCATTTCCTTAAATTTTGTTCTAAATATAACTCTTTCAAATAAACATTTGATCAATTCTTGCACATATCATCTAGGTTACATAATTCCTAAGCTCTTCATACACAAAATAGACTTTATGATTAGAATTTCAAGAACCCTTCACTTGTAACATATCCGATATAACATTTATCACATATTCTTTTTCTTTTTTCCATAAACTTAAACTTTCATGTTGATGCAACTATTTCACTAATTCATGCAAATATCCATGAGTTCTCGTATCTTCAACATAAACTTCTTTGAAAATAAATATGCAGAAAGACCATAAAACATGATCAATCTATTTGGTTGTCCTCATATAAGCAGAAATCTTCACTTTTTATATGGTGCAAAACCAGGGTTAAGTACACGATTTACGGAATAACATGAATACATCATATGAAAAAATGACAAACAATTAAATAATGTCGGATAAAATTCCATACCAAACTGTTGCAGTTGATACATCTTCTATTTTCAGGAAGCTTTATAAGACCACGAATGATCCTCTCGGTTCTCTCTTCTTCCTTTATTTTTGGCTTCGGCATCTTCCACCCACTTTTAACCTATCTATAATACCATAACATGCAAAGATAAAATTCATCATCATAATAATTAAAGCCTTTTTAATCATAAAATACACCATAGAGTCTTTACAGAAACAAACAGTTAATGAAAGCATTTAATCAAACAGCTTATCTGAATATAGTCCTTCATGAAGTAATTGTTAGAATGCCCACAAAACTAGAAACCTAATCACATATTTTCTGCACCAAACTAGAAACCTCATTTCAAATCAAATTATCTCTTTTCACTATTTTCATTTCTTCCCAAAGCGGCCCTCAAGATTTTAAAATGCTATAATTTTCCCTTATAAATATCATAATTTTCAGAGATATCATTCGAAAATAAAGCCTTAGACCCCTCAAGAATTGTGTAAAATTTTGAATTTCGCAACAACTTGAAGTTCCAAATCCCATCTATGCTTCTTCCATGGATGTGTTCTTAATTTTTATTTTTATTTTTTATTTTTATACGGAAAATTGGAAGACGCGGATAGAATTAACCAATACCTCATCCAGAAGGGTTCAATTTACAACTCTGGTAAGATAGGCTCTGAAGAATTCGGAAAAATTCAAGAGGGGTTCTTCATGGATGTGAAGGAATTGTAAAGAAGAATGAAGATGAATTACCATAGCTGGTTTCGACGATGTGCAAAGGAGAGAGAGAAGAAGAAGGAAGAAGGTGGGGGGAGAGGAGAGGAGGGAATTTTGGCGGTTTTAACGGTTTGGCCACAGTTATTTTTTCTCTGTTTAAATACTCAGAAATAAATTCTAATTGGACCAACAATTCATCGTAAAGAAAATTGGACATTGCATTAGGCTGACTATGTTTTAACAGAATGGTCATACCATGGCATCCAAAATATCGGGAGGAATATTTTTTCGCGGAAGCGAAGCCACTTTCCGGGCCCTGCTTACGGCGACGTGCACTCTCTCGCGACGCGCTTGCCACGTCGAGCGAGCGGAAGTGGGACTCCGTTTTGGCCCTAGACTTCCGTTCTCAACTGGCGTTGTGCCAAAAACACTTAGTTTTTTTTTTTGTTGTTGGCTGCAATTTTTTGAGTTGGTATTCTCGCAACATAAAAAATCACTAAAACAGAAAATTTACCAAAATTTGAGTACGAAAATTACTATGGCAAGACTACTGTATTAATAAAAAACGAACAACGCAAAAAGCGAAGCAATCTTTTATAACATGAATATCTGCCGAAGTCGATGTTGCCGAAGTCGCCTTGGGCCCAGTCCTCCTGAGTGGCCTGTCGATTCCTGCGAGTATCTTGCCTCCCAACCAGAGACCTTCCTGGAACATGCTCCTCGGCTGTGTGGACGGTTGCAGAACTGCAGCTTCCCCTACATCGGCCACGCACGATCTGCATGACACTTTCTTCCCCGCCGCTGCCTCTTTTATGGTTTTGGCAGCCCAAGCGATGAGAGTCTTGTACTGACTATTTGTTCGAGAGCCAGGCTTCTCGAATTCTTCGAGCATCACTCTGTTAGATTCCTCCTGCAACATAAATATTCAAATTAGTATATTTTAAATAAAAAATCATAATTTTGACAACGGAACGAATAAAACTTACAAAAATAGCCTCAGATGTAGCGATGGGTTGAATGCCCATCGGAAGTGGCCCGAGATCCCTATTTTGCGGGTTTGTCAAAATGTGGACGGTAATGCGATTGTACCAATCTGTGTATTCACGGGTAGGTACAATAACATTACCGGGAACGGGAACAGCGTCCGCCAGTGCATCGACACGGGCTTCCCTACAAAGCTATGTATGTGTGGTGCTGGTTTTCCCAATTCCGACCCGCTCCCGCCTTGAATGAGTGGAGGTCAATACCCTCTTCAGTACCCTGCACCACCGCCGGGATTGGTACCACCTGTTGGAAGCCAAATTGCTTGGCAACCCTGTCAGGCATGTGGTACTCAACCATCTCGAAGCAAACGAGTGGCGTACGGGCTTGACAGGTCGCCTGGAAGTCGTCATCCCGAGTCGCTCTCTCGGCAATTACCCAATCAGGGTACGGTCTCCACATAATCTGCAAAAATAAATTCTAGTTATTGTAAAACACTTTATTTAATTTAAATAAAAAATATGAGAAAATTACTTACCCCTTGTGCGTCCGTCAGTTGATCACGAAACACCGTCAGCTGTGATTTCGGGGCGTTGCGGAAACTCCGGCCTGTATTCCACCGTGCCCCGTAAGCTCTCCCGTCAGCGGGAATATCGCCTTGAATCGGGCCTCGGTTCTTAGGACGGAGACATGATATTCACTCCCACACCCACAACTGGTAAAAACAAACAATGGAGCAGTTATTAAATATTTGAATTACATATTAACCATAAAACCGTATACAATTTAGACAAACCTGAATTAGCAAGCAACAACCAGCAATGTCCTTCAGTAGCATAATCGCCTAAGGGCACACTAATGTAGACATAAACCTCTAACAGTTCGATGATGTTACCCATAATTGAAGCCGATGGGGGTCGGAATCCTAGGAGGTCGAACACGCGGTCAATCCACTGATTTTTAGTCATGTTGTAGTCCTCATGCCACGACACTACGTGACCTCTAGTAGGTAGTCCTAGAAGGCATCCAACGTCCTCTAGTGTAATGGTCACCTCACCGCAACGTAGGTGAAAAGTATGGGTCTCAGGTCGCCATCTCTCTACTAGTGCAGTGACTAAAGCGTGATCTATCTTGATTTTTTCCAATTCTACAACAACCCCCAAAACCCGTATGGTCTATCATCTGAATCACTCGCTGGTTAGTTTCATTTTGGTACGCCGCAAATAAATTACCATAGTTACTAATAATCTATAAATTTCGGTCATTCTTAAAGATCTATGCTATGTATGTTTGTTTAAAACACTAGCATCACATGGATCGGGCAGAAGATGAGCAGGAACAGACATCTATACAAAAAAACAATAAACATACAATTTATCAGAAAAAACACATGTTATATCACCAAATTAAAAAATGCCCCAAGTATAAAGTCACAAATTAACAATTCACAATTCACAAAAACTAACAATTCAAAAAAACCCTAAATTGATAATTAAATTGATAAATGCCCTAAATTCACAAATACACACATACAAAAACTTCAAAAAATGAACAAATTACTCTAATTTACCAAATTCACAACTATTTATAAACATAATCTGCAGATTACAAGTTAAATTCAAAAAAACAATTCAAAACAAAAAGGTTTATACCTTTGAGATTGAGAGAATGAGAGCAAGGTGGTGGAGATTGGCGGCAGCAGCGGAGACGGCGGCGCGGTGGTCGGCAGCGTGGGGGGCAGTCGGTGGCAGCAGGGGGAGAATTTTTACTTTGCCTTAGAGCCTTTTTTTTTACTTTGCGGGAGTGTAAGGGGAAGAAGAGTTTGGGGATTTTAATCTGCCAGTTCGCTGCCGTGGCAAGGCGCATCTGGGAGAGTGCCACGTCAGCCATTTCCGTTCTAGCCAAAAATGTTCCTCCCCATATTTTAGATGTCATGGTATGACCATTCTGATAAAACATGGCCAGACTAATGCAATGCCCAAGAAAATTTAAGGTTTCTTTTTTTTTTTGTAATAAGGGGAAAGAGGATATTCTTCCGGATGTCGAACACAAGCACTCTGTCTGGGTAGAGACAATATGATGTAAACATCAAGGCTATTCAAGATTCAGCCCAAGTACCAGTTGGACCAGCGACGAGGGCCCAAACAAAACGATTCCGAGAAGAACTTAATAGTTTTGTCCAAAGAGTCCAAGAACAAGAAAAACACGTGTTCCTTAAAGAGAGTGAGTCGAAGCTGGTTACACTCATCAAAGTGGACACAAACATGGACCGACTTGGCGGAATGGAGAACGTGGGTTAAAACGTGGTCTAAACGTCCAAGCACGATCTAGACCATTATTTCCCGCATTATGTTTAGTTGCTTTATTTTAGGCAGGTTAATAAAGTAGTTATTTAGTAGTTTTATTATTTTGCATTTCAGTCCAAGTAGGATTAGACTTTGACTCGGACTCGAAAACTATGTCGTATTTCAGTTCAAGCAGGATTATACCTTATCTTGAACTTTAAACTATGTCGTATTTCAATTCAACTAGGACTAGGAAACTTAGGCCGAAATCCCCCTATAAAAGGAGCATTCGGTATCCTTTGTTATTCACCAATTCATTTATATAAAACGTGAGCTTTTGCTTTCATCTTGAGTTCTTGAAAGGACTTATTCGAACTTATCAAGGATTTCCTTGTGGCGTTCTATTTGACTTATCAAACGAATTATTCACCTTCGTTTGTGGCGTCTTCCTTATACCGAGGGTTGCTAATCACAGGTTGATTAGAGGTCGAGGTTTCCACCCATCATAAGTCGATTATACCTAGGTTGCTAGTCACGAAGTAGGATCCTTCCTATTGGTTGATTAGAGGTCGAAGGTCCCCATCCAAACCTATACTTGGGCGAATTTCTGGAGTTGTTGCTGAATCGAAGAGGGTCTCGTTTGCATCGTTGACGAAGGTTCGCATCATTTGGTATCAGAGCGGAGTTTCATCCGGTTAGGACTATCTTTACTGTTTTAATTTCGTTTCCGAATTCATTAAGAATTTTTGTTCTTCTCGACGAAAAATTCCTTTATTTATTCATTTTCTTTAGTTCTGAAATTGTTGATGAACCCAGATTGTTGAAAAAGAAAAGAGGCAGCTAGGCAGAAAGTTGCACATGCGGGGTATTTAACATCTGCACATGCAGGAATTATTTTTTCAATTTATTATTATTATTATTATTATTATTATTATTTGTTAATTCTCGAGCTACACGATCAAGAGATCTTTCTACCGAGACACAACGCACGAGTATCAAAGGAAAAGAAATTTTGATTCAGCTTTCGCATATTCAGACCTTAAATCCTTTTTGATTTGCTACAAGAAATCCATTGGTGATCGATCGGACTAGTCTTACAAGAACTTGAAGAGGAATTCGAGTGGAAAAAGGCAGAGTGTGAGCACATCAGAGGGTAAGAGCCGAATTTAATTGAGTGGAACACGAGGGAAAATTGAGTGATCATTATTACTTGAGTGAAACACGTAAGGGAGTGTGGTCAGGTCTTTATACGCATTTTGTTGTTTTCTCTAACCTTTGTTTGCAGGATTATCTAATGGCGCAAGACACACCAGAAGGTTCGTCAAATGCCCTTCCCAATCTCGCAATCGAGGCAATTATGGGAGAGATGAGACGGATGTGGAAAGGTGAGATTGAACAAATACATGAGCGGTTGGATAGGATGGAAGATAGAGCACAACGTGGGCAACCTCCAGTTGCTCCAATCGTTCCTAGAAGAAATCTTGTACCCCAGAGAAACTATGAGGGGGAAGGAGAGATCGAAGAAGATGATGTTAAGGAAAACCTCAATCGAGGCTATGGAAGGGATAGAGGAGCTAGAAACCGTCTAGATGACAACATGTGAGGCATTAAGATGAAAATTCCAGCTTTTCAAGGAAAGAGTGATCCTGAAGCCTACCTTGAGTGGGAAAAGAGGATGGAGTTGATTTTTGATTGTCACAACTATTCCAACATAAAGAAGGTAAAACTTGCTACCATTGAATTTTCTGACTATGCTATTGTTTGGTGGGATCAGTTGTGCACTAATAGGAGGCTTGTTGGAGATCGTCCTATTGAGACTTGGGACGAAATGAAGAGAGTAATGAGGCGGAGGTTTGTACCATCTCATTACTATCGCGTGCTCTATCTCAAGTTACAAGGACTTTACCAAGGGAACCGAAGTGTAGATGAGTATTACAAGGAGATGGAGATGGCTATGATTAGAGCCAATGTGGAGGAAGATCGAGAGGCGACGATGGCCAGATTCTTAAATGGACTGAATAGGGAGATTGCTAACACCATTGAGCTTCAACACTATGTGGAGATGGAGGACTTGGTGCATATGGCAATCAAAGTGGAAAGACAACTTAAGAGAGGTGGCACAAGGTCAAGACCAGCCCCACAAAATTCAAATGCAACACCTTGGAGGACTAACTACCCCAGAAAGGAGGAAAGTTCGTCCACCTCCAAGGAAAAGGCCGAGCAGAAACCAGTCCACCCAACTACACCTATTCAAGGTAAAAAATATCCCTACTACATCTCGTTCTAGTGATATTAGATGTTTCAGATGTCAAGGGAGAGGATACATATCAAGCCAGTGCCCAAATAAGAGAGTAATGGTGGTTCGAGACAATGGTGAGATAGAGTCCGATGACGAAAAGGAGTGTGGGGAGGAAGAGGAGTTTGAGGCCGAATATGGGGAGATGCTTGCACTAGTCACTCGACGAGTCTTGAACTTGCAAGCTAAGGAAGAAGAAAAAGTAGTGCAACGAGAAAACATCTTTCACACTCGTTGTCATGTGAAAGATAAGGTATGTAGCGTTATTATTGATGGAGGTAGTTGTACTAACGTTGCTAGTCAATCTATGGTGGAAAAGTTGGAACTTCCCACAATCAAACATCTCCGCCCATACAGACTGCAATGGTTAAACGATAGTGGAGAGTTGAGGGTTACTAAGTAAGTTATGGTACCCTTTCGGATTGGGAAATATGAGGATGAAGTTTTATGCGATGTGGTTCCCATGCAAGCTGGTCACCTTATTTTAGGAAGACCGTGGCAGTTTGATCGACGTGTACAACATGATGGCTTCACCAACAAGTACTCATTCACGTTCCAGCACCGAACAATCACCCTAGCCCCACTAACTCCCAAACAAGTATTTGAGGATCAAGTGAGGATGGAGAAAAAAAAATGAGTGCACAAGAGAGTGAGAATGAGCAAAAGAAAAAGAATGAGAAAAACAGTAAGGCCGAAACAAGTGAGGAAAAAGAAAGAGAGAAATATTCGGCCAAAGAAGAAAAAATAGAGAGAAAAAAGAATTTCTTTGCAAAAGCAAGTGAGGTTAAGCGAGCATTGTTTTTCAAGAAACCTGTAATTGTACTTTGGTACAAAGAGGTTCTTCTTACTACTAACCAACTTAACCATTCTTTGCCTAGTATTGTTGTCTCTATTTTGCAGGAATTTGAAGATGTATTCCCCGATGACGTACCACCTGGGTTACCACCTATTCGAGGAATTGAACATCAAATTGACTTCGTTCCCGGCGCTTCGATTCCAAATCGAGCAGCTTATAGGAGCAATCCGGCGGAGACGAAGAAGCTTCAGAGGCAAGTAGAGGAGCTAATGGAGAATGGGAAAGTAAGAGAAAGCATGAGTCCTTGCTGCAGTTCAGTCATTCTAGTGCCCAAAAAAAAAGACGAAACATGGAGAATGTGTGTTGATTGTCGAGCCATTAATAATATAACGGTAGAAAGTATCGACACCCTTATTTCTCGTTTAGATGATATGCTAGATGAATTGCATGGTTCTTGTGTGTTTTCAAAAAATTGATCTTAAGAGTGGATATCATCGATTCGAATGAAAGAGGGAGATGAATGGAAAACAACATTTAAAACTAAATATGGATTGTATGAATGGTTAGTCATGCCTTTTGGATTAACTAATGCTCCTAGTACTTTCATGCGATTAATGAACTATATTTTGCGTGCTTTCATTGGAAAGTTTGTTGTTGTTTATTTTGATGACATCTTAATTTATAGCAAGAACTTGGATGATCATGCCTTACATTTGAGATCAGTTTTAGAAGTACTTAGGAAAGAGAAGTTATATGCTAACTTGAAAAAGTGTACTTTTTGCACCGATAAGCTTGTTTTCCTAGGTTTTGTTGTGAGTGCTTCAGGAATTGAGGTTGATGAAGAAAAAGTCAAAGCCATACAGGATTGGCCGACCCCCTCTAACGTTGGAGAAGTTAGAAGTTTTCATGGACTTGCTAGCTTTTACAGAAGATTCGTGAAAGATTTTAGTACCGTTGCGACACCATTGACTAAAGTTATCAAGAAAAACGTAGCCTTTAAATGGGGTGAAGAATAGGAGAATGCATTTCAGCTTCTTAAACATAAGCTTACTCATGCCCCTTTACTTGCTTTACCTAATTTTTCTAATGCGTTCGAAATAGAATGTGATGCTTCTGGTGTAGGAATTGGCGCTGTCCTTATGCAGGAATGAAGACCACTTGTGTATTTTAGTGAGAAGCTGAGCGGGGCTGCCCTTAACTACCCCACTTATGACAAAGAGCTATACGCATTGGTTCGGGCTTTAGAGACATGGCAGCACTACTTATGGCCTAAAGAGTTTGTGATTCGAACAGATCATGAGTCCTTGAAGCATTTGAAAGGACAACAAAAGCTGAACAAGAGACATGCCCGATGGGTTGAGTTCATTGAGACTTTTCCTTATGTCATCCGGTACAAACAAGGTAAGGAGAATGTGGTGGCTGATGCCCTTTCTCGCAGGTATGCTTTAATCTCTACACTTGATGCTAAATTCCTTGGCTTTGAACATATTAAAGAAATTTATCATGACGATCCAGATTGTAGTGATGTCTAAGGTGCTTGTGAAAAACATGCTGAGGGAAAGTATTATAGGCATGAGGAATTCTTGTTTAGAGAGAAGCGATTGTGTCTGCCCAATTGTTCCATGAGAGATTTAATTGTGCAGGAGTCCCATGGGGGAGGATTGATGGGACATTTTGGGGTTGCTAAAACCTTAGCCAAACAGCAGGAACACTTCTATTGGCCACAAATGAAACGAGATGTTGAGAGAATTTGTGGTAGATGTATTACTTGTAGAGAAGCTAAATCTAGGGTGCAACCACATGGCCTTTACACGCCATTACCTATTCCTAGTTCACCTTGGATTGATATTTCTATGGACTTTGTTTTGGGTTTACCTAGGAGTAAACGTGGAAGTGATTCTATTTTCGTTGTGGTTGATCGTTTTTCTAAAATGGCTCATTTTATTCCTTGTCATAAAACTGATGATGCATCTAATGTGGCAGATTTGTTCTTTAGGGAAATTGTAAGATTGCATGGAATGCCGAGAACAATCGTGTCAGATAGGGATGTTAAGTTCCTGAGCTATTTTTGGAAGACACTATGGGGTAAACTAGGCACAAAATTGTTGTTTTCTACTACTTGTCATCCTCAAACTGATGGACAAACCGAAGTGGTTAATCGAACCCTATCTACCTTGTTGAGGGCTGTCATTAGTAAGAATATTAAGATTTAGGAGGAGTGTTTGCCACATGTTGAGTTTGCTTATAATCGTTCTATTCATTCTGCTACTAAGTTTTCACCATTTGAAATTGTTTATGGTTTTAATCCTTTAACTCCTTTGGATTTGTCACATTTACCTGTTTCTGAGCATGTTAACTTAGATGGCAAAAGGAAGGCTGAATTAGTTCAGCAACTTCATGAGAAGGCACAAATCAACATCGAGAAAAAGACTGAGCAATATCTCAAACACGCTAACAAGGGACGGCGCGAGCAGATTTTTGAACCTGGTGATTGGGTATGGTTACACATGCGCAAAGAAAGATTCCCAGCGCAAAGACGTTCCAAGTTACTACCTCGAGGAGATGGACTTTTTCAAGTGCTAGAACGAATCAATAACAATGCTTACCGACTTGAGTTGCCAGGTGAGTATAATGTTAGTGCTACTTTTAATGTTCTTGACTTGAGTCCTTTTGATGTAGGTGACGATTTGAGGGCAAATCCTTCTCGAGAGGGGGAATGATGTAAACATCAAGGCTATTCAAGATTCAGCCCAAGTACCGGTTGGACCGACGACGAGGGCCCAAACAAAAGCGATTCGAGAAGAACTTAATAGTTTTGTCCAAAGAGTCCAAGAACAAGAAAAACACGTGTTCCTTAAAGAGAGTGAGTCGAAAGCTGGTTACACTCATCAAAGTGGACACAAACATGGACCGACTTGGCGGAATGGAGAACGTGGGTTAAAACGTGGTCTAAACGTCCAACCACGATCTAGACCATTATTTCCCGCATTATGTTTAGTTGCTTTATTTTAGGCAGGTTAATAAAGTAGTTATTTAGTAGTTTTATTATTTTGCATTTCAGTCCAAGTAGGATTAGACTTTGACTCGGACTCGAAAACTATGTCGTATTTCAGTTCAAGCAGGATTATACCTTATCTTGAACTTTAAACTATGTCGTATTTCAATTCAACTAGGACTAGGAAACTTAGGCCGAAATCCCCCTATAAAAGGAGCATTCGGTATCCTTTGTTATTCACCAATTCATTTATATAAAACGTGAGCTTTTGCTTTCATCTTGAGTTCTTGAAAGGACTTATTCGAACTTATCAAGGATTTCCTTGTGGCGTTCTATTTGACTTATCAAACGAATTATTCACCTTCGTTTGTGGCGTCTTCCTTATACCGAGGTTGCTAATCACAGGTTGATTAGAGGTCGAGGTTTCCACCCATCATAAGTCGATTATACCTAGGTTGCTAGTCACGAAGTAGGATCCTTCCTATTGGTTGATTAGAGGTCGAAGGTCCCCATCCAAACCTATACTTGGGCGAATTTCTGGAGTTGTTGCTGAATCGAAGAGGGTCTCGTTTGCATCGTTGACGAAGGTTCGCATCACAATATCTCCACTCGAACAAGTTTCTTAGACAAAAATAGTTAAAACGAAACTAAATAATTTTAACTTAAAAGTTTTTTAAATACTTCATATACTATTTAAGCAATAATCAAGGTGGAATATCTAATTCGTATTTGGCACACAACACTAAAACCAAGCATTTGCAACTTTTTTTTATTAGAAAAAACATTTTATATCGTTAAATGATACCATGTTGTACATGTGGTAGGAGAAATCTCAGTGGGTCTCCAAACCATTGATTGGAGGCTCTAAGTCTCCTTGCATATTTTGTCAATCTATCTGCAAGATTATTATAAGATATGTGGATAAAAATTAAATTGGCTATTCTATTCCCCAACAAATTTTTTATTTGACTAACAATATAACCTAATGGGTAAAGATCCTCTTCTATTTGATGGACTTGATTGACCAGTGATTGGCAATCACTTTTGATGGTGATGGCATGGTGACCCTGAGCTAGAGCAAACTGAAGTCCTTCAAGGAGTATTTTTGCTTCAGTGTATTCAGGGTTGGGTGAGTTGGAGATAAACTTTGTAGCTCCAGCTATAAACCTTCCTTCATAATTCCGTATGATTATACCTAAACATCCATCGTTATTAGACCAAGTTCCATCTGTTAGAGGAATAACCGAGTCTAAACAGGTTATGCAGCGGAAATAAAATGACCTGCCTCTAATAGGATCTTTCACGAGTAAGAACCTTAGACTACGGGATAGTATTATACCTTTCGAAATACAGAATCTGTCTGAAACGGTTTCAATTGTCACGAACGAAACGCCACCAACGCAGACTCCGTCTCTCCCGATATCCACTCGATCTTCCGGGGATGGTCCTCTAACTGCTTGGTGCTAGCTAACGCCTCGTAGAAGTCTTGAAGACACTCTTCAAGATGGAGTATATATATGACCTTACGAAGAACAAGAAACAGTTTTCTTACTTCTTTTCTATTAGCCAAAGCTAGAAAAGAAGTCTTTAGAAAAGCTGTCTTTTCTTTCTATTCAAGTTCTCTTGAATGCTCTCACTTTTTCTCTCTATTCTAAGCTCTCCAAAAAGCTGGAGAAAATGACTTAGGAATGCTAAGAAAAATCAGCATTTTCCTTAGTCATTCAAGAGATAGTGGGGAGAGTGAAAGGGGGAAGTGGGATATCATGGAGGAAACTACTCCTCCACATTCTCCACCACTTCAACCTCTTTTCTTAGAGATAAGAGCTGAAAATATATTCTTTATTTACAGCCATAAGGTCGGTCCAAATGGGTTGGTCGGCCCAATCATATTGGTCGGCCCAACCCGATTAAGGGCCCAATCCAATCCCGGCTCGGCCCGGTCCGAAGCCCGGCCCGGCCCGGCCCAATCAAATTGGCGCAAAATGTACTCCAACAAGCCCAATCCAGTTGATCTATGAGTGCGACCCAGGAGGTATCTATGATGTTGGCCGTGACATCATATGTCACAGGTAATGAGAGGTATCTAGCAAAGCATCATTACCCCCAATTCATAAATATCTAGTGATTATCATAGTCACACCATTTGACATTTGTTTTTAAATCCTTTTGTCCTTGATATCTAGATTGAACACAAGTCATGGAAAAAGTCACACTTGTATTGTCCAATCTTTTAGTTTCTTGATTCGCGAGTAGACTAATCAAATGACATCAATATCATATACTGATTAATTTGTTCATGGCCATGAATTAATCAGACTCCATCAAAGGGGCTCAAGATATCGCTCCTGCTATATAGGAGGGACAAATCCTTTCTGCATCTCATTCATCCTGAACAAGATTCGTGATATACCCAATAAATGCCTTTATTGCTCACCCTGTTACGGATAGCGTTTAACATTATCAAAGCATGACACTAGCCATGCAAGAACTCTTGTGAGACCTCAAGTTGAAGGATCTTTTATACAACTCAGTCAAAAATTGAGAAACACCGTTGACTATTATATAACAACCCATGGTGTGTTTCTTATGTCGGGTCTGTCCAGTATAATGGTTCTCTAATCATATATACCTATGTGACGATCCGATATCTTATATCAATCACTGCACATACTAGTCTTACGCATTATTATTGTCATCGAAGATTCCATAATAATGTTCGACTAGGGACGTTTCAGTATTCATAACATTTATGAATACCATGGACATATTATTTATTTATGTTGTTAAGAACGCAAAAACATAATGAAATAATACTGGAATTTATGCCTTTTATTCATCAAAATGAAAATTACATAAATACGATACAATAATCTCCCACTTGCACAAAAAGACCCAAAATCATCCACTGATTGGTCTTTAAGGGCATACTAATGACTGTCTCAAAAGATCAGCCCTCCAGATATCGGATACCCATGGAGCTAGTGTGGCGATCATGCTGCTGCTGCGACAGTGGCTTCGTCAATGGATCGGTAATATTGTCTACCGAATCTACTCTACATATATGCACATCACCTCTCTCTATAATCTCGCGGATAGATAGAGTCCTTGGCTACACCACCCTTAGTTTTCAGTGCATTGTTGAAAGTGGTTTGTTTGCCCTTAGACTTACCTTTCGGTTTGCCTTTGGATTTCATAAAACCTTTGCTTTTGCCCTTTTGCACCATCAGTATGGCGTTGGGCTTGGACTTGCCTATTTCCTTCTCGGCGAGTCCTCGGCATGTTCAACAACTCGAGCGATGGCTTGTCAATTTCATTCATGTGATAATTAGAATGAGTGAGTCGAATGACTCGAGCAACGATTGCAAGATCAAATCGGTCGACGACTCTTGCCCCCAAAGGAAATCCCGATTTTTCAAGGTTACGAACATAACCTATCATCTTAAGAACGTGAGTTCCCTACTGGCATTCCTTCGGACATTTTTGCCCTTTGAAAGAGATTTGATACGTCGAATCTCTCCCGGCATTCTTGTCCCTGATATAGTTGATTCAGGTGAGCCAGCATCTCATAAGTCCCCATGTCCTCATGTTGCTTCTGAAGCTCTGAGTTCATGGTGACAAGCATGAGGCTAGACACATCTAAAGCATCACTACAATGCTTCTGATAAGCACTTCTATCGGCGGTCGAAGCGCGAGCCTCGCGGTGTAGCGGGAATGAGTCATTCTAGAACATACTGACTTTCTTTCATGCTTGAGAACGATTCTCAAGTTCTGAACCCGATCGAGGAAGTTAACTCCCTCTAATTTGTCCTTCTCAAGGACAGAACGCAGTGATAGTGTTTGGTTTGAATTTTCCATTTTTCTACAACAAAATACGATACAATAATCTCCCACTTGCACAAAAAGACCCAAAATCATCCACTGATTGGTCTTTAAGGGCATACTAATGACTGTCTCTAAAGATCAGCCCTCCAGATATCATATACCCATGGAGCTAGTGTGACGATCATGCTGCTGCTGCGACAGTGGCTTCGTCAGTGGATCGGCAACATTGTCTGCCGAATCTACTCTACATATATGCACATCACCTCTCTCTATAATCTCGCGGATTAGGTGAAAACGCCGTAGTACATGTTTGGACCTCTGGTGAGATCTAGGTTACCTAGATTGTGAAATAGCCCTATTGTTGTCACAATAGAGGTCTATCGGGTTCGCAATACTAGGAACCACATCGAGGTCGAAAATAAATTTCTGATTCAAAGCTGCCTCCTTGCATTTGCTTCACAGGCTGCTATGTACTCGACCTCAGTCGTAGAATCTGCGATGGTCGATTGCTTTGAAGCTGCGCCCGACTCACGGCACCTCCAGTTCAAGTTAAACACATATATCCCGATTGCGATCAGAAATCATCACTATTGGTTTGGAAACTAGCATCGGTGTAACCACTTACAACGAGCTCATCCGCCCATCCATAAATCAAGTATGTATCCTTAGTCCTTCGTAAGTACTTGAGGATATTCTTGGTCGAGATCCGATGGCGTTCACAGTAATTAGATTGGTATCCGCTCGTAAGGCTTAAAGCAAAGCGAGACATCCAGGGCGAGTACATACCATGGCGTACATGATGGATCCTATGGCAGAAGCATAAGGGATCTCTTTCATGCGTTCTAATTCGGCATGCGTTTTAGAACACTGTTTGTTCGATAGAATAGTACCATGTGCCATAGGACAAAGGCCCTTCTTAGACTCTTGCATGCTAAACCGCTTTAGCACCTTGTCTATATATGTACTATGACTTAGGCCAATGAGTCTCACGGATCTATCTCTATAGATCTTGACTCCCAGAATATAGTCGGCATTGCTTAAGTCTTTCATAGAGAAACACGTACTCAACCAAGCCTTGACGGACTTTAAGGTTGGTATGTCGTTTCCAATGAGTAGTATGTCATCTACATACAAAACCCGGGAATACGATTGAGCTCCCACTAACCTTCTTGTAAACACAAGTCTCATCCTCATTTCTAATGAAGCCAAACTCACGGGACGGCATCATTAAAAGCAGATGTTCCGGTTTAGAAGCTCGCTTGAGTCCATAAATGGATCTCTGAAGCTTACATACTTTTCAAAGCATTCTGCGGGAGTGGCAAAACCTTCAAGCTGTGTCATATACACATCCTCTTCAAGTTTTCCATTAAGGAAAGCGGTTTTGACATCCATTTGCAAGATTTCATAGTCATAGTAAGTTGCAATAGCAAGTAAAATCCGAATGGACTTGAACATAACTACAAGGGAAAAGGTCTCGTCATAGTCAATACCATGAACTTGTTTGAAACCTTTCGCGACCAGTCGCCCCTTGTATGTTTGTACATTCCCTTCTATGTCGGTTATAATCTTAAAAACCCATTTGCACCCTATGGGAGTTACCCCTTCAGGTGGATCAACCAAGATCCAGACTTGGTTTGTGTACATGGAGTCCATTTCGAATCTCATGGCCTCAAGCCATTTCTCAGAATACGGGCTATTAATTGCTGTTTGTAGGTTGAAGGTTCATCGTGATCCACAAACATAACATCACCATGTTACATTATGAAAAATCCAAATTTTTAGGAGGTGGACGACGAACTCTACCGGACCTACGCAATTCTTGTGTTTCTTGAGCTGGTCTTTGTTTGCTAGCTTGTTTGTGGCTTTTCTTTGCATAACAACTTGTGGAGTCTGTTCAATTTCCATCGTATCATTAGTGCTAGTTTGAGAGTCCGGAACTTCGATAAGTTCTACGCTACTCCCGCTCGTGTTTCTAGAAACAAATTCTTTTTTCTAGAAAGACTCCCAGTCGTGAGCAACAAACACTTTGTTTTCGTTAGGGATATAAAACTAGTATCCTTTAGTTTCCTTAGGATAACCTACAAATATGCACTTTTGATTTTGGAGCCGACTTATCGGAAAGGTGAGCTTTTTTACAAAAGCTTCACGACTCCCAAATCTTGAGGAAAGACAAAGCTGGGGACGCTTCCCGAGTCCATAGCTTTCGTATGGCGTCTTTGCAGCTGATTTAGATGGAGCAGCGGTTAAGTGTTAAAGGCTGCTTGTCTCTAGTGCGTGTCCCCAAAAGAAAATGGGCGAGGCTCGTGTGACTCATCATAGAACGAACCATATCTAATAAGGTTCGTTCCTTCTTTCGAATACACCATTCCATTGTGGAGTAGGCTGGAGGAGAAAGTTGTGAAAGCGATTCCACAATCTTTTAGATAGTCACGAGAATTCTTGACTCAAGTATTCTCCTCCTCGATCAGATCGAAGAACCTTAATACTCTTGCCAAGTTGGTTTTCTACTTCTAGTTTAAACTCTTTAAACTTAGCAAATGCTTCGGATTTGTGTTTCATCAAGAACACATATCCATACCTACTGAAGTCATCAATAAAGGTAATGAAGTAGAGGTAACCACCCTCGCATGTATATTAAAAGGGCCACATACATCACTATGTATTAGTCCTAATAAAGCATCGGCTCTCTCACCTAGCTTAGTGAAAGGTGATGCTGTCATCTTACCCAACAAACAAGATTCGCATCGATCATAAGACATGAAGTCAAATGATTCCAATAGCCCATCTTTATGAAGTTTGGATATGCGGTCTTCGTTTATGTGGCCTAAGCGACAATGCCAGAGGTATGTCGGATTAGAATCATTAGTCTTAATCCTTTTAATGATTTCTCCCACTATTTTCTTCGGGTGAATAACCCTCATTATCAACTCGTAAAGTTCATTAACTTTATAGCGGGCCAAGATCCATATTTCACCTCGTTCTGAGTCAGCTTTGGCTGATCGCCCAAAACTTAGTTATTTAGGTAGGCAACGTTTGCCAATTACATCAAATTATGTAATTCTTGGTTAGTTGAGTGAATAACATCTATTCAAGCGTATCATTATACATTTTTCTCAACTCTTTTGCCTCTAGACCCTCAATCCATTTATTGAGATAATCTAGTTAACTAGGACACTAAGTTTTTGCCGGCGGATATCACAAATTATCATTCGCGCCTCACCCGGATAGACACGTATGTACAGCTTTGGCATGTCCCATACTAATGTCGATCTAGGCCTTGACGAGGGCTAAACTTAGGAAGGCTCTAATTAATATTTAATTGATGGGTTTTGTTTCTAACAATCTCACCAGAAAAGCATAAATAAAACAGTTTATGCTTATATACATATGCATCCAATACATAAAGTAAAAATGAAATAGTAATCACCATATCCTATTCGATTTTTCCAAGCCAATGGAAAAACCGTGAAGTCAATCTAAATGTGTGAAAAGAAAACATTCTATTCTACACCGTCTTGACCTTCAGGTGGTTGTCTCCAAATCTTCATCACAGCTATACCTTCTCCTAATCTAGAATTACATAATTCTAAGGAAACCTCGAGTTACATTCGAGGGGATTTGATGAGAAGAGAATTACAACTTTTGATAAAAAAAATTAGATAGGCACGATACGCGGATCGTATTTATGAAATAAACCAACGGGGGTAAAAGCGATTACTATGCATCATGCTCAACTAACATAACAATTTATGGAAAAATGAGCAACCCAGACAAAATGCATACTATTGCAAAATCTTGAAAGTACTCGGTTGACCGAAAGCAGAACATTGCGGTCGGCCAGAACAAAGTCTTGAGAGTACTCGGCTGACCGAACATACATTTCGGTCGACAGAAAAAGAGTACTCGGTTGACAGAAAAAGACATTTCTATCGACCAGAGCAGTACTGAGAGTACTCGGTTGGCCAAAGCTGAAATTCGGTTGGCCAGAATTTCTCGACTCTCATACATACAAAATGATGCAAAAACATTTCTAGCAATCTAAGGCATGCAAAATATAGATTCATAATCCATATTAAAAATACTATAGCACATTAAGTCTATAGGGTACTCGTGAGTGGCTCACGATACCCATCTGTTAGAGGAATAGCTAGGGTCTAAACGAGGTTATGCGGCGGAAATAAAATGACCCCGCCTCTAATAGGATCTTTCACGAGTAAGAACCTTAGACTACGGGATAGTATTATACCTTTCGAAATGCGAGAATCTGTTTGAAGCGGTTTTCGATTGTCACAAGCGGAGCGCGCAGCGCTGAGCTCCGTCTCTCCCGATATCCACTCGATCTTTCAGGGGATGGTCCTCTATTGCTTGGTGCTAGCCAACGCCTCGTAGAAGTCTTGAAGACACTCTTCAAGATGGAGTATATATATGACCTTACGAAGAACAAGAAAGCAGTTTTCTTACTTCTTTCTATTAGCTGAAAGCTAGAAAAGAAGTCTTTAGAAAAGCTGTCTTTTCTTTCTATTCAAGTTCTCTTGAATGCTCTCACTTTTTCTCTCTATTCCAAGCTCTCCAAAAAGCTGGAGAAAATGACATAGGAATGCTAAGAAAAATCAGCATTTTCCTTAGTCATTCATGAGATAGTGGGGAGAGTGAAAGGGGGAAGTGGGAGATCATGGAGGAAACTACTCCTCCACATTCTCCACCACTTCAACCTCCTTTCTTAGAGATAAGAGCTGAAAATATATTCTATATTTCCAGCCATAAGGTCGGTCCAAATGGGTTGGTCGGCCCAATCATATTGGTCGGCCCAACCCGATTAAGGGCCCAATCCAATCCCGGACCGGCCCGGCCCAATCGAATTGGCGCACATTAGATTAAATGTACTCCAACACCATCAACGTTGAGTTTTTGGAGTCCCTCGTTGATGGCTTCCATTTGAGGCTAGGTGGCTACTTTAGAGTTTCGGGGAACTTTTCCTTATCTGTTAGCGTAAAACATCTTGGCTTTTCCCTTCAATATATACTTGATTTTGTCAAAGCTTGGCGAGTCTCAGACTGCCAAAAGAATGATGAGTAAATACTATTGTATTCGGCAACATTGACTATAGCAAGATTTACAACTTCATCTGGTGTCTATCATGTACCTTCAAAAACAGTCATGTCCCGATTGCACCATATATGCCATGCAATGTATGACAAAGGAGTAGAAACTCCTCGTTGTCTGCCAAGATAGGCATCAAACAGTAGGGGAAAAATTTCTTCTTGAGCTGAGCTCTCATATCGAAGCTTGTGTGACTTCATACCTCTATAGCCGCTGGGCACGAAAAAAGAGCATGTGCAGCAGGTTATTAAATATTATTTGTTGGAACAGTCTACCTAGAGATCGAGCATAAATACAATTAAGCTTTATAAGGGTGACAACTATCATGCCTTATGCTTAATCTGGATATCGCGAGACAAAGGGATTAAATAGTGGATTGCTATTAGGTTCCACCGTACATTCATTCACTCTGGGTAGTCACAATGTCCTGCTAGGGACCGCTTGTGATTTATGAACACATACTACTATTAAGTGTGTTTACATTGTCATTGTGATATGAACCTACATGGTCGCTCGCATACACGAGTTAACAAGCTTTATGTCCAGATTCAATGAATCTAGAATGTGTCTAAGTTCATTGTATCTGACATTTAGTTTTCTGAGAATAATAAAATGTTATTATTCGAATTAGAGATTAAAAATGGGCATTTTCGGTATTTGGCTTTGGCTGGGATTACGTGGGAGTTATTATACGATAAAAACTTCCACTACCAGAAGAGGTTGGGATGACGTGGGAGTTGGTTTTCGAAACAAACTCTCACGCCTATATAATCTCTTTTGGCCGAAACCCTAGGGTTGCACTTTTCAAGTCCTTCTTGATCCTTTGGTTTGCATAGTGCATTCCAAGCCTTCCAACAGATTTTTCTGTGATTTTCAGTTCCACCCCATGGGAAGTTCTCATCATGCTCGTGATGGGATCTATTAAATATGTAGGTAGTATGAAGCAAGACATTACATGCGTGGGGATTTCCTAGATTACTGATTTAATGAGTACTACCAGGGCTGCAAAGGACAATGTATTTTCTTTCCAGCTGCTCGGGTTTTTTCAATAAAGAACAAATTTGCTCACTAACTAGTCGATGTGGAATTTCAACACCCCCCTCCCCTCCCCCTCACGGCCAGGGATGGACATCTGGACCGTGAACAATAATGGGGCCCAACATTGAAGTAGGTGGCTCTAATACCATGTAGAAAATGGACTTGGGCCTAACTCATTCCCTCAAAAGGTACCTTGAGAGGGGAATGAGTTAGGCCCAAGTCCATTTTCCACATGGTATCGGGAGCCACCTACTTCGATGTTGGGCCCCGATATTGTTCACGGTCCCGATGTCGACCACGCCGTGAGAGTGTTGAAATTCCACATCGACTAGCTAGTGAGCAAATTTGTTCTTTATTAGGATTGGGCAATCCTCCCCTTCTTGAGGTACCTTTTGAGGGAATGAGTTAGGCCCAAGTCCATTTTCTACATGGTATCAGAGCAGGCCCTAGGCGGGTTGTGTGGGCTCTTTGTCCCCGTTTGGCCCAAGTAGGGCGCCGGGCCTTGAATTTGACTCCCACCTCAATGTGAGGGGAGTGTTGAAATATAAAGTCCCACATCGAGTGCCTAAGGAAGATCCAAATAACTTATAAGCTCATGCCTAGGAGAGGTGGTAACCCATGAGCTTATAAGTTATTTGGATCTTCCTTAGGCACTCGATGTGGGACTTTATATTTCAACAATCTCCAATGCAAAGACATGGAAGAGAATTAAGTGAGTGCCGTCTTTTGAGCAATTTCCCTGAATGAACGCGCATAGAGGCTTCTGGATTTCCATAAAAACCAGTGAAGCGCCATTTGAGATTGTGTTCATTAGGTGTTATACAAGAATCTATGTGATTAGCAGAGTAAGATAAAATTTCCAGCTTTATTGATGAATTCCAAAACAAACATAAACCACCACTAAGGCCATTACGTCTTACAGGAAAAAATGAAAAGAAAAACCTAACTTACTACAAACAAATTCCATTGACTGAGCCAAATACTTTGTTTATGATAATAAAAATGAAAAAAAAATATACAACAAGTCTTGATCACCTAACTTAAAAGGAAATGAAAATTATTATATTTTAAAATAAAAGAGAAAATCGATGAATATAGACATCAACTATTTCTCCTTTTTTTATTTTTTATAATTAACATAAAAAATAAAATAGAGCTTTTTTAGTATAGTCTTTTTACGGGACTGCTTATTATGTCAAAATAGTGATTCAGGCAAAGTTTCTGGCCAAACACGTGCCAGGAACATATCAACGGGAAGAAGGGTAAAATTGTCAAATTTTATCTTTTCTCCCACCAAAATTAAAATAAAAAAAATAGGTGCTTAAGGCTTGTTCAATAAAGTACTAGACAAAGGCAAATGACAGTTAATATTGAAGTCGAACCTCTAAAATGCGGTTCGGGTCTTCTACAACACTCCTTGTAACACTTTAATTAGGGAAAGCACAATTATTCTTCAACAACTATTTTAATCGTATGTTTAAATAATCGGTTCTTAAAATTTGTTCAATAGAGTACTAAGGAAAGCGCTGTCAGCATGGGTGTTCAAGAAAAACCGAAACCTGATCAATCCCAACCGAACCAAACCGATTTTTCGGTGAGCGGTACGTTGGACTGGTTTCGGTTTGGACTAAATTAAAACTGAATTTGGTTTAAAAATATTATAATCCAAACCGATATATATATATATATATATATATATATATATATATATATATATATATATGACTTTTTTGCAATAAAAGATATTTAACTTTTTATTTATAACCATGACAAATAAGTTCTTCAAGTTCTAAGCAAGAGATTGAAGATCCATCATGTGATTTTAGATTCACCTAAAACATTTGTTTTATTTTGAACTAATAATAGTGTAATTTTTATTTTTTTCTTGTACGATAATTTTTTAGTAATTTATTTGGAACTTGTGTTTCATTAACTTGTTTTCTTTTTTGTGTTTAACTTGTGAAAACAATAGACATATTTCTTTATATGTTTAGCAGCTAAGTAATTATATAAAGATTTTTTTGTTTTATTTTTACTTTATAATCAATATATTTTGTATTTCACAAAAACCGAACAACCAAACCAAAACAAACCAAACCGATACAAACCGAATGCATCGGTTTGAGATCTTAAATGGTTTGGATTGATTAAAAAAAATTAAACCGAAGATTCGATTTGATTTGAAAAATGTGTAAAACCGAACCATGAACACCCATAGCTGTCAGCATTGAAATCTGTCACACCCGACTCCAAGTGATGACATGGCACCACTCCAAGTCAATGAAGCACCGAACCCAAATGATTAAAATGAATTCCAACAATTTCATTACTTAAAAGGAAATAACATAATCCATAAGTGTTTACATCATCCAAAGAAAATATTAAGTTCAAAGGGAAATTACTAAATTGTAAAAGTTACATAAGTCATTCTATTACAAGTGTTCAAACTAAGTCTTCCTCATACACATCCTCGTAACCCTCACCAATAGCACCGTCCACATAATCATCTGCAAAATGTTCAACAAATAAGGGTGAGTTAAAAGACCAGTAAGCATCGAGCACCCTTGGGATGAAGTATCAAATATGACTCGAAAAGACGATTTCCAAAACCCAAAACATTTGACCAAAAGACTGAAAATGGAATTCGAAATGATAACAAAAATGCGGAGCAAACTGACACATCAAAGTCAAAGACTTGAGCCAAATATCAAAAGCAGAAACTGAACAAAGGCAAAATAGAGGTTCGGCAGACTGGAGAGACTCCGGTCGATCGAACAAGTATGTCGAGATCAAGGCAGAGACACTGCCTAAAATTTAAGTGACCGACAAGGGAAGTAGGTCAACCGCACTGACTCCGGTTGATTAGGTTTCACCCCAGTCGACCGGTGTTATAGTGTCGATCTTTCAAATAGCTCCCAGTAGTTTGCTCGGCAGGGGGAGAAGGCTCAAGTCGACCAACATTACCATGCCACTCGCCCGATGAGCTCTCATAAGTTTGATCGGCAGATGGAAAATGAGTTCCGGTCGACCGGACCGGTCGTCCGAAATTCAAAACAGTCATTTTCCTGCACAAAATCCTATTTTCTACACACTTTGAAATTCCAGCCCAAAATACCCCATTTTGACTCCAAAACACATACCAAAACAAATGCAACTCAAAAAATTAACATGCTTCAACTATATCCAACAAATCTGACACAAACAGATTAGAAATTTGTGCTACCAGCATCATGACTACTCATGCACTTCAAACGGACTTTTGTGTCAAACTAACGTATATAATCTAAGTAATCCAAACACATAACATTCACACAATTGAGCTCAAAGTCTGGCGATAACTCTACATCCCCGTTAACAGCCCTTAACTACTCATTACCCGTTAAGAAGGCCTGACTGATCTTAACATGGATCCGGATACTATTACCCTCCGAACGACGGGGCTTGATATTTTAAGGACACGTCTGTTATGTCATCGTTCACCCTTGTGAACTCCACATCGGCTGTTAATAGTCCTACTTATTATTCTCGTTAGAAATCGAGTCTGAATGCTATATTAACTGATAGTGCACCCGGACACTTTAACGAATTAAGTTCGACAATTTCCTGGACTAGGATTATCAACAGACTAGAGCTCTAATTAGGAATCAAATACAAGACTCCAGCAAATAAACAAACGCAGCAATTCATCAATTCCAACATAGCCACAATTAACAATTTACATCAACACTTCATCCGGTTTTAATGCAATAAAACATGAATGCAAAAATTCACAAATTAACAAAACAGAAACTTTAGTAAAATGACAATTCATGAAGTTTAGAGAGTGAAAATACAAGGGTGAAGTATCCTTACAAGTCAAACTTAAGCAATTATTTCAAATTCTAAGAAATCCCCAAAAGTTATCAAAATATTCCAGTTGTTTCTGCAATATCTCCCTCTACGGAGCTCCAAACTGAAATCCGTCAAGTCCCCCACGTAGCCTAGTCAGATAGCTTTGAAATCCAATTGGAACCACTCATTTCGGACCTTGTTATCTGTGGTAATTGGTTGTTAAACCTCTCAGCACTCAGAAAATCTGCACACATTTCTTCTCATTTCCCTCGTACTTCCTCTTGTTCCAGCAATAACCTCCCATCTAAACACTATTCAAAAGTCTACATTACAGCCCTATGAGTTCCCAAAACTTACACTCAAGCCCCTCAACTTACAAGTATGACCAAAATGCCCCTCACACGAAACGTACCACACATAACACATAAACATGTTACAACATATCATTAGGCACATAATCACATTACATATCACATAATATCATGTTATAACACATAATAAACACAAACAAGTAAGGACTAAATGCAAGATAAGCAAAAAAAAATATTTTCTAAAAGTCTCGAGTATCACAAAATCAGACCACTAAAATGCGGTTTAAATCTTCCGCGACACTCATGTAACACTTTAATTAAAGAAACCTTCACCTATATATCCTAAACTAAATAAAATAACCCTAGAAGTGAATAATATTATAATTGGGATTACTAGAGAAAATGTCAAAGTGAGGGTCACAGAAGATTTTTGAAGTCCAGACGGGCGTATACCCCAAAAGGAAGAGTAGCACCTCACAAGAGGAGGATGAGGAGATAACCCTAGAAAGGGAGACAATTTAAAGCATGCCCCATGCGCGGGGAGGGTATCGAACCCACAACCTCAAGGTCGTGGGCAGGCCGTTGTCCCACTTAGCTAAGGACCTTGTGATGGTCGCAGGAGATTTGATGGGGGGATTGCATTAGTATGGCATTTATTTAGTAGAATGGTCATGACATGGCATTGGAAAATGTGGGTGTAACATTTTTGTCCAGGACTGAAGTGAGGCCAAGACGGAAGTCCCACTTCCGTCCTGGCTGACGTGGACAACTCCTAAACACCCATTGCCCACATCATCCAGGACGGAAGCGGGACTTCCGTCTTGGCCCCAGGACGGAAGTCCCACTTCCATCATGGCCTCCCAGATTAAAAATCACCAAATCCCTTCTTCTCCCACCCACCCGCGAGCCTTTCAGCAAAAAATTAAAAAATCCCCAAGTGCTTTTCCCTCCCTCCCGCCACCACCCCTCCGCTTCGCTGCCGCTGGCCACCGCCTTCCTTTGCCGCCGACAATCCACCACCATATTCTCTCTCATCTCTCAATCTAGGAAGTATAAAACCTTAATTTTTTTTGGAATTGTTTTATAGAAATTCAACATGTATGTTATTATTTGAAGTTTTAATTGTTGCGATTTTAGTTCTTTAGAGTAATTTGTTCCCTATTTGAAGTTGTATGTGTTTGAATTTGGTTTTGATTTTGTGAATTTAGGTCAATTAACAAATTAGGGCATTTTCCAATTTAGGGCAATTTTTAATTTAGGGGATTTGTTAGTTTAGGTTTTTCGTGACTTCAATATTTTTGTTAATTGCGGATTATGGTGAATTGTGAATTGTTATTTTGTGAATTGTGAATAGCTATTACAGTGAATGGTGAATTGTGAATTGATTTTGTGTAGTTTCTGATGCATTGTATGTTATTTTTTTTAGATGTCTGTTCCTGCACACCTTCTGCCCGGTCCTTATGATCCCAGTGTTTTAAACAAACACACATCCCATAGAGCTCTTAGAATATGGGGCGGGGACGTAGAGTTAAACACCAGTTTAAAAATAATTAGCAACTACGGGAATTTCTTTGATGCCTACCAAAACGAAGGCAACGCAAGGGTGCTTCAGTTGATTGACCTTTTAGGTTTCGGGGGTAGCTGTAGGATAGGCAAGATCAAGAAAGACCACGCCTTGGTCACCGCATTAGTAGAGAGGTGGCGCCCAGAGACACATACTTTTCACCTCCAATGCGGTGAGGTCACCATTACGCTAGAAGATGTAGGTTGCCTACTAGGACTGCCTACTAGGGGCTATGTGGTGTCGTGGCACGAGGACTACAACCTTAGCAGTACTCAGTGGATTGAGCGTGTGCACGACATACTAGATTTTCGACCCCCACCCGAGTCTATTAGGGGTAACACCATCGCCCTTGTAGAGGTGTATGCCCACATTAGTGAGCCCCTAGGCGAGGGTGACACTGATTTGGCCGTAGACCAGCGGGCCCGGGCGCTTATTTTCCTACTGATGTCCACCTTCCTATTTCCAAACAAATTCGGGTCGCGGGAGAACATGTGGTATCTCCTCACCATCAGCGACGAGATCCTGGCAGAAGACCAGCATTCCTGGGCTAGCGCCGTCCTTGCACATCTGTACCGAAAGATGTACACCTCTGCTTAGGCCGTTTCTAAGGACATAGCTGGATGTTGCCTTTTAATCCAGGTTTGTGTACTTTTTTATATGGTTTTATTGCTTCCATGTATTTTGAATATTTGTTGATTACTCCGTGTTTTTTCTGTACTAGTTGTGGGAGTGGGAGCGCATCTCATGTGATGTAAACATCAAGGCTATTCAAGATTCAGCCCAAGTACCATTTGGACCAGCGACGAGGGCCTAAACAAAACGATTCCGAGAAGAACTTAATAGTTTTGTCCAAAGAGTCCAAGAACAAGAAAAACACGTGTTCCTTAAAGAGAGTGAGTCGAAGCTGGTTACACTCATCAAAGTGGACACAAACATGGACCGACTTGGCGGAATGGAGAACGTGGGTTAAAACGTGGTCTAAACGTCCAACCACGATCTAGACCATTATTTCCCGCATTATGTTTAGTTGCTTTATTTTAGGCAGTTTAATAAAGTAGTTATTTAGTAGTTTTATTATTTTGTATTTCAGTCCAAGTAGGATTAGACATTGACTTGGACTCGAAAACTATGTCGTATTTCAATTCAACTAGGACTAGGAAACTTAGGCCGAAATCTCCCTATAAAAGGAGCATTCGGTATCCTTTGTTATTCAACAATTCATTTATATAAAACGTGAGCTTTTGCTTTCATCTTGAGTTCTTGAAAGGACTTATTCGAACTTATCAATGATTTCCTTGTGGCGTTCTATTTGACTTATCAAACGAATTATTCACCTTCGTTTGTGGCGTCTTCCTTATACCGAGGTTGCTAATCACAGGTTGATTAGAGGTCAAGGTTTCCACCCATCATAAGTCGATTATACCTAGGTTGCTAGTCACGAAGTAGGATCCTTCCTATTGGTTGATTAGAGGTCGAAGGTCCCCATCCAAACCTATACTTGGGCGAATTTCTAGAGTTGTTGCCGAATCGAAGAGGGTCTCGTTTACATCGTTGACGAAGGTTCGCATCATCATGTCTCCGGCCCCAGAACCGCGGCCCGAATCTGCACGATATTCCCGCGGACGGGAGAGCTTACGGGTCGCGATGGAATACGGGCAGGAGTTTCCGTAATGCACCCAAAGCGCAGCTTACAGTGTTTAGAGATCAGATGGATCAGCTGACGGACGCCCAGGGGGTAAGTATTTTTTTTAATTTCGTATTTTATGTTTAATGGTCATATAATCGTGCTTACATAGATTCTTTTTATACAAAATTCTTAACTGGGGGAACAAGAGGATTCGCCGAATTAACTCATTTTTTTGATCGACGAGTAATCGATGCAATTACGAATGGAGTTGGTCTTATTAGTTTCTTTGTAGGGGAAGCTATCAAATACGCACTCTTTCAAGGGTGGCTGCTTCTAAGCAAACCTCCTGGCTGTCTCTGCACCCCTACCTCCTTTATCACTGAGCGGTCATTTAGGGGCCTTAGCTGGTGATCCGGGCTGTTTCCCTCTCAAATGGAAAGTGGGAAATGAAAACAATTCCCTTTTTTGGAAGGACAAATGGCTACTTGACTCCCCCCTGATTAAAGCAATTGATTTATGCTAAGTACACTTTTTATTGGCAGTTCATGTGGAGGTCGTACCCTGACTGGGTTATTGTCTAGAGGGTTGCTCGAGATGAGGGCTTCCAGGCCACATGCCGAGCCCGTACGCCGCTCGTTTGTTTCGAGATGGTTGAGTACCACATGCCGGACCGGGTTGCTAGGCAATTCGGATTCCAACAGGTGATACCAATCCCACTTGTGGCGGAGGGTACCAAAGAGGGTGTCGACGTCCACTCGTTTAAGGCTGGAGCGGCTCGGGACTGGGAAATGAACATGCCACATACATTGCTCTATGGGCTGCACACGTGGATGCGCTGGCGAACACTATCCCGGTACACGGTAATGTGATCCTACCTACCCGTGAGTACATGAAATGGTACAATCGCATTACCGTTCACCTCCTGACAAACCCCCGAAACAAGGATGCTAGGCCACTCCCGATGGGCATTCAACCCATCTCAACTTCCGAGGCTATTTTTGTAAGTTTTTTCTTTGCGTTGTCTAGAATATTTTTTCTAGTTACAATATACTGACACGAGAATTGATGTTGCAGGAGGAATCCAACAGACTGATGCTCGAGGAATTCGAGAGGCCGGCCTCTCATACAAACAGTCAATACAAGTCCCTCATCTCCTGGGCTGCAAAGAAAATTAAAGATGCATTCGTAGCGGGCGTGAGGACTGTATCGTGCAGATCGCGCGCTGCGGATGTAGCAGAAGCTGCAGTTCTGCAACCAGTGATGCAGCCGAGGGAACATGTTCCGGGCAAGTCTGTGGTGGGGAGGCAAGGTACTCGGAGGAACCGGCAGGCCACTCAGGAGGACTTGGCAGCTAGGAGACTTCGGCAACGGGGCGGGCCACCGGAGCCGGCATAACCTGAGGCTGATCCAACAGGGTCTCCTGTGCCCACACAATTTCCCAGTGCAGATGAAATCGACTCCCAATATGAGTACCAATTCCCGAGCATCGGTACTTACTATTCCAGTATTCAACCGGGAGGAGATCCGGGAGTCGAGCCATCTCCTTCGGTACAGCCGGGTGTATATTCTGGCGGATCGCCTTCGTACAGCCTCCACCTCACTCAAACGCAGCACCACACTCCAACTTTCCAACATGGGTACCCCGAGGAGCCGATAATTATCGACACCGAAGGGGTGGAGTTCATCTCAACGGAGCGTGGTAGCGGGGTGCGAACGAGAACGGGCCACACGTACTATTTGCGCGAAGACAGGAGAAGCCCCGACCGTTACACCCCGTGTGAGCCGTAGATAGCTTTGAAATTATTTTGTAATCATATCTTTAATTTCATTGTTGTTTCTAACAATTTAAATTATTTTACATTATAGCATATTTTATTTTGTTTTGGAACGTTGTTAGACTTTTATGGTATAACACTTTGTTATTTCTCTTGCTTCGAATTTGGTAAGAAATGTTTATCGTTGATTTTTTTTATGTTGTAAAAATACCAGCTCAAATAAATGCAACAAAAAAAAGCTGATTGTTCTTGGCACAACACACTGCCAGGGCAGGACACTTCCGTCCTGGCAATAAAAGTTTTTCACTGCCAGGGCAGGACGGGCAATAAAAAATTTTCACTGCCAGGAGCTTACGTGGCAAGGCGCGTCTGGGAGACTGCCACGTCAGCCAACACTTCCGTCCTGGACAGAAATGTTTCTCCCACTTTTTCCACTGCCATGTCATGACCATTTTACTAAATAAATGCCATACAAAGGCAATCCCCAGATTTGATGTGGTCAAAGTGCACTATAATATTTTTAAGAGATAATCACTATTTATACCCATTATCTAACTTTGAAAAACAAGTTATACCCTTTATCTTTTTTGTGTGCCATATATAGCCAATACAATTTTCTAGGTGCCATTTATACCCAAACAGAGCGAATCTGGATGATAAGAGGGACGAATCGGACGAGCAGGGATTCGGAGGCGTGAGTAAGCACCTCGGTGAAAGCCGATCTGCGTCTTCCTCGGTTGGAATGATTTCATCTCCCAAGAAACCGAGAGACGATTAATTGCTTTCTACTACGATCGACGGAATCCTCATTTTGGGTATAAATGGCACCTCTAAAAATTATACTGGCTATTTATGGCACGCAAAAAAGATAATGGGTATAACTTGCTTTTCAAAGTTAAATAATGGGTATAAATAATGATTATCTCTATTTTTAATAGAAAATCACAGAAATACTCGGTAACATTCTTTGAAGACAAAATTCACCGTTAAATTCATTGAAGCTTCGAATCGGACGATCAATATTTTCTTAACATATTTGACATTTACCCTTTTCCATTAAGAATTCAACAACCGGAAACCATCCTTACCGTGGAATTAAACATCCGGCCGATGAAGACTCCACGTGGTAATAAATTTTCACGTTATTTTCATTTTCATGGAAAATATTTAAAAGAAAGAAAAAAAAAGAAGAAAAAAAAATCAAAAGAAAAAAATATTTTATTTGATACAAAAATCCCAAATCAAAATATTAGGGTTTCAAAAATCAAACTCTGTTTTTTTCACTGACCTCTCAAAATCCACCGGAATTCGACTGTCTCTACTGAATCTCCAGTCTCCACAGCACTTTCGTTTCGATTTCATCGAGGCAGGTATGTGATTGATAAATACATGCATGTGTTGGATATGTGATTTTATTGGTTTTTTGGTTGTTATGATCGGTTTTGTTTTGACTATTTTTTGTTATTTTATTAGTTGAATTTGGTTTTGTGCTTTTGAATTGGGTGAATTCTGGATTTTTTGATGAAATGTGGATTTTTTTTTGCGGTGGCAGATCTGGGAAACTGTAATTTTGGATATAAGAAGAATGAAAAATTGGGGTTTTGTGATTGTGTGTTTGGATTGAGGGGTTTTTGTTGTTGATGGAAAATAGCGTAGAGAAGAAGGGTTCCTTTTGTGGTGGTGGTGGTGGTGCTGATGATGATGTTGTGTCTGAGAATTCCAAGAAAATCAAATGTTTGGATCTTCGAAGTCTATACAGAAACGACGAGGCTTTGAAAGAAAGTGCAAGTGGAAAGGGGATTTTTTCTGCAAAGGATGATGATGGAAAGGTTGGTGATGATACCAAGAAAAAGAAGAAGAAGAAGAGGAAGAGGAGTGGGAAAGAGGCGGGCCTTGGACGGTTTTATGCCAATTGAAAAAAAGAGTAGGAAGGGTTTAGATGAGGAGGGGAGTGTTAATAAGGTGGGACCTGGGCAAGTTTTAACGGATGCGGGTAAGTCCTTATCCAAATCGTGTCAGAGAAACGGCCTCAATGGTATTTCCATTAATTTGGCTGAAAATGGTAATGCTATTCATATACCAAAGCGGCCACGTGGTTTTGTGGGTCGTAAGAAGTCCGGAAATGTTGGGTCGGATAAGGTAGGGGGTTCAAGTAGTTCTGCTTGTCGGGTTGGCAGGTTAAACGGCGAGCTAATAAAAGGTGACCCATCAGGGTCCTCTACTGCTGACGTGGGAAGTAGTGACAAGAAAGGTATGTTAGTTACTAGTTCTGCAGGCAATGTTGGCAACTCTGTTGCTGTGGAGGGTTGTCATGACAAGAAACTCAAGTTAGTTACTATTTGTGCAGGCAATGCTGGTGACTCTATTGCCGTTGCAGGTGGTGGTGACAAGAAAGTCGAGTTAGTTACCAATTCTGCAGGCTGTGCTAGCGATCTTGTTGCCAAGGCGGGTAGGGGTGACAAGAAAGTCAAGTTAGTTACGAGCTCTAAAGGTAATGCTTGTGACTCTATTGCTGTGGTGGGTAGTCGAAATAAGAATGTGGAGTCAGTTACGAGTTCTGCAGGCAATACTCGTGACCCAATTGATCTGGTGGGTAGTCGTGATAGGAAAGTCAAGCTAGATACTAGTTCTGCCGGCAATGCTGGTAACTCTAAGATAAAGCGGAAGAGGGCTACTGATGATGTTAAGGAAATAAAGAACGGCGGAGCGAATTCAGCTCTGCAGGCCAAGGAGCAAGATGGTGATGTAACTGTAAATAATTCTGATGCATCCAGAATGCACCGGAGTAATCACAGAAAGACAAAGGGTTTTCCATCACGTGGTAAAACTACTATGGAAAAGGTTGATGAGCCTTCATTTAACAATTCAGCCCGTGCTTTTGATGAATTCCAAGATGACGATGATGATGAGGAAAACCTTGAACGAAATGCTGCAAGGATGCTCTCATCCAGATTTGATCCACGATGCACCGGTTTTTCTTCAAAAAGCAGAGCAACCAGAAAATCATCAGAGAGCAGGTTATCCTTTCCAGGTTCTTCGGATAGAGACTTTGTTCGCCGAGATGATTCCCCAGCCGATTTTAGATCTGCATCTCCTAATGCTGATAGTAGAATGCTCAGACCAAGAAACCAGCTCAAAAGGAAGGGCCCCGCAAGGAAACGCCGTCATTTTTATGAAGTTGTTGCCAGCAATTTTGATTCACTCTGGTTTCTGAATCAGAGGATCAAAATCTTCTGGCCATTGGATGAAAGTTGGTATTATGGGCTTGTGAATGAGTATGACCCAGAGAGAAAGCTACATCATGTTAAATATGATGATAAGGAAGAAGAGTGGATCAATCTTCATGATGAGAAGTTCAAAATCTTGCTTCTTCCTTGTGAGGTACCTGGCAGAAAGCAGCGCAGAAGATCATCTACGCGTGATCCATCTGTAGATAAAGAATTAATGAATTTGAGTGAAGATGATGACAGTTATGCTGGTACATTTCCGGAATCTGAACCTATCATATCATGGTTGGCTCGCCCTTCTCGTCGAATAAAATCTTCTCCTAGTTCTATAAAGAAACAGAAGACTTCGCAGCTAGCTTCACCTGTTGTAAAATCTGATGATAGAAATGGAAACAAGAGTCCCTTGACAGAGGATGGGAGTAGACACCATTATGATTTTACATCAAGGTTGAGTGATACTGAAAGGGCTAAGCATTCTTTGTTTGGAAGACCGAGTAGTTCCAAAGGCGGCACAGACATTGTTTATGTCAGGAGGCGCTCCCACCAGAAATGTGAGGGGATATTTCCTGCTATATTTCGAAGAGTGGAAGTGTATAGACAGCTTAGAACTTTCACTTCGTCTGCCCCAGCTGCTGCAGACAGCATGATTTGCTGGTCATTTGATGATCAAGGTTTGCTCAGATTAAGAATGTCATTGCTGGGATCTGTAAGATTCAACTTTGAGATGTCTTTACCTGTTTTCCCATTTTTGGATTACTCATTCAGAATATACCAGTTCTGGTTATCAGGCATTTCATTGTTGCCTCATTATGGTGCCATCATGACAACTTGGCCTGAGGTATTCTTGGAGATGCTTTTTGTTGACAATACAGTCGGATTGAGGTTCCTATTGTTTGAAGTCAACCTGAAGCAGGCTGTAGACTTATTTGCCATTATTCTGTCAGTGTTTAATCAACCTTCAGACGGGTGGAAGTTTGTTGATGCACAATTGCCAGTTACCTCCATTCACTTTAGGCTGTCCAGTATTCAAGGATTTAGAAGGCAAAGGGAGTTTACTTTTTACAGTTTCTCAAAATTGAGACATTCAAAGTGGCTGTACCTGGATTCTCAACTGCATCGCCATTGTTTTCTCAATAAGCAACTTCCTCTCTCAGATTGCACATATGACAATCTCAAGTCTCTTGAAGGAGGAAGCAACCGGTTCTTCACGTGTTCTGCTTCATCAGGCCCCTCCCAGTTTAAGGTACTCTGCATAGCATACCTCTAACACTCTCCCTGTGCTAATAATTTTATGTTGCAACTTGCAGTTCAAAAGATTATTTGTTTTTTTATTACGCAGATGATATTTTTACCATGTTATTGCACCTTCTAAATAAAATTACCAAATTATTGTACGCTTTAATACTCGTTCTGAACCACTGAAATCGCCACTGGTAGTGACAATTTTACCAATATTTTATATTTTCTATACTAGAGAGTTAGCCAGGCTGAATTTGTAGAATAATCGCCAATGTCAAAGGAATCACCACTACTAGTAGCAATTTCTTTTGAAATTCTTATACTTTTAGGGTGTATTTGGATTGGATTTTGTTTCAGTTTTTTTTAGAGGCTTAGCCTTAGACTAGGTTGAAGTCGCCGCTGCGACAGCACCAGAAGGCTAAATGGCCATTGATGCTGGCCTAGTGGCGATTCCTTTGAAACAGTGTAGTCGCTCATACTAGTGACGATTTCCCTAGAAAATCACCCTTGCCCAGTGACGGATACGGATTCAGGATTTAGGGACAGTGTGATCACTTGTCTAGAGACGGAGCAAAAAATAAACTATTTTTTTTCTATAGAAAATTCGACGTTTCTGAAAAGGAGGAGGTGGCATCCACAATTTTGGAGGGATAACGCTCCCTGCGATATTTTTAAAAAATCACATTTTCTATAAGATTTTTTTTCAATAAACTATTTCTATTTTTAGTAGAAACCTTAAATTATAATATTTCTATTAATGAACTACTTTTCTATGATGATTTTAAAAAAAATAAAAAAAGACTATGATTTTAGACTAAAACTAAAACGGTATGGAATGAAGTGAATGGACAAAAATACCTATAACTCCGTTGAAAATTAGTTAGTAAATACAAATATTTTCGAACGGATTTCTCAAAAAAATGTCACAATATGTATTAGACAAGTAAAATTTTAGAAGAAAAAAAATAAAAAAATTTCAAATAAAGAGAAAAATTATAAAGAAAGCGATTGGACTCACACGACAACTAAAAGAATTACATCACCCCGTCATTGCCTTCTACGTTTGATATTGTTCAAGTATGGGGTCATCAAATTTTATAGCGGGGTCACTAATTTAATAATGTAGATCTAATCATTATATAAGTATATAATTATAATTTTAAAAAAAATTCTAATGACCCCACTGCTAAGCAGCTGCATTTGTCTCTGCCCTGTCCCTCTCTCTAGTACACAGAATATAAAATATTGGTAAGATCGCTACTGGTAGTGGCAGTTTCAATAGTTTGGGAAGAGTATTAAAACCCACAACATTTTGGTAATTTTATTTAAAAAGTGCAATAAAATTGTGAAAAACTTGCATGCAGATTGTGGGTGGTTTCTATGCAGGTTTTTAGAAAGCTTGATTTTATCATGTGAGAACATTAGAGATCAAGAATTTTCCTGCATCTTTCTAGTGTGAAAGAAAGGGAGGGGGCATTGGGGGGAGCAGTGCTTTGAATTTGTATTCTTTCCCCTTTGCTTATGGACAGATAAAGATTAAATTGGGTTAATGCTTCTTTACAATTAGGTTGAATTCTAGTTCCATCTATTCGAGGTGATCATTGAATGTGCTCCTTTCTTTTGTTTTCTGATGGCAGAAGAGGTCTTTGAGGGGTATCCTTCCCATGAGTGTTTCAGGAGAATGTGCCAGGACGAGGCTGAATTACTCTATTTGCAATTCTACTGTAAAACTTGGAAGGGTTCCTACATTTTGCTCTTTCTTTTACTTCAGCGCCAACCTTCTTTCTTGGCCTGCATCTCCAACTGCTCATGGAGCATAATTTTGCCTCGATAAATCTCCAGGGTAATGATTCACTGGCTTCTTCTGAAGATTCTGAAGTTGCAAGCCAGTCAATTGCTGTAGAGCTTCCTGAAGTTTATTCACGCTCAGAAAACGTTCAAGGTATAATTTCTGAGAGTTGTATGGAGATCTCTTCAGAATCGTTGACTTCTGGACAGGTTTCCACTGCTGAACCAGATTCGTGCGTGGATACTTCAGTCACTGTGATTGATGATGGAAAACAAAGAAATAAAGATCTTGAGAATGGAAAACTGACTATCATTCTAACTTCTCATTCCGGGGTTTTTGAGAAGAATCAGAGTGATGCAAGTGTCCGGATATCCAAATGCAGATCAGATGATCAAGAATCAGAGCAGGCTGTTGAATTTGCAGCTCCTTGTGTTTCCACCACTACCGCATCTCCTAACTTGTCTCACGTGCAGAGCTTTTCCGACATGAGTAGCTTGAGAGTCGAACTTCCATCTTTTGGCCAAAATGATAAGCCCTTTGATGAAAGGGCCAATATTCCGAGCCAGGCTTCTGATTTGGCTGGGAATGTGAGTGACGGTGCTGCACAGAACCCCTATCCGACTGGTATTAGAAGTTCATGGGATTGTGACCGGAATGGGTCAAATGCTTCTCCTTTGGGAGATTCAACACCTGTATGGTCTGATGGCAAGACTCGCTTTATGCGTAGTGGTTTTCGTACTGGACCTAAGAAGCCACGAACACAGGTTCGCTACACATTGCCTCAGGGCGGTTATGATTTCAGTTCGAAGCACAAAAGCCTAAACCAGAGATCTCTTCCTCATAAACGAATTAGGAGATCTAATGAGAAGAGGATATCAGATAGTTTGAAGGTATCTGAGAAGAATCTTGAGATGCTTTCTTGTGATGCAAATGTGCTAGTCACTCTTCGGGATAAAGGATGGAGAGAAAGTGGGGCTTGTGTTGTCTTGGAACTCACAGATCATAATGAGTGCATACTAGCTGTTAGAGTTTCTGGGGTTACAAAGTATTCTCACAAAGTTAATCATATTTTACAGCCTGGGTCAACAAACCGATATACCCATGCCATGATGTGGAAAGGAGGGAAGGATTGGGTTCTAGAGTTTCCTGATAGGAGTCAGTGGATTATTTTCAAGGAGATATATGAAGAATGCTATAATCGAAACATTCGCGCTGCTTCAGTAAAAAATATTCCAATACCTGGGGTGCGCTTGGTAGAGGAAAATGATGATTATGCAACTGATATCCCCTTTGTTCGCAATGCTTTAAAGTATCTGAGGCAAGTTGAAAATGATGTTGAAATGGCTATGAATCCTTCACACATATTGTATGACATGGACAGTGATGATGAACGGTGGATTTTGAGATATGGAAAATCATCTGGTGATGATGAGAATAAATATGAAGATGTATCTAATGAGTTGTTTGAAAAAACAATGGATATGCTTGAGAAGGCTTCCTATTCCCGGCAGCATGACCAGTTCACAGTTGATGAATTAAAAGAGTTCGTGGTTGAGATTAATTCCGTCGAATTCGTAAAAGCCATCTATGAACATTGGCGGCAGAAGAGGCAGAGAAAAGGCATGCCTTTAATACGCCATTTCCAGGTATCCTTGCTTTAAATTTGTTTAATTATTTTCTTTCAAGTGTTAAAAAATGTGATAGCAGCTGATCCATTGTTGGCGTTGTGTTTGTCTGGGAATTAGTTGTATAGTTGTTATCACACCTCTCATTTCTGATTGTAGTATTCTAGTTCCATTTTAGCAACACTAGCCATAGTTTACAAAAAAGGTTTCTGTGGTAGTCCTCCGCTACCTCCAGTTTCTGTGGTCGTGAACTCCCTCTACTACAATCTTCATCCACCTTTTCCATTTTCCTTCTTGATAGCTTTATCTTTATTGACTGAATGGTCAAATACCTGCTGTACACCTTTACTCTTTCCTTGTTCATGCATTTGATTGTGAGATATATTTGCCCTTCCAGTAGATATCTGAATTAGTGAAAGCATCAGAATATGTATTTGTTGTTCATCAATAATTTGTATGGAGATTGTGAGGATGCCTAGAGTACAGAAATGAAACAGTCAAATTTGAGCACATTTGTCTTCGATTTGGCGTTTTGTGTGTTATTTTACTGTTAGATGCTGTTAAGCTCTTAGGTATTCATGCTATGCTTCTTATATTGAAAATTTGCTGCTTCTGAATATTAGTATCTGATTAGGTGGATTTATTAGATAAGAATATCCTGCCTATGTTGAATTGCCCCTAAAAAACTGAGAAAAGTAATATTCTTAATGCTTGTTTGACGAAAGAAGATGATAAAGGAAGACGTAGCACATCAGTTTGTCTCAGCTGGTTAAACCTCCTTTTGATGTTTACAGGAAATAATATGCATGTTAGTAAAGTAGAAACATGAGACTAGTGTTGTTAAGGCTCACGCCTCAGGCTCGAGGGACTCGTACAACGGATTAGCAATCCGCGACTTGTGTAATTAATATGATTCTAATGAATGGTTGCTTGTAGAGTTAGAAAATGATGAGCGAGTATTTGATGATTCAGATTTGTCTTGGTTTGAGGTTTCTAGGGAAACTTGAGTAAATAAACTGTTCTACCCATCTAGGTCAAAAGGAACTAATACTTCTCATTCTCAACCTTCGCCTCCTAATTTAAAACCATCTTCTTCTTCATCTGTCCCTAGCATTGATGAGAATAATGAAGATGAGGAAGAAGAAGCTCCCTTGGATATATATAATCAAGTCGAAGACATTGCTGTTGAAGATGATTCTGATGATTATGGGCATTAGCTTTTTATTTGTTTGGCTGACTATACTTTTTGGGGGGGAGGGGGGGGACTATATTATTATGGTTACTTATTATTATGTTTTGTCTAAATTTGCATGCTACTAATATATAAATAATATTTATTCAAGGTGCACCTTTTTTGCGCCTCAAGGCTCCAAGTCCCCTTTGCGCCTTGGCGCGCCTCAACGCCTTGATAACACTGCATGAGACCATAGACCTAGTTTCTCAGAATTAACTACTTAATAAAAAACAAATTTAGTGAACCTTTTTTCTGTTATTTAAATTGGTTTATTTTTTAAGCTTCCGTACTGCGTATTGGTATCGTGGAAAAACCATTTTCTACATTTCAATGAGGACAAGAGATGCTGGTCACTATTGTTTGTTTGTTTTTAAGAATTAATTTAAGGTTTTACTCCACATGTTGTCGGGTTCCTTCTTCTAATTGTTGTAAAGAGTTAATAGCTATTTATACCACTAAACTATTTATGAATTTCTTTTTATAGTACTAAACTAATTTTTTATCTAAATATGTCACTCAACTATTTACGTTTATCTAAATATGTCACTCAACTGTTTACGTTTATCAAAAAATATACAACCACCCATTTTTTGGGTGTTTCCGACTGCCGATGTCACGTGAGTTGCTTGCAACATGAACAAAGGCGAAAAGGAAAAGAAATATTGGAAACGTCGGGCCATAACTGCTTAATTTGACAGACTCGTTTGCCCTTGCAACAACAAATTAAGCAGTTATCGCCCGACGTTTCCAAGATTTCTTTTCCTTTTCGTCGTTGTTCATGTTCCGAAGCAACTCACGTGACATCGCTGGCCGAAAAACACCCAAAAAATGGGTGGTTGTATATTTTTTGATAAACGTAAATAGTTGAGTGACATATTTAGATAAAAAAATAGTTTAGTACTATAAAGAGAAATTCGTAAATAGTTTAGTGCTATAAATAGTTATTAACTCTTGTTGTAAATTATGACTTTCTTCGGAGCTGGTTGATAGGATGCTTTTTGACTATCTAATGTTTAATCAATCAGTTCCATAACCGCTTTTCAGGAAATTGTTGTATTTCCTATTTGTCAATATGGTGAGGATCTAAATAGAAATACTTTACTACCTCTGGCCTTACCTGTTCAAAATGGCCGAGTGATTTGGGTTTTGCACCAGTTTTGGTGAGTTTTGGAGTTTCTTTCTTTCATCCATTATGATGATAATGAAGAACTATTAGCATTACATTGATCTGCATATCCTCATAATTGTGCCGTGGCTGTTTGTGTACTTTTATTTATTGTGTGTCGCTTAAACTTGTGATAAATTGCTGAAGATATTGCTCATCTGATAATTAGGATAGAGTAATAGGGTGGTTCTAAATGGGATTTCTCAATTTCTTTTGTTTCATCAGCCTCCTTTGTGGGAGATATATGAGCTGCAAGTGAAAGAGTGGGAGGAAGCTGTTGCTAGTACCAATACTGGGTCTTCTGGCGGATGCAGGGGCAAAGCAAAGTCAATTGAGAAGCCGCCAATATCTGCTTTCTGTCTAAAACCACGAGGTCTAGAACTTCCTAACAGGGGTTCTAAACCGAGATCCCAGAAAAGGTTTTCAGTTTCTGCACACCACCATGCCATCTCTGGGGATCATGATCGTCTTCATAGTTTTGGTATATGCTGTTTCCTTTTCGTTAAGATTATCTCTCAGGATTTTTAAAAGTTTTAATAAAAGTCAAGTCAGGGTCAATTTTCAATCTTCAATTTTGGAGACTACTAGCTACCCATTTCTCAATTTTGAGAGAATGGATACTCTAATAGGTAGACCTCTTGAGTTCAGGGGGTATTTGGTTTGGTTGGCTCTTTAATTTCATTATGCAAGGATATTAAGTGTGTTCAGTAATGAAATTTTATTTTCAGGCAGAAGCTATGAATTTTCAGATATTTCTCCTTCACACTATCAATCAACAAGGTTATACTCGCCACGGGATGCTGGTGGGATCAATAATTTTTCAATGAACGGTGATGCGTCAGAGTGGAATCATTACCCAAAATTTCAGAGGAACAAATTAAAGAAAAATGGGGCTTTTCCTTCCCCGAATAATTCACAGGTTGTGGCTTCATACAGTCAGAGAACAGCAGGAATGAGAAATGGTGTACATAGGTGGAATATGGAATTCTCTGATTGGCCGAGTCAAAAGTATCATCAATATGAAGGATCCCAGAGGTACGGAATTCAGCAGTTTGATGGATCAGATTTTCGTGAATTCAGGTTGCGGGATGCCTCAAGTGCAGCTCAGCATGCACAAAACTTGGCTAAACTGAAAAGAGAAAAGGCCCAGAGGTTGCTCTTCAAAGCTGATTTAGCTATACACAAAGCTGCGGTTGCTCTCATGACCGCCGAGGCAATGAAAGCGGCTGTGTCTGAGAGCTCAAATGCTGACAGCTAGAAATACCTTGTGATTTTGTTGACGACTTGAGGTCGGAATAGCTTAGTTCTTTCTGCTAGATAAAGGAGGTTTTAATTATTCATTGGTACTCTTTAACTAGTCTTTCAAATATTTTAGGTCAATCTCTGGACCTAATTGTGCAGGAGCCGTTGATACTTTTCGTTGAGCAAAGTGGACACCACACCCTTTACCGAATTGAGGGATGATTTTGAATTCCATGGAGAGTGGAAATGTTGCTGTTATGGCGGTAGGTTTCCCAGAACACCATATGTGTTGTTTAAAGGCTCTTTTGTACATTATTGTAGCCTTTTCATCCGGCTAGTTTCCGGAGAAGCAGCAGGTTCAGTAGAACATGTTGATGCTCAATTCATATGTGGGGTGTGTTTTAAATTTTGGTGTTGATCATTGTACAAAAGTTTCTTTGAAAAACAAAAAAATCATTCTTAAAATTGTCATTTGCCCTTTGTGACAGCGCTCAACTGAACCTTAGTTTTAGTAAATTATGGAAAGATCCTTGCCCCATAATAATACATACAATGTTGTGCACCAATTTCAAATTTGATCTGCAGCAGTTTTAGAACTCTTATCTTGCTTCTGCCAAAGGCAAAGCTTCTACTATCCAAAGGCAACGTTGTGCACCAATACATACTTTGCTTGCTTCTCTCGTGCTTGCTTGGGTAGGATGAATGTGTATATATGGTAATCTGAATGCAGAAATTTGCATATGGCATGGGATTCTGGTTAAGACTTATGCTGTCTAAAACCATTGAAACACAACTGCTTAATAATGCAGGAAACTTCTAGAGAGGAAGCAACCCGGCTACGGTGCAGAACGCCAATTTATTATGCACCGTTCCACAATCCCAAATGATCACAATCATCAGGTGTGAGACATTTGGTGTTCTTCACTGTAGCCGGATTGGAGAGGAAGGACTCCTTAAGGTCGAGTCCCAAGTATGAGGGTATGTGTTGAGATTACTTTGTATTAACTAGCTAAGTTAAGACTTGGCGACTTCTATTAAATTTTAATGTCTCACAACCGAGAAAAATTTGGGGGTCTTTTTTTTTGCTAAATAAAATATTAGTCATTAGATAAATCAGAAATCGGATTAGAGTTACAAACAGTACCCTCCATCACAAAGTACTGATGGTGGAATGGCAGACACATCAATATAGCCTACAACATTGTTTGTTTTAGCCCATTGAACCAAGTTATGGGCATAATAATTTGCTATCCTATTTACATATTAACTTTCCAACATTTAAATCTAGCAAGGATAGCAGTCCCACAATTGATCAATTCAACCAGTCCAATGTATATCAGAAACATGACAATTAAAACCTTTTAAGACATTTAAAAAATCACCTTCTAATATTATTTTCTGTAAATTCAATGACTGGATTTTCTCCATAGCTATAAGGCCTGCATGTGCTTCTGCTTCAAAAGGGGTTCTAGCTTGAAATCTTTGAATTCACATCCCCAAATTATCACCTTTGTCATTTCTGATAATGTAAGCACTAATTGATTCCTTATCTCTAATAAATCCATTATCAAAATTCATCTTAAAAAAATTCTTTGGAGGAAGTTTCCAGTTTCTAGTTCATAGTCTTCTGGTTACCTCCTTTCTTCATAGCTCTCCCAATACCAGCTTCCTAATAAGTTCTTGCTTTGAACTCAATCTGTTTATTGACTTCAGCCCCATTCTGCAGTCTTTTTCCATATAATGCATCATTTCTTTGCATCCAAATTTGCTCAAGTGTGACTGCAAAGAAATTAAGGAATTTAGGTCTTTTACTAATAAGAATAAGAAAATAACTAGAAAGAGAAAATACTTCCCTTGTCCATCTTGAAATGTTCCAGTCCTGAATATCATCTAATTTGAATTGCCATTTGGAAGAGATCCACAACGCCTTAGAAAAATGGCACTTGATGAATATATGTTCCAAGTTCTCCTCTTCCTGCTCTTGACACAATAAGCATTGATCATCCTGAATCCTAAAACAGTATTTCAACCTTCCTCTAGTAGGAAGTGCATTACTAAGGATTTTCCAAATAAAATGTGTGTGCCTATTATGCAAGTTAGAATTCCATAACCTATTCCAATGTTTCCTATTAATGAGAGAAGCTCCCACACACCTCTCTTGGTTCACTGTTCTATACACAGATTTCACAGTGAATTTCCCTGTCGAAAAGGGCAACCACACCAGAGAGTCATGTTCCCTCGAGGGAACAATTTGAAGAATAGCATTAGTAATATTCTGATAAAAATGGTGTTCAATAATCCCACTGTTCCAACCAGATTGGTCACAGTTCATCAACTCCTTCACATTTACCGTATTCTGAGAACTACTTTGAGGCCCTGGCAGTTTGAAACCTTGAATGTAAGATATCCATGGATCCTCCCAAATAATGGCCTGACTATCCTTCCCAATTCAGATGCAAGACCCCATTTTCAATAACTCAATAGTCTTCAAAATGCCATTACTGATCCAAGAAGCATTATTAGCAGAAAGACCCAAATTTAAAAATTTCCTACCCTCAGATACTTAGACTTCAGCAGTTTTACCCAAATTTTGTTAGAGTTTTGCATAATATCTCATCCTAGCTTAGCCACACAAGCACTATTCATATCTATAGACCTTCTAAACCCCAGTCCCCAGATTGTTTAGGAACACACAAAGAATTCCAGGATTTCAAATAAAGATGCCTCCCAGAATTTTCTTTAAAACCCCACCAAAAATCCCTACTTAAACTATCCAATTTATTACAAATGAAAACTGGAAACAAATGGTTTTGCATCAAATGGATAGAGATAGACTGAGCAACAGTTTTTATGAGAATGGTCCTACCTGCTTGGGATAATGCAGACACCTTCCAACTAGCCAATTTTGTCCTTAGCTTTTCAACAACAGGAAAGAAAGCAGCTTTCTTAGAATTACCTTTGCAGAAAGGGCTGCCTAGATAATTTGCCTTGTGATCACATTCTTACATCCCCAAAATAGTACTAATCTCTTCTTTGGCCAAATCCCCAACATTGTTACTGTAGTGAACCACAAATTTATCAAAATTTATACTCTGCCCAGACCAGTTGCAAAACATGTTGATGCAATCCATTACTTCATCAGATTCCTCCAAGTTTGCTCTACAAAAAATGGTAAGATCATCATCAAACATTAAATGAAATATACTAGGAGAATTTCTACTAGCCTTAATCCCATGAATTTTTCCTTGTAATTCAGCTTGAGAAATCATTCTAGAAAGTAGATCAAAAACTGTAAGCCCTAAGGGCGAACAAACTCAGTTTTTGATAATGGACAAACATTTGATGTTGTGTCTAATGGTTTCAATCTTTGTGATAGAATATCGGAATTCATATTGGAAGCTCTAAGTACTTCAATCAAGCCATGATCAAGATTCAAAGTTATACTTAAAGGCATATCTCATCGAGATTGAAGATTGAAGACTTAGGTTTTATTAGGATAGCTTTGTCTTTATAAGTCTTTATCTTATAAGCTCTAACCATTGCTCTTATGAACATAAACATACAACACTCAAGTCTTGCATGTTTTCATAAACACGTTTTCAAAAGGCTAAGTTTCAAAATGTTTCTCATATGTGTTCATATCTCAAAAGCCTTTGATTTCGAAGTATAAGTCTTTTAAAATGGTTTTCTAAATGCTCTTACTTGTTACATATTGAGAAAACCTTTTAGACTTCAAAAGATTTCAAAACGTGTGAAATATCAACATCTCTCAAAGCTCAGGAAGTCGGTCAACCGAGCTCATCCTCGGATCAGCCGACCATTTACAGAGAGTTGGACTAGCCAAGGTCGGTCGACCTAAGCCTACCTCGGTCGACCGAGGTCTTCAAGTGGGTCATCCGATCCCTTGTTCGGTCAACCGAACTCTGTAAAAAAACTAGCCTTTTTTTTACCGTTAAAGAGTCGTTTTCAGCATATTTTGAAATGTATAAAATACTCCAAAGCTAGAGAATGACTCAAAGACTTGCACATACAATATACATTGATTTCTTATCAAGTCTAAACACTCACAAAGCAAATGCTCTTCATTTCTATGATCTAAATCATTCAAGAGTGAGTTTTCAAAAGCAAGACAAAGAGTGTGCATCTTATGTTCTAAGAGAGGATTCTTCTTGTACTTAAAAGGTATCTATCTTTCACTTAGAAGAGTGAACAACCTTGTTCTTAAACTATCTCAATTCCCTTTCTTAGTGGTAGGGTTATTCTTGTATAAGTCCTACTTTGTGTGGGCAAATTGATAAGTCCTACTTTGTGTGGGCAATTGACTCTTAGTGAGTTTTGTATTGTGGTTATGTTGTAAAACTCTTAGTGAGTTGTCCACAAGTGTAAAATCCTTCTTAGTGAAGTTGTTGAAATCCTTGGGTGCGGCTCAAGGTAGTGGATGTAGATTCTAAGTGAATCGAACCACTCTAAATCCTTTGTCTTGTGATTGGCTTTCGTATTGTTTTTAATCATCTTGCTCAAACCTACACTAGCATTGAATAGATTCGAAAAAGTTTGCAAGAGTGATTAAAACCCAATTCACCCCCCTCTTGTGTTTTACAAAAACCAAAGTAAACAAAGCAGGAGAAATAGGACCCCCCTTGTCTTAACCCCTAGAAGGGTTAAAAAGGCAATAAGGGGATCCATTTATAATAATGGAGAAAGAAGTAGTAGAAACACACTGAAAAATCAAATTCACAAACGCATCACAAAAACCATGTTTCCTCAGAATTCTAACAAGTAAAAACCATTCTACTTTATCATATGCTTTAGACATATCCACCTCAAGTGCCATAAGCCCCAGCTTACCCTTTTTATAATTCATATGATGCATCAACACATGAGAAATGATGATGTTATCAGACATCCCTTTACCAGGAATGAAGGCCACTTGGGAAAGGGGAAACAATATTATCAAGTAAAGGCCCCTCAATCTATCAGCAAGAATCTTAGAGATAATTTTATAGGAAATATTGCACAAAGAGATAGGCCTAAAATGGTCAACTTTAAAAGAATTATCATTTTTGGGAATTAGAGAAATGAAAGTACAATTAAGTGACTTAAGCATAAAGCCCTTCACAAAAAAAATATTGAACAACATCAATCAAAGCATTTCCCACAATATCCCAATAAGTTTTAAAGAAGCAAGGAGTCATACCATCAGGTACTGGACTTTTACCTGATTTCACTTGGAAAATCATTTCCTTAACCTCTTCCTTAGTTGGAATTATACATAAGGCCTTGTTTGTTTCTTCAGAAATGCTTGGCTGAATCAGAACCTGCAAAGATTCTGGGAAAGAAAGGTTAGTAGATTAAAAAAGACTTGCAAAAGAATTAAGAAAACACTCACCAATATCATCACTCTCTGAAAGCCATATATCATTTGGGGAAAAAAATGAAATCAATGGTGTTATGCCTTATGTGGATTATGGTGGACAGATGGAAGAAATGGGTATTAGCATCACCCTCTTCCAACCAAAGAGTTTTGGTTTTGTTCCACCATAGGAGTTGTTCTCTTTTAAGGACTTCATCCAGATCTTTCTGAAGATCCTTCTCCTTAGCAACAACACTCACAGACTGGGGAAGATTTGTTGAACCTCAATTTCATTTTTCAAAAGATTAATAGAATATTGGACATGACCAAAGAAAGATTTGTTCTAGCTTTTAAGAGCTGTTTTAGTACTCCTAACCTTACTGAACCAAATAAATAAAGGAGAACCAATAACATAAGCAGACCAAACCTGGTTAATGACAGAAAAAGAAGAAAGTTCCCTGATCCACATAGACTCAAACCTAAAGGGTTTTGATGAAGAGCTCTATTAGGAGTCTCCAAGAAGAATTGATCAAATGATGAATGGAAGCTTTGGGAAACAAGAGTTTCCAAGAAGAATTGATCAAACCCTATCAAGTCTAACCCTAATGTTAGCCTCACCCCAATGTTTATTATTCCAAGTGTAGGGTATACCAGAGAAACCCATATCAATTAATGTACACTGATCCACAAAGTCAATAAAATGCCTCTGTTTATGCTCATTAAAAGGTAATCCCCCTTCTTTGTCAAAAGAAATAGAAATACAATTCAGATTCCCCGTCACAAGCCAAGGTCCCCTAAAATTAGATAAACTCCCAAGTTATCCCAAAAACCCTTCGTATGAGCATCCACACAAGGCCCAAACACCCCAGTAAACTGCCAATTCTTAGAAGGAGGATGAGAAGAGATCACACAGTTAATGAACCGGTTAGAAGAAGTACTGACATTCAAAGTAATGTTGTTTCGTTAACACAAAACAAGTCCCCCACAAAAACCAACCGAATGAACAAAGAAAAACATAGTAAACCCAATAGATACGCATATCAGAAAGGAACAAAATTGAAGGATTATTTACATTAATGAAACCCCTAAAAGCCCTAACTGCCTTCGGATTAGCCAATCCTTGACAGTTCCAAGCAAACACTCTCATGGCTGACTTGGGGCGTGATAAGGCTCGCCTTCTTAGCCATGACATGACAGTTCGAAATTTCAAACTTAATCAACTCAGAATTGTTCCAGGAACATACCTCAGGTGAAACTAAATTCTCACCTCCATCCCCCGAAATAGCTCTGCTTGATTCCTCTTCCACTGGAAATTGAACATAGCTCACCGCTTGACCTAACATCAAATTCCCTGGATCATCCACCTCAATAATCTGAATAGAGTTTTCTGCATCCGACTCTAAACCCCGATTATTCATTTTCCCACAGAAGAATTTTCTTTTGTAACGCAAAAAGCGTTTAGGTTCCACTGGTTTTCCAAAATTCCCTTTTCCCAGTTCATCTACCAACATATGCTGAGGATAAGGGAAATCTGAATCAGGATATAAGGTATATGTGATAATCTAATTTAAAAGTTGAAGGTTTGAGATGGCTAATTCAATTGAGGATTGCGCATTCTCATCAGGATTAGGGCTAGAGGAAGAGAATTGGGGAAAATCCAATTTAGATTTTTTATTCTGTAAAAATTGGTAGGAGATATGTCTATTCCCGTAATGTGTTTTTTATTTTTCTGGTGAAAACTCTTTTTTATTTTATTTTATTTGGATCAGTGGGTATTTCTTGATCACATGGATGATTGAGTTCAAAACTCTCATTTTGTAAATTGGGTTTGGTGGTATGCTGAGATGTCGACCCACAATGTTTTATGGGTTCCTGATCTATTGGGCTTGTTTTTCCATCGAAAAATATTTTTTTGGTTAGGACATGAATATGTTTACTTGTTGGACTGGTAAGGCTAAAGAGTTAGGTTGGTTATGAAGTATAAATGTATGGGGAATATGTTGGTTCGGGTCTAGAAAAGGCCCAGTGTCTTGGCCCAAACTATTATTTAAAGAGTATTCCCCCACTTGATCCTGTAGACAAGTCATTCCCCCCAAAATATCTTTTCTGCTACCGCCGCTAGAACACTCGCTGTCAATCCCATCAATCACCTTTTGAATCTGCGGTGATGTTTCTTCCAAAAACTCTGATCGGCGCTCATTTTCTCCTTCCTCATGTCTCATGGAATTATAGTTCCCCGACGCCACCATCCATCTTCCATAAGCAAACCTTGGATCACTAGGTTTAGGACGTTCCAGTTTCTTCTCTTTGCAAACAACATCAATATGCCCCAGGGTACCACAATCATAGAAAAAATCCGAAGTCCTTTCGTACTTGAATGAAACCCAGATAAATTCCCATTTGTTCCTTTCGAAAAAACAACCAGGTGGCAGGGGTAGGTTCACTTTATAGATCCACTTTAACCTCAACTCTAATTCTCATAAACTCCCCATGATGCGAAACCATGGTCCCGCATCACCCCATCTCCCATTAACACTGTTATCTTTGGATCAGAAGTTTCCAATATATGATCCAATAATTTTCGCATTTTGAAGGTTCATTCTATTTGGAGGCAAATCGTGTATTTGAACCCAGAAGACAGATCTTGTTAGGTCTAGATCTTCAAACCTCCAGTCAACATCCCAATGTTTTAATACCATATGAGCACCTCTAATGGTGCAAGGTCCCTCATTTAGGATTCTATTTTTGTCTTTGAGATGATCAAAAGCGAGTCTGAAAGTATTATCGTCAATGACAGTCAGATGCACTGTTTCTCCCAGATTCCAGACCACGTCCATCACACTCATTACAACTTTCACATTTATACGTTTATGAGAAAGTGACTTAGCTGCTAGGAAGAATTTATTGCTCAGCTCACCATCCACCTCAGAAGTTTCAATGTTTAAAATACCTTTATTTTTAGCATTAAATTCAATAGAATCACCCATAAAGGATGAGGGACAAAAGGGAAGAAAGACAATAAAGGACAAGAACACACTAGATACCTAAAGAACAGACAAACAACAGAAAAAAGAAAACACAAGAAGGAAGATGACAAAAAGAGGAGAAACAAAGGACACAAACAGAGATAAGAATACAATAACCATGCATAAAAGAACAACAAAATAAAACAAAGTCAGCACAAATCTAGGAGGTAGTACCAGGAAATATGATTCCCATAAAGTCTGGTGGTAACCAGCCATGGAGGAGAAACAAAGTTTTACTCTAGAGAGAAAACAGGGTTTACTCTAAGAGAAGAGAAGCTTTGGAGACCTTCACTTTGAAAAGAACTTTAATTACCATTCAAGGGTCTTTTTGCTTTTGGATATTATACTCTTAATTTGCAACCAAGAACCACCTACCTGTCTTCCTTTCTTTCTGTACCATAATATTATAGGCAAGACCGTAAGGATAGTTGTATATTCTGAAAAGAAATGGAAACACTAAAATGTCTTTTACTATTAAACAAAGGAAAAAGAAGAGTAGCAATATATTTGAAACTTTGTTTTGAGTTTCTTAAGATGACATCTTTAGTTCAACAAGTAGAAAAAATGTTCCTCCTCTCATGGTACAACATGAAACTTAAGTTTTTTTATTTGGATGGATGTTTTGTCTAACTATTCTGTCTTTATACACACACACACACACACACACTAGCTTAATGACCCGTGCTATGCACGAGAGCAATTTTTTTTTATAAAAAAAGAATTAGTGAAACAAAGGAAAAATAAATCAGTTTGGCCATGGTAATAAAAGTTAAAGAACCGTCATAAATGTGAAAAGATCTAATATTATATAATATGATTGAATTTAACAATAAGTGGTACGAAATTGGTTTAATTATATTATATAATAATAACATGCAATTTAAATGGTATGTGCTTATCAATTAAATATTATCGTAAGTTAAATATATATAATGCTTTGAAAATGTTGGTTTGTATACTACCAATTGTTTTATGTCATAGTATCTCTCTCATGAACTTAATGAATCATTTTGATTTATACGTATACCTATATTAACAAAAACAAAACTCATAATTAAACACCTAATTCACTCCTATTGAGTTATTTCAATATCATATTTCTAATAAATAATTAGCCCAAAAAAATGAAGGAATAAAAGACCTTGAATTGCGAGATATTAGATGACAAAATTTGAACCTTGAAGCAGTATCACTCTGATCCCATGCAAAAATCTTTGGCACAATGCATCCATAAAAAATAATATGAACAAATATATACATATATGGAGTTGAAGACATCAAAGGGCATACCTGACAAGAGTATCAAGTGCGCAACCTTGAAGAATTTTTCCCATTTTTACGTTTTTTTGTGTATTAGTTGTCCACAACATAAAAATACATAAATCAAATTAAAAAACTCAAGAAGGTTGGAGAAACAGAGACCTTGGTAATAATGAAAGATTTAGCCTGTGTCTATAAGTTATGAAGCTGGGGCTTGCCGAAGATTTTTTCTTTTCTTTTCTCCTCTTTCTAGTGACCCCTTCATTACAACCAGAACCACCAACCTATCAATTGGAGGTGAAGCATCTTACTACTTAAGTTGCGTTTCGTTGTCATCAGGGAAATATTAAAGATCTTTAAAGTCATCTAATAAAATATACAATGAAGATTCTGAAAATTGGTTAGAGGAAGAAAATGATCACAGAGGGTAAGCTCACTATTCCATTTGGTGTAGAATCGGACAAATTCTTTATCTGAAAAAGACAGAATCGCCCGAAAACCCTTCTAAACTCTTGCATGTACTAAGCCTGCTAATCTATTCAAAGCAATAAAAATAATTTATTTGTCTAATAACCTATTGTTAAAAATTATATTATTGGGTGTTGAACGACTCAAAAAAGAAAAAAACACATTCTAGACGAAAGTTTTTTCCTCTTTTGTCTATATTCTCCAAATCACTTGTAATCCAAGGAAAATTTTTACAAAAATATGTCATTCTCCTACAACTTAGGAGAACTACGTGTTTGGTGTGATATAAATAAACGTCAATTCTAATAAATTAGAAAGAAAAAAACACATACGCCTTAAATCATAATAAAGTTCATGAGAACCACAATTCTTAAATAAATCATTAATTTTACCTTCTCCGTCATGCCTTCATTTCTTATTTGAGACCTCGAGTACCTGTCAAAATAGATAAGAAATTTCAATCTTTTGAATTTTCATTATTATGTTTCAACTTTTATATACAAGAAGTTTATAAAAGGGATATTTTTTAGAAGTTTATTTATATGAATGAAAAAAGATCAGTAATCATCAATAACAATTTTTTATAGAAAAAAGGAAATTACACAAATAAATAAAGATCCTCACCTGGATTGCTAATTCATCTCCTTTATAGTCCTGCAACTTCTCAAGTAGAATTTTTTGTCACTTGCAAAACTATAATCTTGGTTAAAATTCTGGTGCAATATAAAAGAAGAAAACAATTTACTAATTACTCAAAACTGGAAATACAACAATACTTTGCACTGAAATTTTTTAAGAACAAAAAAGGAGAAGAGTCAGTGGTATGTAGAGATCAGGGCTAAACACATGGGAAGGCCCGATCCAAGCAAAGGGAGATTGTTAAATCTTCATGGTAGAATAAGAAGAAATGATTGTCCACAAAACTGAAAAACAAAATATGATAGTTTATATACAAAAACAAAATATGATAGTTTTATATACAAAAACAAAATAAAGAAAAGACACAAAAAACTAAGAAACCATTTTGTTTTGTTCATGGTTTTGAGACCAGAATATTATGATCTTAATAATAATTTACCAAGTTTATCGTAATTATATTTCTTGTTGAAACCTCTCGTGCATTGCTTGAGGACGACAATAGATGTCAAGCCGACTGTTCATCCACCCCTCTCTACTTGAACATCTCTCTCCATGACTCTCTGAACAATTTGAACATTTATTGTTTGAGATAAATGTAAAATATGGTGAAAGTGAAGAAACTTTTTCATTAAGAAGAAACTTATCTTTTAGTTGATTATGGTTTTATTTTTTTATTATTTTAATACGTGAAAAGTTACCTAAACTAATAAAAAAATTAACTAATTAATTTTTTTCAAAATATACAAAAATTAGATTAGGATCTTAATAACATTCGACATCCTAGAAGTGGTTAAACTTGAATATAATTAAGATAAGGATTAATTTTCAATTAATTTAAATAATATAAATTAGTAAACTAATTAAGATAGATGTATATTTGATATAGGGGAGTTGAGTTTATGTGAAATATTTTGAGTTAAGATTGTAACAAATCTGGTAGCATCAGATTGCATTCATATTTGTTTATTCCTTCAAATTAAAATATAAAAAAAAACTACAAAACGAAGAAAAAAGAAAAGCCCGCAACGTGGCGCCAAGGGAAGAGTTTCTGAATGGTAAAATTGAAAAAGCAATCTGTAATATAAATATACTAGCAAATGACCCGTGCTATGCACGGAAATACTGAATTTCAAGTTATTAATTTAATGGTTGTACAATAATATTTAGAATAAAAACTCGTTAACTTTAATTTTTCAGAAAACAAATAAGAAAATTCAACATGATTAGGTAATATGACTTTTATTGAGTAACTAAAAAATGTAAGGGTGAACACCGAATGATTATAAGATAAAACATATTGGATCAAATAATATATAATTAAAATAATTAAACATATTCCTATACTATTTCGGTTACTGTTTCATCCAATGTTTTGATCCAATAATCACTACACTACTACTATTAAATGTTAACCACCTAATCTTTTTAGAAAACATGAAGAGACTACTTATTGTGACTTCATTTTTCTTATGAAGCCATCTAATTCATGAAGTTTTTCAACATTGTGTGCTCCACATTTTGAGATAATGCATCTTCTTCTATGAGAGCGAGCAATTTTATGCTCAAGTTTTTTTCGCCAAACTTGCATTGCTGTAAGATCCATTTTAGTAAATGGTTTTATTTTCTGAAAGATAAAATTAGTCTAATAGTATATTAATAAATTATTTAAAGGGAATTTATTAATAATAATGTTTATTGGATAAAAAATGGATCAAACATAGATATAAATAATAATTAAACATCAAAAGTCATGAACATAAAAAGGATGAAGAGATGAGTAAATGTTGAAATAAAATATTCTCATAAATTCTCATAAGTTCACAGAAACTTCCCAATATATTCCCTCAAATAAGTTCCTGCCAAACTTTATAATTTTTTGGCAAATTGGTCATTTTTTAATGGCAATCTTTTAATAAAAACCACTTTTGTAAAAACTCTGTTGGGCATGGCTAAAAAACTTAATTCTTAGAACCAAAATAACATTCTTTTTTTTAAAAAAAAAAAAAAAAAAAAATAACCAAAATAACAAATCAAGTCTAAATTAAGTTTTTGCCTAAGACTTCTAGGACATAAGTAAATCAATACATATAATAGAAAAGGTAACCAAGAATTAGGATTCTTTGTACCCTACAATCAAATCAATCAAAATATTTAAAAGAAAAATCAAAAATCAAAATTAAATGTGGCTAGCAATGATCAATAGATTCAGTTATAATAAATCAATACAAAAAAGCAAAAATTCTACTAATAATATAAAGGAAATTTAGAAAAATAACACAAGGGCCATAAGCAATATGATGATATATAGTTATCAGAAATTCAAATAAATTAATAAAAGTATTTTACTTTTAATAAAGTTGCCTTCTTGCATTATTAGTCAAGGAAGGTTAATGCCACTAAATTACGCTTAAACAAAGGAAGGTTAGTAGTGAAAGTTTATATGAAAAAATATTATTATTTTAGAAAATGAGTAATTTAATTCTAGCCATTCTCAAAAGAAAAAAAAATTATAATGGACATACTTTACTCGACAAAAACTCATAATGAGATTTCTTATATCATAGAATGCTATCTTTAGACATCTAAGAAATGATAAGGAATACTGGGTAAACTGATATACCTTTTGATGAAGCGATTTTCATTATAACCTTCGACCACTTGGAAGCTTAAAACTGAAAAGTGTGTTCAAAATTATGAGAAAACATTTAGGATTGTAGAGATATTTGGGTAAGTAATTTGATATTTAAATTTGTTTTAAGATAATAATTAGTTTTGAATTAATTTAATTAATCGAAATTCATCTAAACTAATCAAGTTTTTGTATAATAATTAAGAGTTAGAAAATTTGAGAAATTTGGGTTAGAGTTTTGAAAATTTATGATTGGTTAAAACTTGAAAACATGTTCTGTAATATAAATATAGATTGATTATGGAAAAATATTTTAAACCAATGAATTTTTTTATCAAAGAATTTAAAGAGTTAAATTTTTTTATAAACTTATAAAATATAATGATAAAGGAGAGGTTAAGAGTATGAGATGGGTTTTGAATTTTGAAATTTGAAATTAAGGAAGATAATATATTTAATTTAGATTATTATATCATACAAAAAATACTGTTAGTTTAGATTCGATAGAGATCGTGAAAAAGATTACTTACATTAACATTCCAATAAAATAATTAAACAAAATTGTTGCCAACATCTGTCACTCAAGTCAATATTTGAATATTTTGTAAGCGAGAAAATCTACTACGATAAAAAGAACACAATGAAAAAAAATTATATTTTACTCAAATTAATATTTCCTCCCATTTTAAAATAATTCTTATGTTTTGTTTCCAAAATAATTATCAATATGTGAAATCTATAGCATGTTTGATAAGTTTCACCTAATTTTACAATAATTGACAAAAATATTTTAAATTCAAGTAAGGACCGTCCCTTCCAAAATTTTAAAAACTATGTTTGCAAGATCTGCATTTTTATTATTTTATTTATTTATTTATTTTTAAGTTTTCACTTTCGGAAAACACAATTAATACAATCGATTTGGCTGGGAACAATAGGTACCTAATTGTAAACTTTAAGAAGAATAGGTGCTCATTTAGAAGATACGCTAAATTCTAGGGGTAATTTTGGAAGTAACTCAGGTTTTGAACCATTACACATGAGCAAACGACAGTGGGATTGGATTTGGTCAACCAATTGTAATCATAGGATCAAAATGTTTCTATGGCTTTGTTTTCACAATCGATTGGCGACCAGAGAGCATCTTCATAGGAAACATATATGCCAACATCTAACATGCCCACAATGTGGTCTCTTACCTGAAACCATTGAACATCTCCTAAGACAGTGTGGTAAAGCACAAGAACTCTGGCATTCAATTGGTCTCTACCAGCATATACCGAGTGCCAGAAATAGCAGCTTTGAGACCTGGCTTCAGACTTGTGCTAAATGCACCAAGTCTTCCCCGTTCAACAATACTCCCTGGGGTAGTGTTTTCTCCTACGGTTGTTGGGTTCTTTGGACTTACAGGAATAATATTCTCTTTTCACCTGGCAAACCTTGCAATGACCCCTTTACTAACACTATCACCAAGTCTACCGAATTTTACGCTTTGTGAGAAAACATAAAGAGTGATAAACGGACCAGAGTGATCTCAATTTCCTGGACAAAACCACCGGTAGGTTGGGTCAAGCTCAACGTTGACGGGTCTTCCGTTGGGAACCCGGGGGAGGGGGGGTGTGAGCGGAGGACTAATTAGAAATTGTAATGGTGACTGGTTATCTGGCTTTACCAAGAACCTGGGTTACTGTACGAACAATATGGCGGAACTTTGGGCGCTTAAAGATGGTCTCAAATTAGCTATCTCCATCAATACCCAGAAAATAGCCATAGAAATGGATGCCAAAGTGCTGATCGACCTTTTATTTCAAGATGATATTGCTGCTCACCCTCTATCTTATCTTATATATGATTGCAGGGCTTTGATCCGACTGGTGCCATAGACTAGCATCTCTCATGTTTACAGGGAAGCCAACTCTTGCGCTGACTGTTTGGCTAAAGCTGGAGGAATTTCTACTTCCTCTGATATTTGTATTTTTCATCTCTTACCCCCTTTTGTTAGCCACCTAATGGCGGGGGATGCCCGTGGGGGCTGTTTTTAATAGGACTATTTCTGATACGTCCATCCATATCCAACCTTTTGTTAGCCTTTTGGCGGCAGGATATGGACAGCAGATATCACTAGATAGGCCCAATTGTAACTCTTTTGTACCTTACCCTACGAGGTAGTATGTTATGCAAATTTCTAATTCACCAAAAACGACAGTGTACAATCATAGTATAACAAATCGATATGAGTAGTACAATGGAGGTGGGGCCCTGTGAGCGTAGATATCGCCTTTTTGTGTAGGATATGAGTAGTACAATATTTAATAAAAGGAGTAATATCACCTAACTCTGTTGCAAGAGGTGTTCTTAAGAGAATAATATATGTTCGCCAAAAGAAAATATTAACCGTCAAATTTTATATTTGGCGATCAAAATATATTATAAATGTGCGGAACGTTGGATGCCTTTGCACCCCGAAAATCGTGAACGAGTGTTAGTGCCTCAGCAGCTCAACATTAGGCTGAACTTAAGGCAATGCTCACCAGAGCGGACTGAGTAGCCACAACAAAACAGAGACCGCAGTTACAGTGCAGAATACAAAAAGTATTCATATTTACTGAACATTGTGCAAAAGTGTTGCATATTTTTTGACAGATTTTAAATTACTATGTAACATGTGTTCTTTTTTTTATGAACACAAGTTTTAAGACATGTAAAATGTGTTTTACATAACATGTGTCTTAAAAATCACAAGCATTTTCTCTAAAAAATTTAGACCGTCAAAATTTTATCCTACAAATCCAAAAATATCAAAAAAATATTTTGTATATACTGAATTTTTAAATTTCTACGCCATACCAGACTGCAAAACATAAAACAAAAGTTTATAGTAACCACCTCAGTCTGACATTTTACTTTGGTCCATGTGACGCTGGCTTCCGTGCGGAATCGGGAATAATTCTGCACGTACGAAACTCATCTCGTGCCAATAAATAAATGGGAGTTTGCACAATATAATACTTTCATTATATATTGCGAAAATCGAGAAAGTAAAAATTAAAATATTTTTTTATTTAAAATATTAATATTATCTTTTTAAATAAAATTAATAGTATACAAGTAATATTTAAAAAAATAATATTAATATTTTAATTACAAAAATATTATAATTTATTTTCTTTTTTACTTTTCGCAATAAAAAATTTATATTTAGTAATAAATTTTATAATGAAAGTTTTATATTTAGTAATAAAGTTTTCTAATTTAACAAAAAAAAAAAAGTAATAAAGTTTTATATTTAGGAATGGAGGATTATTATTTTTAATGGGCTAAAAAAGCATTAACAATTCCCCTCCCTACGATTTTTCTTCGTTTTCAAGTGTTTAATTCATTCGATCAAATCAAAACAACTTCTTTAGGGAAAACAAAAAGCACGAAGATCAGAGAAGACGGGAGAGGAGTTAAAGATATTTCGTCTATCTCATCAATAGGCGATCACGGAATTAGGTTTTTCATTTTCGCTCCTCTCTCGAATCATCGATTTCAGCTATAAGGTTGTAAGTTTTTCAACTATTTTTTGTCTTCGATTATTCTTCCGTCACTTGTTAAAAAATGGAGATGTGTTTATTTATTTATTTATTTTCGTTTTCGTTTCGTTTTGTTTTGTTTTGTTCGTCATGTGTTGTTTTTCATGTACGACTCGTATAAGTATATGTAAACGAGAAAACCCAAAATAAAGTTGGCTTAGTTGGTAAAAATTTGGCATGTCGTATAAGGTTAAGTGTTCAATTTCCGCTGTCGACGTGAGGCTGTGTTGGTGGGTGATCTGTAAAGTCTTTGTAAGCGACATATGATTTCCTAGGGTCTGCCTATAGTTTCTAGGGTCTGCCCTGACCTGTGGTGGCTACCGGAGTCGAATCTCCTCAAACTTTTTTTTTACCAAAAAAAAATGTAAACGAGTAAAGAAAAGGAAAAAAAATAGCGGAAATGTTTTTTTTATTGATTTTTTATTATTTGAAAATCTGTGGATTTGTTAAATTTGAATTTGATCTTGGTTTTTTCTTGAATTTGATATGTTAAATTCGTTCGTCTGAAGCTAAATCCTTAAAAACAAATGAAATTTTTGCTAAAACTAAGGTGGATATGGTGTTTCCTTCGTTATTCGCTCTTTTGCTATATCCCTGAAGTTATGGACATGCCTGGGGACGTTTTTCATTCCCCTGTTGTAGAGAAATGATCTTCCTGTGATCAGGTGTCAGGAAATAGATTTTTTTTTCTAAATGTCTCTGTTATCAGGTTACATGTGCAAACTGGGATCTAATCTAGTTTTTGGATATTGCTTAGGTTGTTGCAGTTCTAATCTAGTTTTCAGGCCATCAATATGGCCCTAAGTGGTCAAACCTCTTGCTGGGTGATCTAGACTACATTATGCATATAACACTGAATGGAGTTGAATGCAACTTAACCCAAAAAGATGATCTGAAAACTGGAATATAATCTATCTTGAAATTTAAATTGGCAAGTCCCATGGTATCAGGCAGCAATATAGAATGTCGAGACTAGATTTTGTTTTATTTTTTACTTTTTCACATTTTTCATTTTGGTTACAAAATGAAGTATTATAATATATGTTATTGAAAATTCTAGGGGGACTTCACCCTTATGGTTGTGTTATTAGGCCAGGGGTGTTCAGAGAGCTTTGGCTTTTGAGGAGGGACCTAAGTTAGTTTTGTGCTTGGTAAAGCAGTGGTTTGAAGTTTAGCAAATAAGATTCTTGGTTTTATAGCTGCTGTTTTAAAATTAGTTAGATGAAGGATATGGGTGCGAGTTTCTTTTAGCATGAAAGTCTAATAAGTGGGAGAGAGAACTTGCTTTGTTCTGTATGAAGCCTGTAAGTTATGCATGGATAATAGTATATCTTGTGATTTGAGGTTAGGGAATTCTGGAAGAACCCTATGGATTTCCAAATTCAACAATTGGATATGAAGCGTCAGTTATAGGATACGTATTGTACCTTTTCTGGTTAAGGTTACTTGTGTATGGGACCTGGATCGTAACATGGTTTGCAGAGTGGGTGAATATGTTTCATTAATGTCTATAATGGTCCATCTTTGGCTCTGTTTTAAATGATTAGTAATCATTTGGTTATAAAGATGTAAATTACTCAAAAAGTATTTAATGTCGTAAATGCAATCTGTTTACCTAAAATAAAATAGTAATGGCATATATTTGAAGTTTATAGCACCTAGAGCTAGTTGCAAACATGCTCCTTCAAAATCTTGTAATTCTGAAGTTCAGACTATTACCTGTTACCGTATTGCAATTGATTCACCAATATAGTGGGAAATAATACTGAGATACCATAGACTTGACTTCTGAGGTATCATTTTTTCCATCTTTCCACTGTAATATCTGTTGCCTTATTTAATTTCCCTACTCAAATGGAATGGATGTGCTGGACTCCGTTCTTTCTACTGGGGAATAAGATTTTGCTTACGGCTCTTAAGTCTCAAGTAGTAAGATGTTATTTATTGGCGTCAAAGCTATTTTGCGTATTGAGATCAGCAATTTTCCGAAGTCATTAAGGCATTTTTTTTCTTGTCAATTAAGTATATTCTCTGGACATCTTTAAAAAAAGAAAAAGAAAAAAGAAAAAGAAAAAGAAAAAGAAAAAAAACGATTAGATGATTGGTAGTGCGTTAAAAATCAGATGGTTGCTTTAATTGAATCCAAAATGAATGAACCCATTCCGTTAGTATAAAAAATGATTTGTTCATATTTTGTCTTTGGATTTTGGACATGCTTCTCAGCAGCTTTTTTGTTTCCATTATTTTCCTGCCAGCAATCTCTTTATGCACAAGAATGATGAAGGCAGGAACATCTACTTTGAACCCATATGCAGAATCATATGTACCTCTCTCTAAAAGGGGGGCATGTGATGGAAATAAAGGCTTTAAATCTTCAGGAAATGAGTTGAGGGGTGCCAAGGAGGCTGCTTCAGTGGGACCTAACCATTGGGAACCAACAACCCAAGGTCCGCAAAGCTATATCGTTCCTGGTGCCGAATTTTCTAATGGTTTACCAATCCAAAGTGAAATATGCTGGTCCAGTATATCAGGGTTTGTCATTACATAATCCATCTGAATCGGAGAAGGCAATCCTTGACGAGGAATTTGACATGGATTTGGCATATCTTCAGACATTGTTTCCTGGGATTTCAGACGAGTCTCTTTCTGATGTGTATTTTGCAAACAAAGGTGATGTTGACGCTGCAGTGGACATGCTGAACCATCTTGATGTAAGTATATGAATATTCTTATATTAGAATGATATCTGAACTGATAAGTGCACTAGATGATTCTTAGGTTCTATTTGGAGGGTGCACATGCTCTTGCGTTGAGGTTTATCTATCATTTTATATTGAGCTTTAGAACAACATGTCTACTAAATTCATGAAGCTTCTAATAAAGTAACTACGTATTGATCATCAACTATATAGTATTGTGTACTTTGTGGTTATCATGGTAATTGACTGATCCATGAGTTACATGTAGTTTAAGCAAAATATTACAGCATTCATTCGTTTTTATAATAAGAAGCTTATAATGAATGAAAGTTTACCTGGTTAAGATAAGCCAGGACCGATTCCTCTCCCTTTCTTGAACATCCATCACTGAGGTGTATGGTTTCCAGTTCCTTCTTTTGGTGGTAGTATCCAGAAGGATATTCCAAAATTTAATTTCAAAATTTATGTTAACCTTTGACACAACAATGGCAACTTCAAATAAACCATTGAATGTGCATATTTGAGATGGCTGAATCTGATGCAACTCTATGCGACGGTATTCTACGTAAGATTCATGTGTTTGTATCTATTGCAGAGCTGTTCTGTTGATTCATCTGAAAAGCTTCCAGATACTTTGGACATCGGTGATGTGTCGGACTTTGGTGGCGGGAATGAGCTTGCATCTCAAAAACTGAAGAATCTGAATGTTGAAGCTGGTGCTTCATCATCTGGTGTATCGGCCTCTTCCCCTGACAACTAATGGGCTCCAAGACACTTGATATTATCTCTTACAGTGAATAGAAAACGGGAATTTGATTTTTTTTAGTGAAATCAAGATATATGCAGTCTCCTCCTTTTTTGATTGTATATATAGCCTTGAGATATTCTTTTTGCGAACCGGTTATTTGTCTGATAGATCAATGTTCTTACAAGCAGATTGCAATGTAGACATGGGGGAAAATGGATTTTGTGAACGTTTGGATTGCAACTGTTAATAGTTCGGGATTTGACTTATGAATGTGATCTTTGAGGTACTAAGTCAAGTATGTTATAGGCAAAGCGTGCAAGTATAAACACTATAAATCATATGACCAAATCCAAGCAATGTATAAAGTTAGGAAGCATGTGTATGATTTACAATCCTTAAACAATTAGTTCATGTAGTCATGTAAGCAAGTTATAACAATTCATGAACAATAAAGTAGAAAGATAAGGGATAGAAAAAACTAACATAAGGATTTATATTGGTTCGATCACAAAGATTTACATCCACTATCTTAGGACATGAAGTTCCTTCACAACAAATGTAAGGTGGGATTATCCTTTTACAATTGCCTCACAAAGAGTACTTTGGTTTGACCAAGAAGACTCCACTCACAGAGAGTATTTTTCAAGTTCTCACAAGAACAAAGCTAACAAAGGGCCAATCTCATAAAAAGATACCTCACAAAGAGGGAAAACACTCACAAAAAGCTTTTTCCTACCTCACTAAGAACTAGTTTCTCACAAATAGAAAATAAGAAACTAACATATTTCAAAAGAAGACTTTTACAATTAAACTCACTTATAAATAATCCCTCTTGGATTGGATATACAAGTTTAAGCTCTAATCATTTTTTAGAATAGGAGAGATAAGATATATTTAATCTCAACTCAAAATGATGTATTTTGAAATGCTTAATAGTGAATTATGTCCCTAAACTATTTGTTTTTGGTGACTAACGTACTAAATCATTGTTTCTGTATTATATCGTCCCGAAACAATTTACATTTTGTATTTATCATCATTCCGTTCAAAACAAAGTTAGTCAAACGTTGTCACACCCCGTAAATCAGATGGTGACCTGCCAGTGCCTCATCTACTAATGAGAAAAAGAACCCTTACTATAAATGAACTTACAAACCATAAACATAACAGAATAACTTACCTTTATTATAACATCAGTACTTGTCAGAAGTTACATCTTAATAATCATAACATTGTTCTTACTACATAAGTTGGAAACTATTACATAACAGTCATTTCATTCTTTTAGGAACTACTCGTCGTAATCCCCATCCCACGCATGCTCGACCATCAACATCTACATTCTTATCTGCAAAACATAGAAGGAAACAAAGGATGAGACACACTAGCCCAGTAAGGATCAATCGTCCTTGGGAAGAAGAATCAAAGAGACACAAAACGTTCCCTGTTTTTCCAAAACTCATGAAAATACAGATCGGCTTGGTGTAACATGTAACATCTTAAAACAGTGGTAAAGTACTTGAAAACATAACATAAGAGTTCAGAACTAACATAATTTAGAAAAGGATAAGTATACCATAGAAAACCTCAGTTCATATAAGAAGTACCTTGGTCGACCGAATGGTTGTCCGAGATCAAGAGAAAAACTTTCACAAAAAGTCGGTTGACCGACATGACAGGCCGGTCAACCGCAATGACTCCAGTCGAGGGGATTTTCATCCCGGTCAACCGCAATCCATCACTATTATTTCGCAATAAGCCCAGTAGTTCAGTCAAGACATTTTTCAAGCTTATTTTGTGAAGAAAAATCCATTTTTCTACACTTTAAAAATCCCCAACCCAAAACATTGAAATTTGACTAACTTTAACATATAGAAACTTAATCAAAGCATGTCACAACAATAACGTATCAAATCGATCACATACATATCAGAAATCGTGCTTCGAGCACCTTAACTTATCACATAATAACTCGTAGCTTTCCAACATATAATATTCCGAAATGATTAGCAGTATTATGACATGCAACAAGTAATTATACAACCGACCTCAATCATCTAATCTACACCGTTCATAATGTAGTTCTTGAAGTCCTTAAACTTCACAAAACAAGAATAGAGTCGATCAGGCTTTGATAGCTATGTCAAATAGCTGTTTTATTAAGAACACTCAATTTCTCCAGATTTAAGAAATTTCTCTAACTTCTCTTTTTATTTTTTCTTTCTCTCCTCACCCCATCTTATAGTTTTCTTGCACTAACTACCCCAACTAACAACCTTTCCCAAGCAACACATCTGCCCATAACTTCCTTATACTAAATTTAGGCCCCCAAACTTCCCAAACACAACGAAGCACCCCTCAACAAGCATGCACATAACATATAAAACATATAAAATAATAAATCACATAGGATTAAATTAATATGAAGCAATTCCTAAGGTCAAAAGGCCATGAGTATCACAAACGTGAATTTTGAAAATTGATATAGTCAACAAGAAAAGTTGGAAGGGCATTATTGGAACTTCAAATATAACATATCCTACCGCTTACCCATTAACCCCCCTTTCGCAACTCATGAACCTCCTACCTGGGTTGTAAACTATCCAAGATGTCCGGATTTGAGTGGGTATTTGCTCCGAATAGAAGAAAAAATCACGGTGGCTTAAATTTCGCTAATGTGGCAACCTCAAACCAGTGCTTCCTTCTTCACTATGTTCTAACCCATAAGGGCTGGTTATTCTTAAATTGCTCTTGTTGAGAGAGTAATAATTGGCAATTTTGATGTTTGATTTGGGTGAAATGTAGAAGAATGTGGGATAAATGAGATAAAATATATTATATAGGGAGGCGGAGGGGGTGGGGGAGGGGTTAGATAGCTGATATTTGGGAGTGGTATCCTATTCTCAAAAACCAATTATACCACTAATACTTGTGGAGTTGACTAACCTTTTTTCCCAAAATTTATTTGACCCTTTTTTTAACGGAATGATGATAAATACAAAATGTACGGGATGGTATAATACATAATCAATGATTTAGGACATTAGTCACCAAAAACAAATAGTTTAAGGACATAATTAACTATTAGGCCTTTTGAAATGAATGAAGAATTAAAACTCTTGAAAGTCTTTGATTGCTTGTTTATGAAGTATATATCATATGCCCTCTTATGGTTGGTTAGTTATGAAAATTCATCTTTAGAAGCTTTATATAGGGCCAAAGTACACAAGCAAAATGAGTTACAACAGCTATTTTTTTCCTGGATTTGACAACTTCGATCGACCAGACTAATGTGTAGGTCGTCCGAAGTGCCTCCGAAGTAAAGATTAAAAGATATTTGGACACATCTCGATCGAACGCAAGATGGGGTCCAGCCGCCCGAAGCATATCTCGATCGACCGACCTATTGTGAAACCTAGTCTCATATGGGGTTAAAAGTCCCATATTTGATAAGAATGAAAGATATGACTGGTATATAAGGTGTGCTTAAGTATCCATTATCATCTCGGGATATATCCCTTTTGGCATAGCGAGTTTCGGTTGTCAAGTAGATGATCGTGGATGCTGCCATGCCATGTGTCGCGTTCGGGCCCGTAGGCACGAGGCGTGACATTTTATGGTATTAGTGTCGGTGACTAGACGGACGTGTGGGAACTAATTGCCACACCATAAGGGGGGGGGACCATCTCTAGTATCCTGATAGGAACTAAGTTCCACGTTGTAAGCAGTGGAGGCCACCTCTAGAATCCTACATACCTGGTTGGTCTTGAGCTAAGTATGTTTGGGGCGCCTAGCGAGGAAGCTAGGGCCTTAAGGGAGGGGTGAATGTGAAACCCAGTTCCATACGGGAAAATGTTCCATATTGGACAAGAATGAAAGAGGGCGTGAAATTTTATGTCACCCTTGTAACTTGGAGGTGACTGGCAGGACTAAAAGGTTTTTACATCATAACTTAAGGAGATATACTGATAAGAGACTATTATCCAAAATAGGCGGTAGTTGTTGAAGTTCCTTTTGAGTTTCTAGGTTTGGTGCTTCATTGGCTTGAAGTACTTCCATATCATCACTTGGGATACGGGGTGTGACATCGGGCGACCCCTCCGGACAAATGGGCGGAAGAAGGGTAGACGAGTTCGTTCGCGACTTGCAGAATCCAGACAATAACCTCGGAAAATCACTCTGGATGATGGAGGGGTCGCCTGATGTCACACCCCGTATCCCAAGTGATGACATAGCAGTACTCCAAGTCAATGAAGCACCAAACCCAAAAACTCAAAAGGAACTTCAACAGTTACTATTACTTAAAATGTAAATAACATTATCCATAAGTTGATTACATCATTAAGAAAACTAATGTCTGAAAGGGAAATGCTTAAACTGTAAATTGTTCATAAGTTCGCTATTACAATATCAAACTAGATCATCTTCATACTTATCCTGAAAAGTACCATCGATCTCGCCTTCGATAAACTCATCTGAAAAATGGGAAACAAATAAAGGGTGAGCTAATATGCTCAGTAAGCATCGGATCACCATTGGGATAAAGCATCAATTAAACACAAAGGACTTTTCCCATTCCCAAAACATTTGTAACGGACTTATGAAATAACTTGCGAAAACACTTTAAAACAGCACAGACGAATAACTAAAACGAAAACAGAATAGAAGACAAAACAGAAGAAGAAAACATTCCAACACAGGTCACGAACGAACAGTGCAAGAAGTTGCGGACAAAAGGGGATCGTCCGCAGAAAAGTTGCTCCCAGTAGTTGTGCGGATGTAGCTGCGGACGAATGCTTCGTCTCGCGAGCTATAGAATTATATTTTCATGTACAAATTTGTACAAAACATTCACATTTTTGTACAATCACATTCCCAACCCAGGAAATCATATTTTTTTTTACTCTAAACCACATATATAAAAAAGTACAAATCAAACAACTAACATGCTCAAACTATATCCAATAAATCTGACACAAACGGATCGGAAATTGTGCAAAGAGCACTATGACTACTCATGCCCTTCAAACAGAATTTCGTACCAAACTAACTGATACAATTCAAGCAATAAAACTCATAACATTCACACAATTGAGCTCAAAAGCCTGGCAACAATTCTACATCCCTGTTAACATCCCTTAACCATTCATTTACCCGTTAAAAAAGGCCTGACTGTTCTTAACATATATTCGAATACTAATACCCTCCGAACGACGGGGCTTGACGTTTAAGGACATGTTTGTTATGTCATCGCTCACCCTTGTGCACTCCACAATGATTGTTAACAACCATACTTTTTTATTCTCCTTAGGAACGAGTATGATAACTATACTAACTGATAGTGCTCTCGGGCACTTTAACGAATTAAGTTCGACAACGTCCTGGACTAGGATTATCAACCGACCAGAGCTCTAATTGGGAATCAAATACGTAAACTCCAAAAAATAGACAATCAAGTAGAAATTATCAAACACAACAAATCCAACTATCAAACTCACAATCCAAAGTAATTTATATCAACGCCTCATCCATTTTAATGCAACGAAAAGTATGAATGAAAACCAACACATCACAATCCAGTAAATTTGATAAAAACGACAGTTCATGAAGTTTAGAGACTGAAAATACGAGGGTGAAGGATCCTTACATGTCAAACTTAAGCAATAATTCCCCAAAACCAGAAATCACCAAAGATGGCAGAAAACAAACTGTTCAAACATAAATTTCTCTCACTCTCGGACTCGAAACTACAATCCTCCAACTCTCCTGCCTAGCCTACTCAGTTAGCTTTGAAACCCAAAAATAATCACCTGATTCCGGCTTCATTTGCTATGGTAATTGTTTACTAGACCTCATAGCACTCAAAATTCTACCTTCTCTCTTCTTTTCTCTTTCTTTTCTTTCAACCATTACTTTTCTTTTCCTTTCAAAATTCTCCAGTCTTAACTCCCTTTATAGAGACTCTTCAACTCCCTACACTTCAGCCCCTACAGTTTCTCAAAGTCTACACTTAAGTCCTCTCACTCACAAGTTCAACCAAAGCTCCCCTCACACGAAACATACCACACTTATAACACGTAAACATGTAGCAACATTTAATTAGGCATATAATCACATTACATGTCACATAATTTCATGATATAAAATATAATAAACACATACATGCAAGAATTAAATTAATTTCAAAAAAGCCCCGGGTATCACATATTTCCCCTCTTACACAAGTTTTGTCCCCGAAACTTCACTGACCTTGGTTCTCAAACAATTGAGAGTAATTCTTCCAAGCTTATTCCTCTAGTTCCTAGATAACTTCTCGCTCGGTATGATGCTACCATTGCACTTTCACCTATGGGATGGTTCTATGCCTCAACACTTGATCTTTTCGGTCCACAATCTTTATTGGTACTTCAACATAAGTACAATCCTCTTGCAACTCCAATGGCTCAACTTCAAGTACGAGGCTGGGATACAACACATACCGCCTCAGCTGTGACACATTGAATAGATTGTGTACCCGTGACAACGCCAAACGGTAAGCCAACTCATCAACCATTTCCAAGATCTCATAAGGGTCAATTTACATTGGACTCAACTTTCCACTCTTCCCGAATCTCATAAACACACCTGGTTAGTGAAACCCGAAGATAAACCTTGTCGACAATATGAAATTCTATAGGCCTTCGTTTACTGTCTGCCCAACTCTTTTGCCTATCGTGTGCATTCTTGATTCTTTCCCGAATAAGCGGAACCTTTTCCATTGTGACTTGTACCAATTCTGGCCCCTTTACTGGCTTCTCCCCGATATCATCCCAACAAACCGGTGACGGGACATTTCCGACCATACAAGGCTTCATACGGTGTCATACCAATACTCGTTTGATAGTTGTTGTTGTAAGCGAATTCCCCCAGGGTAAGATGATCTGCCCAGCTGCCTTTAAAGTTGAGAACACACGCCCAAAGCATGTCTTTCAAGGTCTGAATTGTCCTTTCGGACTGACCATCGATTTGGGGGTGATAGGTAATACTCAAGGACAATTTAGTCCCCATAGCCTCACTGAAACTTCTCCAGAATACTTACCGGGACTCCGTGAAGTCGGACTATCTCATCAAGATATTTTTATACAAGCGTGTCCATAGTAGCGGTGATCTTAATAGGCAATGAATGAGAGGACTTGGTGAGAGGTCCACAATTACCTAAATAGTGTCTTTCCCGATCTTGTCCTTAGGGAATTTCGTCAGAAAGTCCATGGTGATGTGTTCCCATTTCCAAACGGGAATCTCGATCGGTTTCAACAGGCTTGCTGGTCTTTGATGTTCCGCCTTCACTTGTTGACACACAAGACATCTAGCAACAAACTCGGCTATGTCTTGTTTTATACTTCTCCACCAAAAGTTATCTTTCAGCCCCCTTATACATGTTAGATGACCCCGGATGTACTAATGGCTTCGAATTGTGAGCTTCTTTCAAGATTTCTAACCTCAGTCCCGAATCAGACGATACACATACTCTGCCCCGAAACCGAAGACTACCATCTTCATGAATCTGAAATTCTGTTTCTACCTCTGACTGTACCAACTCTCTTTCCTTTCCCAAATCAGAATCCAACAATTGAGCTTCTTTAATCTGCCCCAAAAGTGTAAGTTGCGCTACCAAAGCTGCCAAAACATTACCCGTAGACTTCACAACCTCAATTTCCAACTTGTCAAACTCGGTTATTAACTCCGCTGATCGGTGATTAAATGTCACAAGCTACCCCAAATTCTTTCTACTCGAGGCATCAACCACCTTATTAGCTTTCTCGGTATGGTAACTAATTGTGAGGTCGTAGTCTTTCAACAAATCCAACCACCGCCTTTGTCTCGATGTTAAACTCTTTTTGGGTGAAAAGATATTTAAGGCTTTGGTGATCGATGAAGACTTCACAAGGTTCTCCATATAAGTAGTGTTTCCAAATATTCAACGCAAACACGACCGTTGCCAACTCCAAGTCGTGCGTGGGGTAGTTTTCTCATATGGTTTCAATTGTCTAGAAGCGTAGGCGATGACCTTTCCATTCTGCATCAAAACACAACCCAAACTAATGACAAATGCATCACTGTAAATGGTGAAACCCACAGATTCTGCCGGTAGTGCCAATATTGGTGCTATAGTCAACGTTTCTTTAAGCTTCTGAAAGTTATTCTCACAATCCGGCCCCCACTGAAATTTAACTCGTTTTTGTGTCAAACGAGTCAAAGGTGCAATTATTCTCCAAAAGTCTTCTACGAACTTTCTGTAGTAACTGGCTAACCCGAAAAAGCTACGGATTTCTACCACGGTCTTTGGTGTAGGCCACTCAACAATAGCCTCAATCTTGCTCGGGTCAACTGATACCCCTTATGTTGATACAACATGCCCTAGAAATGACACAATCTTAAACCAAAACTTGCACTTACTGAATTTGGCATACAACTTCTCTTTTCTCAAAATCTCCAACGCAAACCTTAAGTGCATTCATGAGCTTCATCCGACGGTGAATAGATGAGGATATCGTCGATGAAGATCGCCACAAACTTATCAAGACAGTCCTAAAAGACTCGGTTCATCATATCCATGAATGTTGCTGGTGCGTTAGTCATTCCAAACGACATCACAAGGAATTCGTAGTGCCCGTACTCGAGTTCGAAATGCACTACTCGGGATGTCATCGGGTTTGATTCTCAAATGATGGTAACCCGATCTCAAATCTATCTTAGAGAATACGGTTGCCCCCTTCAACTGGTCAAACAAATCATCAATGCGGGGCAGAGGGTATCTATTCTTAATCGTGCTCTTGTTCAGCTGTCAGTAGTCGATGCACACATGCATACTACCGTCCTTCTTCTTCACAAACAAAATCGGAGAGCCCCAAGGTGACACGCTCGGTCTTATGAACTTCCTATCAAGAAGTTCTTGAAGTTGACTCTTCAATTCCTTCAACTCCGCTGGTGCCATACGATACAGGGCCTTAAAGATAGGCTTCGTACCAGGTTGTAAAAGGATCTCGAAATCGATCTCCCGGGGAGGTGGAATACCCGGTAGTTCATCAAGAAACACATCTTGAAACTCTCTCACGATAGGAACGTTCTCAAGTCGGACTTCCTTCTCGTCTTTCAACACTGTATAAGCTAGATACCCTTCACAACCCTTTCTAAAATGTTTCTGAGTCCTGATGGCTGATATGATAGGCAGATTGCGCTCACTCTTTTTTCGTTCAGACCCCACAAATTCTAACACTTCTCGATCCCTATAGGTGAACCGTATCTTCTTCTCACGACAATCGACAAGTGCATGATGAGTGTACAACCAATCCATCCCCAAGATGACATCAAAATCTACCATATTCAACTGTATAAGGTTTACTTTTAACACTTTGGAGTCTACTTCTACCCGACATCCCTTATGCACTAAATTAAACTCTAATACTTTCCCGTTAGGAAACTTAACTCTATGTGCATCCATAATACAAGCAGGGGAAGTCTTAAGGACCTTAGAAAATCTATGTTACACAAATGAATGGGTAGCTCCATTGTCAAATATCACATAAGCAGGTACTGAATTAACTAGAAGCGTACATGTCACCACATCTGAAGTTGCTCCCGCCTCTTGTTGAGTCAAGGAGAAAACTCTTGCATTCGGTCCCGGCTTAGTGTTACCCATTCATTGTGTAGCTGCAGCTGCTTGACCATAACCCTTCTCCGGCATAGTACACAACCAAATCTGATGACTCATCTTACCACAACGGAAACAACACCCGGTCTTCCAACGACATTCATCTGAATGTCTTCTACCATAAGTAGTACAAATAGGAGCAAAGGTTGTAGTAGTTGGCTAATATGGAATTGGTGCCGCTGCGGTCCCCCAATCCTTACTGCATTCGCCCCAATCCTTACATGTGGCATAGTAAAGTTAGTCTGTCCCGATGTGGGTACAAACCTTTGCGAACAGCCATAGGTGTAGAAGAATTAGGACGTGAATATTGTCCTTGAGTCATCGTGGAAAAGGACCTCTTACCAACCATGCATGCATCAGCTCTAAAAAATTTCGCCTCAATATCCAAGCTCCTCTGGTAAGCGTCCATGTATGAGCTAGGACGAAAACCAGAAAGCCTGCCCCGAATGCGAGCCAAAATACCTCTCACGAACCTCTAAGTTCGTGTAACCGAATCCTGAATCGTTGCCGTAGCATACTTCCCCAAGGCAGTGAACCGACTTGCATATTTTGAAACTATCATACATTCGGTTTGTTTGAGCTCAAAAGAACTAGTTTTGACGCTCAAATTTGAAGGTCTCAGAAAAATACTAATCTAGAAAAGCTTTCTTAAACCTTGCCCAATTGTAATAGGATGCCCTCCTTGTCCATAGACACATTTCCACCATTTAGAAGCTTCAACTGTGAGGAACCCAACCACAACATATGTCTTGATATTTTCAGGGACCCTCAATATGTTGAAGTGTTGTTCGATGTCCTCTTACCAAACCTCAGCTTGATCCGGCCCAACATTACTGTCAAAAGACACCACCCTCATCCTCTCAAAATAAGCCCCGGGTCACCTTCATTTCTCTGCACTCCTTGGTACCCTTGGTTCTGGTTCTGTTGGATTTGTTGATTCTGATGGTTTTGCTGATGTTGTGCTTACATCAGTTGTGCTATCATAGTTAAAGCAGTAACCATTTCATTTCCATACCCTGTGTTAATCGGTGGTGGTGGAGGAGGAGCATTAAACGGTGGCGGAGGTGGAGGTGTTACAAATTTCGCTATCTCATTCTGTCCCTGTAGTGGTGGAGATGGAAACTGTGGTTGTTTCTCACTAGTGGTACCCACATACTCTCTACGGTTTCTCATCTGACCTTGACGAGCATATGTCGCAATTGGCATGTCGAAGTCATATGTGTTCTCTTGATTTGGTTCTATCTAGTACATGGGACAGTTCATATATAAAAGCGAGTAATTAAACAATATAGCACATGCTAGAGCAAAGTAACAAGTTAAACATGTAAGATAAACATGGTATATCACATAAATACAGGTCATGTTGATATACAAGTTATACATATGCTAACAGGTGAACAATAACGTATAAAGAGATAAATAAACATTTATTTCCTACTCCAAGTCTCTACTCTCAATTCAAATACTATGTTTATTCCAAACTTAATCTAACAAAGGTCAAGCCTAAGGTTTGGCCTGCTCTGATACCACTTTATGTCACACCCCGCATCCCAAGTGTTGACATTGCAGTACTCCAAGTCAATGAAGCACCGAACCCAGAAACTCAAAAGGAACTTCAACAGTTACTATTACTTAAAAGGGAAATAACATTATTCATAAGTTGATTGCATCATTAAGAAAACTAATGTCTGAAAGCGAAATGCTTAAACTGCAAATTGTTCATAAGTTCGCTATTACAATATCAAACTAGATCATCTTCATACTCATCCTAAAAAGTACCATCGATCTCACTTTCGATAAACTTATCTGAAAAAGGGGAAACAAATAAGGGGTGAGCTAACACGCTTAGTAAGCATCGATCACCCTTTGATGAAGCATCAATTAGACACAAAAGACTTTTTCCCATTCCCAAAACATTTGTAACGGACTTATGAAATAACTTACGAAGACACTTTAAAACAGTGCAGACGAATAACTGAAACGAAAACAGAACAGAAAACAAAACAGAAGAAGAAAACATTTTAGCACAGGCCACAGACGAAGTTGGTGTCGTCTGCATGACAATGCCAGAAGTTGCTGGACGAAAGGGGATCTTCTGCGAGCCTGTCTGCTGGATCGTCCGGAGAAACGTTGCTCCAAGTAGTTGTGAGGATGAAGCTGCGGACGCATGCTTCGCCCGTGAGCTGCAGAATTCTGTTTTTCATGTACAAATTTGTACACAAAATATCATATTTCTGCACAAGCACATTCCCAACCTAGAAAATCATATTTTTTTACTCTAAACCACATGTTCAAACTATATCCAACAAATCTAATACAAACGGATCGAAAATTGTGCCAAGAGCGCCACGACTACTCATGCACTTCAAACGGACTTTCGTGCCAAACTGACGGATACTATACAAGCAATAAAAACACATAACATTCACGCAATTGAGCTCAAAAGTCTGGCAACAATTCTATATCCCTATTAACAACCCTTAACTATTCATTTACCCGTTATGAAGGGCCTGACTGATCTTAACATGGATTCGGATACTAATACCCTCCAAACGGCGGGACGTGATGGTTAATGTAATACCCGTAACTTTTTTGCTTACGTGTAATTAATTTTTTGCTTGATTAATTGCGTAGGCGTAATTTATTCCGTGCTATTACGTGATTACCCGTTTATTTAATTTTTACAACATGTTACTTGTTTAATTTTGAGTACGTTTTGTTGAGGGGCGTTTCGTACGTGTATCGTATTTGAGGGATCTAGTTGTAATTCACTTAGAGGAGTAATTTAATTGGGTATGAAATTGGTATTGGAATTAATTAGAAATCCTACTAGGTTTGGGCGAGTACCTAAATTAAAATAAAATATAAGGAAAGTATATATATATATATATATATATATATATATATATATATATATATATATATATATATATATATATATATATATATATATATATATATAGAGGGAATCTGGGGAAAGGGGATTACACAATAAAATAAAACAAAATGAATAGAAAAGGATAGGGAAACATGCCCAGCAAAATATAACAGAAAGGGGGCGGACATTTTTTTTTTGATGTCCCGAAGGCGAGTGCCCCCGAAGGGGAAGAGTGGAGAGTACCATAGATAGGGAAGATTGTAGCATGCTCCATGCATGGGGAGGGAATTTAGCCTCACAAGGAGGAGAATTTATTTTCCCCACAAGGGGAGATACGAGAATCGACCACGAGACCTCCATCCCGTGGCCGGGTAGCCTTACCACTTGGGCTACCCGATTCCCATAGGGGGCGGACATTAGGTCTGCGGGAAACAAAAAGAAAATAAAAACTGCGAGTTTAGAATTTCTGACAGCTTCGAGGGAATAATTGGGTAGGCTAACGATGTCTGATTTCGACGCAAAATATATCAAATCAACGACGTTTGAGATACCTTTAAGTGAGCGCAAACGAATCATGATTCAGAGTAGGGATAAAAATGTTATCGCACCGCGAGGAGGACTAGGTAGTGATGTTACATGATTTATCTGTTAATTGCTTTCATAAGAGGTAATGACCCCACTTTTTTGTTATTTTCTGCCCAATAACATGTATAAACAGTGGGTAATGTTTAGAGAATTGTTTAAGAACTGATTCGGCATTATATCTTGCATAAACTAATGAATTTACGAAGTAATTGCACGATACATGTTTTACTACTTTGATTATTATGTGTTGTTTTGGATTCCAGCTTAATTACATATGTTAAACGGTAATTTGATTTCAACTACTGAATATTCTATCTTGCTATAACTGCTATTATGTGAATTTGCTATTATTAGTGATATTCGTAAATCGTAATTGTTTATTTGTTCTATTGCTGATTTGGTTATCTCTTTGGTCGTCTTAATTGGTTATCGCTTAGGTCTTCCTATTTGGGTCTCGTTGATTTCAGTCATACGTGGTATTGGTTGACCGAGTCATCGCCCTATTTTGATATCGTGTATAGAATCTACTAAATGACAGCACTCGTTCGTTTGGATATATGTGGACTTGTGCGGATTCGAGGGGCCTACGATGTGTGGTGGATTCCAAGGGTCTTGCTATGTGGATTTTTGCGGATTCCGAGGGGTCCTACGATGTGTGCGGATTCCAAGGGGTCTTGCGATGTGGACTTTGCGGGCCTTAACCTTATGAGGATATCATTGGGATTGTAACGGTTTTGTGGAGTCCAAGGGTTGGAATACAATGTAGGATGAGTCCTTAAAGTGTGAACCCATTCATTCAGGGTGAAACTGAACCCGTGTGTATGAACTTCTTGGGCCTTCCCAACTAGGTTGACTGTTAGGGCCATTAGAGTTATTGGCGTAGAGTCGTGACTAGATACTTGAGCTCGAATTGTGGGAAGTCGTGTCACATATGTAGTTATGCTCGTATTGTCCAAGCAAGTGTGTAATAGTGCGTAGCGTATGAGCAGAGCAAAGTGCATGTCGTACATTCGGTTGTGTAAGTGCTTGGTCACGAAGAGTATGGTTATTTAGCTTAATTGTTGTTTTTAACTTGTTTGGTCATATTTGATACCTAATATTGAGTCTTTAAACGTGTATTTTGGTTTGGGAATGTTTTGGTGCAAGTTTGGTACACTTGTGTACGAGATTGCACTTGTTTTTCTGTTTTTCGCAGGCCGCGGATGATCCATTCGTATGCAGACGGGCAGTAGCTACTATCTTACCATGAACGAAGTCGCGGACGATCCCTTCGTCTGCGGGTACCTTCGGTCCACCGGCTTGTGTGTTGTGGTCGACCGGAGGTTCTGTCTTATGTCGGGTTGATTCTGGATGACTCGCGGTCGATCGGGCTACGAGTTAGGTCGCCCGGAGGGTTACAGTGAAACTGGTTCTATTATGTATTGTCCTGTTATGATCCGATCTATTTTGTTTTGAGTCCTGTGGGACTCGTGTAGTGTCTTGTCACATATTATTTCCAAAAAGAGGTATTTTGGGTAACGAGAATCTGTTGTGTCTTGTTGTTTATATACCTTTGTAATTATATTGGTCCTTGCTGATCCCCAGAGCTCAGTCCATCTGATTTCTACTGTGCAGGTGATATAGATGTTGATCCTATCTTTGATGACGATTCTTGGGATGGGGATTACGATGAGTGACTCTTAATCTGATATGGGATAGAAGAGCAATAGTCGAACCTTGGTTATTTCATTTAATTTGTTAGAACATTTATTTCTTTCCCAATAATGTAATACTTAGAATTATTTTATTTTTAGCACATTAATTTCTTTGTGTAACTCTTATTTTTTATTATTTCATAATTGAATTCCCTTTTTAGTAACTCTGTATTGTGGGCTTTAGTGTCTCATTGACCAATGAGACACTGCTATTTCACCCTTCTGGTTACGAGGTGTGACAGAATTAGTATCAGAGCAGGTCGAACCTTAGGGTTAAAATATGGAATGAATTTAGGATATCAAGAACACTTAATGTGAGGTGTGAGATGGATAGAGATCATGGACTAGGATGTACTTGTTTACTTATCGCTTTATATGCTATCGTTCATGTTATGTTATTCTTACGTGTTATACCATACCATGCCATACTTGTCTCTGTTTTACATGTACAACTTGAGTAATTGCCTTATCGCCTTATATGTTATCGCCTACATGTATATTGTGATGTTTATACTTGCTATACCATGAGATGTTTATTGCTAAGTATACGTTGCCATGTATTATATGTGTTAGCATGCTAGATTCTTTACTATTATTTTATCAGAGTAGCGCAGCGGAAACGTGGTGGTAACATGTACATTTATGTGATTATTATATTCCTTGTATTGATAGGTTGCATATAGTACCATACTTGTTATATGGATGCCTATAGAGCATTTTCATCTAGTAGGAAAGTGTTAGTATCTATGTTGTTGGGAGTGCAAGTTTCGGGGACGAAACTTTTGTAAGTAGGGGAATTATGTAATACCCGTAACTTTTTACTTACGTGTAATTAATTTTTGCGTGATTAATTGCATAGATGTAATTTATTTCATGCCATTAAAGTAATTTTTCATATGTTGTCGCCACGTATCAAAATTGTTGTTGCCATCAAAGACAAAAAATTTACAAGATAGAAAAACGTTCATCTATCTTGAACGAAACAAACCTATCTTTGATACAACTTTGAAGAAATTTTCTAAATATGACAAAATGCATATTGAATAAATATTTTGGTGGTGGTGGATTCCTAACTCAAATATAATCTAACAAAAATACGGAGATGAGTGGACAATATTCTACGCATAAACTCTCAAATCCAATAAGGATCAATAATCTTAACAATGTCTCAAATCAACTCCAGAGCACACTCCAAGCCACACAAAATCTAAAATCCAAATCTTACCTCCAGCAATAAAACATGTTCAATGCCATTATGGTTTTTACCCATATATGAAAGTATCCATGGCAATGTTTTGTATTATTCGCATGTTATATTCCTCTTTACAAACTGGCCCTGCGCGAAGGTGCACCTTCACCAGCAAGAATGAGATGATCACCGTCTCTAATCACTGCTTGATCTTCAATCAAAACTCCATCTTTAGTTAGAACTTTGGTAGCACGAAATCCGAATTTCATATAACCAATTTCAAGTAGCTCTAGAATGGTATCTGGCATCAGCACAAGCCGTTGTGTCATATTCCCACTGTCTGGACAACTAATGGACACTCGAGAGCGGTTTGGTAGATTCATAGGACTGAATGGAGATTGAGGAATACCACTTCCTGTTGCAGAAACGATAATAAAAAATAAAAACTCAGACATGAAACTCAACATTATGGAATGGAGATATTACTAAGCATTCTGGCATTTTGTGCCAAAATCATAAAGTGACAATTAAATCTTCTTCCCTTTTAACATTAAAAGTCTACATTGCAATTTCTAATCCTAAACAAAATCCATTTTTGTCATCACCGTGCTGAAACGATCATAGCGTTTCGATTGTTGCTTTGACGCGACCTGCTCTTAAATTATTATTCACTTATTTCTCAGCCATCAGATTAACGACCCAACTGCTAAGATCGGTAAGCACCATAACCAAAATGCAACAAAATTGTGGTATATTTTGGGAACTGGCAAATGAAAATAAATAAATATAATTCAAAGGCATGCTTACCACTCCCAGGTTTATTTGCAGCAGACATGACTCCAAACAGTGAATTCTGGTAAGTGCTGACTCTACGTCTTGATCGACCGCTGGCTGATGTAGAATCTCCAATGCTGTTCAACGAGGCTTCTTGTCCTGATGGAGGTAACATTGGCTCGCTCTGATGCTTTTTAAGGTATGGTACACCCGGCAAATCATTAAATTTGACACGTGGCTCAGGAGTTTTTCCATCGGTTTTCAATAAAGATTTCAGTTCCTCGTGTCCTTGATAATCGGCCAATGCCCTAGGCGTCCAGCCATGAGCATCTTGCTTGTCAATGTCAGACCCATGTTCTATCAAGAACTTAACCATTTCAACGTTCTCTTCCGAGATAGCTGCATGCAATGCTGTAGTTCCAGTGCTATTTAAAAGTGTAATATCTCCACCATGTTTAACTATCTCTTTGAGCAATTCCATGTTTCCTTGCTCAACAGCTAAGCATGCAAAATTTCCCACGTCCCCGGAATATAAGTATGCACCATTGTCTTTTAGTAATTTTATAACCGGTTCATGCTTTCCTAATATGGCATCCCAAAGGGGAATGCTTCCCTCAGTATCTGCAATGTTGAATTATTGCTTTTTTTTAAGCAAGGCAGAAAGATAATTTAAGCTTAAAATCCTCTGAATAGTTGATGTTGAAGAATAAATACCTTTTATATTTGGATTTGCTCCATTATCTAGAAGTAGAGCAACACATTCCATACTACCTTGTAAAGCTGCCATGTGCTGTAGTCAAACGGAAATTCATTTTAAGCACGGAACTATGAATTCGCATTGGAAATTGCAAGACATAAATGTATATACACAGCAAGCTAGAGGAAATTACAAACCAGAGCTGAACGTCCATTTTTGTCCAATTCATTCGGATCTGTACCCCGTTTTAGCAGTTGATTTAATAGAAGATCGTCTCCTCTCATTGCTGCGAAACATAAGCTAAGAGGCACATCCATTCTTCCTTGGGCAAGCATGTGCTCTGTCTCTGCCAATATAGCTTCGGTTAAAGGGTCCCTTTTTTCTTTCAAGTTCTGCAAACCGAAAATCATAATTGAAAATAATGTGTTCTGGATTAGCTTCGATTATAAATGTAAACCAAGAAAATTTGAAGTGTAGAATCATATCGATACACCAGCTCCGCAGTCGACTAAGAAAAGGAATATCTACCATTGATATAATTTTAAGAATCTTAATACCGACAAAGATTCGAAAGAAATATTTACTATAAGCTCGACTTGTGTCACGCATTATTCACTAATGAAGCTTTCTATGGCATTGTAGGATTGAAATTGAGAGTTATCTCCCGCAACACTAGAACGGAAAAAGAGCGTAAGGGTTTACCAATGGGAAGGAAAAAGGAAGATAAAAGCAAATGAGATCTTTACCTGCAGAAGATTATTCATAATAATTGTCCCATCTCCAACATTTGCTTGAACGAGATTGAGAAATGAAGTGCGGTTCAACCTCAGTAACTGACTCAAACGTTTTGTACGAACAGTGAAAAGTTGTGGCCTATAGCAAAGAACACCTATTTCACCAAAAACATCGCCCGTCTTCAATTCTCCAACAACCTAAAAATCAATCATAAATAGTGCATTCCTTTAATTTTGGATAACAAGTTTCAAAGCCTCATTTGCAGTGTCTGATTTTTCGTTTATTTTTCTTTATGTTAATTTATTCTGAAGAATAGACTCAGTATTAGCCGTATTATCGCACTGATAAGATTTACCTGTTCTGCTCCATTTCTGAATAGGACAAGATCCTGTAAAAAAGAATTCAGTATGAAGCTTTAGTTGGCATTATGATGAAAAACCATGAAAGCTTATTCCATGGAGAAATTACGCATCAAATATTCGATCTACAACTTTTTAATCTATATGTATGCTTGAGACTTCAGAGATAAGGAAGGGGGGAGATTGAGGAGAAATCGAACTTCTTACCACTGACCCAGTTACTAGAATGTACAAATCTGTTGGTGCTTCATTTTGCAAAATAACATCCTCTCTTGGGGGGAAAATATTCTGGTTTCATCTCTGATACCTAACAAATGTAACATCAAGGACAAAAGCTTGTCCTCTTAATATGAAGTCAACACTATGTATTCCCAAATCAATACGCTGACGCAAAAACGTTTCTTAATCTGATATAACAGGAACCAAAAACTCGAGATTCCATGAATTACCAGTTGAAAGAGCAGGTCATTAGATACTCCTTGGAACAAGTACACCCTATCAACAAGCGAATAAAATAAATAATGTGAGATGCTTGACCGAATTGCTTTTGGAAGTAAAGAGAGAGTTTCTTGCTGCTGTAGCCCTTCCGAGTCTGTTCTATATTTCAAGGACAAGTGAGCAATCATCTGATCCCGAAGGCGCACAGGCAGCTGATTCCTCTGAGCAAAAACTGTAGCTGCTTGAAGAGAGTCTCTCTGTAAACCACAAAACACAACCAAGAAAAACTAAACTAAGCTATCAAAGACAATCATACACTTATCTTTGACACGTGTTAAACTAGTAGAGGAAATATTGCTCACATTAACGCGAATGCCAAAATTGCTGATTTGTGGTAGAAGGAAGACAATGCTTAAGCAAAGTAACCAAGGATAAAAAGGAGAAAATGAAAAAGTAGGAGACCAGGAAAATATTTCAAATTGGACCATGCTTTTGCATTTAGCAAGGGCCAAGGGGAAGATCATAGAAATATAAATGTACAACCATGTGTGCATTTATATTTCTAAACGGCTTAGAAAGCCGATGCAAAAAGAAACTAAACGTGGCATTAATTAATGACAGCGTCTTATTCAATCAACAAGAAAGGATTCACTCACGAATTGTCTTGTACTACTGGTTCCATGGACAACCAAATTGGTCATGTTTCCAATAATATAAGCCGTAAGACCCAAGTTGAATAGCATGTAGAAAATATCAAATATTTTCTCCGGAATATTCACAGCATGTAAATCACCATAACCAGTTGTTGTAAGAGTGGTGATAGACCAGTATATGGCAGTAACATAGCGAACATACAGACTATCTTGTTGAAAATTTTCCATGACAGAACCAATCCATGTAAATTTCGGGTCATGGGATCGAGCAGCAAGAAGATAATAGAAACAACCCGCACAATGAACTGCAAAGAGGGTCACCTACATACAAAAATTACAAGCAAAAGAAGATAATTATAATTCTTAATATAACCCGATTAAAAAAAAAAAACAGCTTGTTCCTCAAAGTACTTACACATATAAGCTTAAAATATCGAACCCAAAAGTAGTTGAAGTTCCTGTCCTTCTCTAGCCTAAAGTTATATAAAAAAAAAAGTCTGAAACACTTTTATTTTAAAAAAACTAATAAGAAAAGAATAGGAAAGACGTTATTACGGAGTTTGAGACCTCACCTTGCGAACATCGCACTAACTCTTCGAAGACGCCATAACCGTAGCATATTGAAATAGCCATAGTCTTTAAGCGCATGAGGCAAAATCTTTCTAGCCAATTCAGCAGGAATTGTGGAAATCACATCAAAAAATAACCAGGTTTTTGCATATCTCAAAGCAATCTCCTTCCTCGTGTCAATCAAAAGATATGTTGTCTTATCAAGATAGGCAACAAAGAATGTTAAAACAATGTCAACGGCGAAAAATGCATTGACTACATTGTCTGTGATGGAGAGAGGTCCCCTATAAGCAAAGTCTAAGAATCCAAACTCGAACGGGGAGACCCAAGCTGTGTAGAAGACCAAGACTATTAGCCATGTTTCCCAACTTCTGCATAATTACAGTTCATTAACTCTTGGTCAATTTATGAATGTGAAAGGGAAAACGAAGGAAAATAAAAATAAATAAAAAATAAAAACGCGACGTGTTCTTCTAAGAACGCCATCTACATTTCTCCATTCAATGCAGACATCAACAACTATAAAATTAAAATTTATACAAGAAAATTTTGTTGAACAAACTTTCCCTGCAAATTGCATTTACATGTTTATACAAACGCCCTCCATTCCATAAATATAAGTTGTTGGTAAACATGGAAAACCCATGTTATGATTATATAATGGAAAGGTTACTTGATTAGACAAAATAGAATCCAACTCATCACTAAAAAATTACCAGAAAAAACACAAAACAGAACATGGAAAAAAACCTTAATATTCTTCTGAAAATAACTAAACTAGACAGTGTTTTGTTTCCAAACAAAAGCAAGATTTTGCATCTTGTCTCACAAACAATGCAACGCAATCAAATAAAAAGCTAATCGAATCGAAATCCCTCTAGGAAAAAAAGCTTGAGATTCTGCAAAAAAATCCGCAGAAAGAAAAGGAGGAGCTGAAAGAGAAATGAACCTGTAATGGTTTGATAGAGGCGAGATAATGAAGGGGCGAAGCTTGCCTTTGCGATTAGCATGAGCACCAAGAGAAGGAAGAATCCCACTTGAAATGCTATGAGAACTTCGATCGTCCATTGATATTTTCTCAATTTCATGATCAATTGTTGTTCCTCCACATATTGCCGCACTAAAGAACACATTGTTCTTTTCTTTACCAATGAATCCCATGTTTATTTCAAGATTTTCAAATTTCTCTTTCCCTTAAAAAAAAAATCAAATCAAATTCAAATTCAATTACTGCCCTTTTGATGAAAATTTCTCTGTTGTTGTTTTCATGGAAGTTAAGGAATTATGAAATCCCATCATTGACTTTTTAATTCCTTTCTCATAGGATCAAAAGCTTTCCTTTTTCAGATTGGGAGTTTGTTCAAGAACAGAAGTCTCCTTCTCCTTCATCAATTCTTGACATGCATAATTTTACCTTTTTTCCTTTTGTTTTCTTGGGTGGGACTTTGTTTTCTCTTTTCTTTTCTATTTTTTTTGGTTCAAAAAGTGGGACCTGGATTTTGGGAAAAAAGTAGTTTGTTGATTGACAAAGCTAGAGCGATTTTATGGTATGGTGTCACTAACCTTATGATAACACCATAAGAGTTGTACATCTAATAATACAGTCCGGCTCTTGTGCGGAACAGCCAAAATTTCGCACGTGAGGAACACTGATCCGGCCGTTGATTTATTTTACAGATGGATCGACGACTGCGATTTAAAAGAGGGTTAAAATGGTACATATGTAATTTCACAAGGCAACACGCAATAGTCACATCGGTTGGGTTACCGAGATGAGAGAAACGGCAGAAAAGGCGCCTTTCTCCCACCACCATCTTCTTCCTTCTTCTACTCATTTCTTTACCAAAACACCTATTGTCTCTTCAAAAACACATATTCTTCATCTCGTTTCTTCTTCTTCTTCTGCAAAAAAGTGATCGTTCATCTTTTTCTCCAAAAAGCTTTACGAACTCTACCAATTTTTTTTAAAAAAATGACAACATCTACATCTGAAAATACATCCAAGAGACAAAAATGGGAATTTCTCTGTTCTACAGAGAAAATAATATCTTTAAATCAAACATTGTTGGGAAATCGAGCAATGAATATACAAAAGCTCAATCTTTTGAAGAATACTGGCTTTTTGGGGTTTACACATGTCAAACTCCCCGGTTTAAACGAAGAATGGCTGAAATATGCCATTAAGATGCATCAGACTTGGAGACGGACATAAGTTAACTATAAACAGAGAAGATGTACATAGGGTATATGGTGTGCCTTTGGGGGATTAAACATGTACCTTCCCATAAAGAACTTGAAAAAAGATTCCCCATGGAAAAGGTGAAGATGTTCGTTCTCTAACAGATTTTTGTCCATGGAATGTTCCAATAAGGGCTATGTAGTGATCTTCTTACATTAGAAGAAAATATGAACCCTAGGAGATGGGCCACTTTATACGGCGTGTATATCTTGAATCGTCTTTTCATTGCAAACAACAGTGGAATAGTTAGTCTGAGATTTACGTTACTGTTTGAAGATTACAAAGAATACAATTGGGCAGTCTTTATTGCTAATTTTGTGCATGGGGCACTTGCTGTTTACCATCCGAAGGCGGTTGCCGGAACGCTTCAAACTTACAGGATTCCGGCAGACATGCACTTTCTAATGGTATGATTGTTATTTAACAGTGAACACATGTTTTTGTACAGTGAATACATGTTTTTGTGGACTGAACACATGTTTTGTATTATGTGAACACATGTTTTTGTGAAGTTGAACACACGTTTTTGTGCAGTGAACACATGGTTTTGTCCACTGAACATATTTTTTTTGTATTCTGTGAACACATGTTTTTGTGCAGTGAACACATGGTTTTGTCCACTGAAAAATGTTTTTGTATTTTGTGAACACATGTTTTTGTTCAGTGGGCAAAGTTTTTGGGGTGAAGGGGATGATTATGCTCCTTAACCCAATTTCAAACTACAAATACACGCCTCAGTTGATTAAATTTCACAACTAGTTTGGTCGTACAACCAGTCCGCTCCTCAGCCCAGTTACGCGTCAAAAATTTCCTTGCTTCGACGTGTGTTTCTGGGCCTTTGTCATTTTTCTTGGGGTAATGTATACTCTCTTTCCTGTATCCCTCTTTATTACAAACATATATCAAGTAACCCACTTGATCCTTATCTCCGCGTAAGGTCTTACCATAATTTTTCCTAACATCAAACCCTAAATTATGAGCATAATATAGGTAAAAAATCTCTGAACTCATTTTCTGCAGTGAACTCCTTTGTCTTCAGATCAATTGTGCTGTAATAGTCAGTATTGCCTGTACAAAACAGGTGTTTCAGTAGACAAAAATATGTGTTCACTGCACAAAAATATGTGTTAACTGAACAAAAACATGTGTTCACTGCACAAAAACAAGTTATATGTCTTACCATTCTGCTCTGTATTGTCAAGTGTGTGTGCATTCTGCTATGTATTGTCAAATGTTTGTCCATTATGATCATACTGCTCATCTTCCAATCCTTCCAACCCTGCGTCTATTTCATGGTAAACTTCATATAATAGGTAATAAAAAAACACAAGAAACAACATGATTCAACAGTGTCATTTATAAAACAACTCACCATTTTCCTCTTAATCACAAAGAACAACTATTTGCTTCGATATTTTAGATGTCCTAGTATCATCATTATCATTATCTCTAGTTACTAAAATCACATCGTTTGGGAATTTCCTTTTGCCTAGGTCTCCAAATAAACCATTATCTTGATGAGAACTTGTGTGGCCATCGTAAGGGACACCATTCTTCTCAAGAAAATCTCTGAATCTTTTTCATTCAACGTTACTTGCATTTTCTTCTACATTTTTTTCATAAGTTTCCATTTGATAGGATGAGAGACGAAGAAAATCGGATGAAAAGTGAATGAAGATGGTGAATGAAGCCTTGAGAGAAGGAAAGTGATGAAAAGGGAGAGTTGAAAAGAGAGATATCTTAGGGATCCTCAATTATCTTCTTCCAGTTAAAAGTAAGAAAGAGAAAATGGGGGAATTAAAAATTTCGTTTTCCCGCCAAAAAAAATATCACCTCTTTTATCCTTTAATACCCCTTCTTTTGCTACATCTGTTGGATCAAAAGTACAAGATCCAACGGCCTACGGCGTGGCCCGCACGTGCGGATCATATTGGGATTCAACATAGGAGCCGAGACGCTAATAATAGTCTAATGGCAACTAGTGTTGATAGATATGATACAAGCTCACTAACCTGGTGGTTAAGTGTTTAGCTTGTAACTTTAAAATATTAAGAGTCGAATCCTAACAACTTAAAAAAAGGGTAAAAAGTGTCAACGCCCCTTAATTTTTTTTGTTTGTTTTTTTTTGTTTTACCAAACTAAAAAAAATAAAGAATTTTTTATCCTAAATTTTTCTGAAGTAGTAATGTTTTTTCTTCCATCCATTTTCGATGTTAAATTTGGATAGAATGAGATCAGATGACTCATTCATGACCAAACTAGAGGGAATTTTGAGAAAAACATATTATGACCCTAAAAAGCTTCAGATGTGAAATATGTGAAAAACAGAAGTAAAAGAGAAAAGTTGTTATGCATGTGGAAGACTGATATTTTTATCCCATTGACGCATTTTTTAATGGTCAAAATCTGTTTTTTTCCAAAATTCCGCAAAATTTGTGCATATGGTCATATTTCGTCCAGATTTAACAACGAATTTTGATGGGAGGGAAAACATTAATACTTCGGAAAAGTTCAGGGTCAATGACTTTGCATTTTTTAGTTTAGGGTAAAAACCCAAAATCGAAAAATGTCCAGGGGCATGTGCAACTTTTGCCCTAAAAAAACTGAGTTGGCTACTAGTGTAAATATATATTTAATTTTTCTAATGCGTGTTCTCAGATACATGTTAATATGGATTAAGTTAATGTACATGATTGTTTAAGTTTTCTATTCCCTCTAGAGTTTCTCATTTTTGATAGAATTTTAGATTTTGATATACATCAATTACCATATATAGTCAATTTTATCTGAATTAACTTATACCTCGGGACACACGCTAAACACACACACACACATATATTATGGATTTATCTATGTGGGAGTTAACGCTTGATACACTATTTATGTTTTTCATTGTTGTAATTGATATATGTTCCTAATTTCTTACTAACCCAATCTGTAGTTTGAAAAAATGGATTAAGAAAAAAGAAAAGAAAGAAGAAGAAGTTGATGGTGCTTTCTAGAATAGATTATGTTGCTGATTTTAATTACTAGTAGCCCTTAGTACACAATTTTTTCCCCGGTTATTAATTCCCAGTACACAATATGTTATCAAATCAACTCAATTAAATCTTTAGATAACAACAAGAATGGGAATGACTCTCTTCCATATCCCCCTCATCCTCCTCATTCCAAGCAATCTCCAATCTTAGCCCATTACCATCAGTACCTTTAGATGAAGAAATAGACTATCTTCATCGCAACACCAAACGAGTTAAAGATAATCCACAAGAACATCCCTTCAACGAAGCCAAGCAAATTCATCCATCTAACCTCCCAAAATCCTGTCTTGGAAATTCCGCCCCTACTGCCACTTATACGACTGCCATACATCATATCTCCCCAATTCCATCATCATAGACACTTGGTAATCTCACCCATGCAAACCCTACCTACCTAGCTCGGCTTAATCATCTTTCTAGGAGCATTCCACAAACCACTCATATGACCATAAATTTCCACCATCAAGATTTCCCTGATGAAACTTCTAACCGAGTCAACCTAACTAATTTTATCCCCTTAACTGCTCTATTGAAGAGAACATCTATAGACCTTGGCAAGATTTTATGATCGTCAAGGTTTATAGGTACACTATAAACCTATAAACCCACGGAAAACATCAGTCTCATGGATCTCGGGAAGTATTATTTTCTCATCAAATTTGAAAAATTGGAAAACTACAATAAATCCTTCTACTAAGGTCCTTGGTTAGTAGGTCAAAATTTTCTAGTAGTCAGGCCATGGGAACCAAGATTCAGAGCATCACATGCAAACCTTCCTTTTACGGCTATTTAGGCGCATTTACCGAAGCTCCCACATGAATTTTATGATAGAGAACTACTTGCAAAAGCATGTAATCTTCTAGGAACACTCTTGCGGTTGGATGCATTCACCCTATCGACGTCCAGATGCCAGTATACAAGTTTTTTCTTACAGGTCCGGATTGATCAACAACAATTTATTTCGGTAACTATGCGCAAACGGCATTGTAAGAAGGAGTTAATCAAATATGTTTCTCTTGCGGCAGAATATGTCATAAAATTCTCTTTGCCCACACACTAAGGAATCCGTTGCACTTTCGAGTCTGGTACCATCGTTCATCCAGAGCTGCTACAGTCATCTCCGGCTCCAAACCAGTTCCATGGTCCATGAGTGGTTGTGAAAAAAAATAAAAAATCTATTTAAACATCAGTGGGTATTGACAAATTAGGTCTACCAAGTTCCAAGTACAATAACGAAAATTTGGATAAAATATTTTTGGGCCGAAAAGTTTGGGTACTGAGAGAAAACAATTCTCTTTCATAAAAAGACAATAAAGTTTCCCTCCTTACCATGTCAGACAATCATCATACTACACCTAATTTCGAGGTGCCCATACTGTTCAATCCACCATATAGTACAAAACCAATCCCTTTGGAACATTCCCGACAAGAAGAAAAAGATAAAAGGGCTTTTGGGCCCACCATCAATCATTACCTTTCCGAAACCCCTACACAACTAGGGCTTACTTGGATTGAGTTTGGTTTGGAATTTGGTCTCAAACCTAGCTTAAATCGAGCTTTGATTGAGTTTGAGCGTGAAAAGGCTAAAAAGCGAGTGAACAATTCAAATTCAAATTTTTTTTTCAAATAATCGTCCAATTTCAAATTATGACTTTACAAATTTAGAATTTGAACATTTCCCGCTAATTTAAGAGGTAAAAATTTTGAATTTAACAATTATTTGAAGAAAAAAATTTGAATTTGAATAGTTCCCGCCCGTTTTTTAGCCTTTCCCGCCCAAAGCCAAAGCCAAACTCAATCCAAAGCTGATTTGAGACTAGGTTTGAGACCAAATCCCAAACCAATCCCAAGCCAAACCCAATCCAAGCAAACCCCTAACCTTATTTCATCAGAGACATTTGTAACCCCCACCTCAATAAACAACTCTCCCCACACAATTAGGGGTGAGCAAATTCGGTTTTTGCCGAATTCCGACCGAATTCGAATTGAATTTGGTAATTTGGTTTCGGTAATTCGGCGTGAATTCGTGAATTCGGTCATGACCGAATTCGAATTGGTCGAAATTGGGATGATTTCGGTCAGACCAATTTTGAATTCGGTTTGACCGAATTCGAATTGGATTTTTTAAATAAATTAATAATATTATTATATAATTAATATATATAGTAAATTAAAAAAAATATATATATCTAACCTAACCCTCCCCTGTCAGACACTCACAATTCACACCACCCGACACTCACCTTCTCAGACACTTGCGGCGATTGTCAAATCCACCGCCTCTCTTCCCCCTCTCCTCCATCGATCAATCGCCTCCTCCACCGCTTCTCTTGCCCCTCTCAGACACTTGCGGGTTGCAGCGACTGTCAAGATCCACGCCTCCCTCCACCGCCTCTCTTCCCCTCTCAGACACTTGCGGCGATTGTCAAGATCCACCGCCTCCCTACAACGCCTCTCCTCTGCGGACTGCGAAGATAATAGGTAATTTTTTTTTTAAACTGATTTATTTGCAATATGAATGTTTGATCAGGGGAGTCCCTGTCCAAGTCCAAGTCTATTTATGTTTTTGTTGTTTTTTTAACTGATACACTCTATTTATGTTTCTGTTTTTTTTTAATCAGGGGAGTCCCTGTCCAAGTCCGAATTAATGTTTTTTTTGTTTGATATTTTAATCAAACCTCTTTTTTGCTATTGTTTGATATGTTAATCAGACCTCTGATTTGGAGCTGTTTTGTGTTAATTTTGGACTAATGATGGACTGTTTATTAGACTGATTTTGGTCTGCATTTGGACATATTATGAACTGTTATAAATTGTATAAAAAACAGGGTACAAATTGTGTTGAATGAACAAAAAATTGCTCAAATTTAAACATCATTCTGCCGAATTTTTTTAAAATTGAATTTGTCCCAATTCGATGAATTCGGTGATTCACCAATTCGGCCATTTCGAATTCGGTGAATTCGAATTCGGTCAGTTTTTTGAGGTATGAAAAAACTGAATTCAATTTATCGAATTGGCGAATTCGAATTCGGTGCTCACCCCTACACACAACATAACAAGAACAATCCATTAAATGTGACACATATGAAAACAAAGCACCTCCCATCTCCCAAACTCTTCTAGGGCAATTTTCCAAACAGTATCCTACTCGTGATAAAAATGCACACTTTATCTATTCCCACAAGCTACCATATGCATCTTCCAAAATTCATGATACCATCCCTACCTTACAAACCAATCCATGCATCATGCAACCATTGAAATCTATGAAACACCCTCCTCACACTCAACTATTCTTAACACCTCCTCTTTTTCTAACATCAACCCGTCATCCCATGAGCCATTGTTAGCTCTGCCCACCTCCATAAATAGTAAATGTAAGCCCTAAGGGTTAATGTGATCAATCTAGTTTTGATGAGAACAAACCATTGATAAGTTCTACTATTTGTGTGAGTTTGTGTTTTAATGATAGGATATGTATACTCACACATACATTGAAGAAAATGGTAAGATTGCTTCGTGTTGACCTCAAAGAGATCTTGTATACAACAAGAAGAAGCTACTGTTGGAAATGGAGTTAAATTGAATGAGAAAATAGTTTCTCAAGTGATTAGAAAAATGAAAAGTTAAGCTAGTGGGTTTTACATCCCTCATGGGTTGCATATGGAAGTGTGTTTCACTTTATATGTAAAAGTGGTTTACTTGGATTTAAATTGTCTTGCTATAATTATGCCCCATTCTAGAACCTCGTGCGCGCCTGCGCATGGGGGGTGCGAATTCAAGGTCTGTTGAAACCAAAATAGCTTGAACTAGTGTGCGTACACGAATGCCGGACCAAAACTCGCGGGCCTAATCAACCCACGTTTTGCTACTGATTTTATTTTTTTATTTCCAATCAGTGTTACATGAAAGGTTGTAACAACAGGGATTTATGAGGCTTAGTTGAAGAGTCTGTAACTGCTGCACTAAAGAGGCATTGAACTCAGTTGAATTAAAGTGAGCATATGTAACAGCTGCTTCTACAGCCTATAAATAAGAGGCTTCATTTTCAGCAATATACACACACTTCGAAAATACTGCTTTCTGAAAAAACACTCTGCTTTGCAAATTTTATTTTTTATTTCCAATCAGTGTTACATGAAAGGTTGTAATAGCAGGATTTATGAGGCTTAGTTGAAGAGTCTGTAACTGCTGCACTAAAGAGGCATTGAACTCAGTTGAATTAAAGTGAGCATATGTAACAGCTGCTTCTACAGCCTACAAATAAGAGTTCAGCAATATACACACACTTCGAAAATACTTCTCAGTTCTGAAAGCTTTATGAAAAAACACCCTGCTTTGCAAAATTTATGGTATTCGTCAACAGTCCTTGTTCTAGTTCGCCGGTGGAACTGTTTTGTGCAAACAAGTTCTACGTTGCCGTTGTATCCTGGGAGACAGACGCTTCACGAAACTCCAGCACTTATCCGGGAGGAAGCGAATCTGTTTAAGGAAATTGTGTCGAACACAAGCCTCGCGTTAAGATTTCGTGAACACTTATTTTTCATTAGCGAACACATGTTCTTTCTTCTGCGAACACATGTTTTTCTTCTGAGTATACATGTTTTTCCATAGTGAACACCTGTTCATTATTTATCATCAGTTTTCTAGTAAACATCTGTTCACTAACTATTGTTGAGTTTTGTATCTTTCAGTTGTTATACGGATTATATCCAATTAGTGCCAACAACTACACATTGCAAGACTCCGTGGCACAAGCTTGAAGTGGATTCTACAAGCCTTGGAAGTATGTGCAATGTCAAGAAGAATGAAGAACAATAGTTAAGAGCTACTCACTTCAAAGTTGTAGTATCAAGTGGTATGCTCTTAGCTTTTGAAGTGATGAAGTCCAAGGTTCTACACATTTGAAGGTTACAAAGGACTTCACTACATTGAAGAGGTTGATAAAGGTCTCAAGCCAAGCTCAAAGTTTCTACTCGTCTAGAAGACTTGAAGACCTTGAAGATTAGTCATATGCCAAATAGGTATATCCTTATGAATTATCTTATTTTTAGAATATTAGTTATAGTATGTCAAGCTCTTGCATGTTTTCAAAACCATCATTCATACTTTGATTTGATATTTGAAAAGGTTTTTGAAAATATATGTTAGTATTGGTTTATGCATCTGAACTTAATCTTATTTTAAATATCTTTGAAAAACACTTAGGCCATGAGTTTGAGAACATTAGAAATGTGACCATGTGGAAAAACCACATTTTGACTAGGCTTGGCCTTGGACGATCTGATGAAGTTCAATTGACCAACATTTGTTGTCTGGTCGACTGAGGTTGGATTTTGTTCTTAGTCAATTTTGAATGTTCCAAGACTCCAACGGCTATAATCTCCGGACCACCGAATCACTCTATGCGGCCGACCAAAATCATTCCAGTAGCCTGTTTAAACTAATTCGGAAGTACCCCAGACGACCTACCAGCTAGTCCGGTTGACCGAGGTGTCCCGTCACAAGCAAACATATAGACGTTGTAACTCAAATTGCTTGTCATTGTTTTCTTCTTTAAATAGCTTCTAAAGATGATTTTTTTTCATAACTAATCAAACCATTAGAGGGCCTTTGCTATATACATTTTAAACAAGCAATCAAACACTTTCTAGAGCTTAATTTTTCCAATCATTCTTCAAATACATCATTTTTCAGAAAGCAATTTACATACTAATTCTTCTATTCTCATCTTGGTTAGAGCTTTCATTTGTAATCTATCCAATCCATTAAGGGATTTGTTCTTTTGAGCTTAAAGTGTAAGTCTCATTTGTTAAGACATACTTTCTTTGTAAAAGGTTGAGTGGCAAGGCTTGTTTTTTAGAGTGGTGGTTTTGGGCTTTCTTAGTAGAGTTGATCTTTCTTGTAATTGTACTAACTAGAGTGAGTGGTGAACCTGAAGGGTAAGTACGGTTGATGTTTTCGTAAAACCTCCTCACTTAGTAGACTATATTAGAGAAAGAGTTCCCAATGTTGGGGAAGGGTTGCTTAGTGCATAAAAGGATAATTTGTTGGCCTTCCCCTTGAAAAGTTGCTTTGTGCATAAAAGATCATGTGTTGGTTATGTCCTTTTCGTGTACAGATACTTTCATGACAAGTTAGTGGAATTTGCCAAAATCCTTTAGTGTGTCCTAGGGTAGCACTACAAGAAAACAATTATTTAGCTACCGAAAAATCCATCACTAAATTCGCGATCGAATACCGACCGAACGGATACCGAAAAGTGATCCGTCGCTACATCGCCGGCCATATTGGTCCCATTGACCAACTCAAACCGACACATTAACAGTCGCTATTTCGTCGGTATATTTAACCTTACCGACCGAATACCGACGGAATCTAACGACCGAACACCGACATAATACATAACGGTGTATATTTATGATGCTATAGATGAAGGACACAAAACGACGTCATTTTATTTAGCCTAACGAATGAATACCAACGGAACCGGATGACCGAATACCGACGAAATACATAACGGTGTATATTTATAAAGCTATAGAGGAAGGACAAAAAAAGACGTCATTTTATTTAGATATAGACTGCATACCGACGGACCCTAAAGATCGAATACTGACGAAATACATAACGATGTATATTTATAATGCTATAAATGAAGGACACAAAACGACGTTATTTTATTTAGCCTAACGACTGCATACCGACCGGACCCTAACGACCGAATACCGACAGAATACATAACAGTGTATATTTATAACGCTATAGATGAATGACACAAAACGACATCGTTTTATTTAGCCTAACGACCGAATACCGACGGAACGCTGACCGACGGATTAACGACCGAATATATGACGGAAGAGACATCGTTTTAAAGGTTGTTTTGTCAAAAAAAAGAAAAAAGAAAAATGAAGCAGACGTCTTATTCCTTCCAAATACCTAAATCCCAATCTCCACCTCATGACCGCCATCCCGCCACCTCCATCTCGCCATTTCCACCCCGGCGCCCTCCACCCCGGCACTTAAAGCTATTTTCCTAATCGCGATTTTTACCCAAAATCTCATTTCTCAAACTCCAAAATTCATCCCGCCACCTCCATCTAAAGGTTCGATTTTTTTCAAGATTTTTTTCCAATTTTTATGATTCTTTAACTGCTCATTAGTTAATTATAATTGAATTTCTTTCTCTGTTTTGAAGGTACAGTTGAAGAGGGAATTAACTGCTTTTCCTCCACCCCGCCACCTCCAGTGTGATTTTTGGTTCACCACTGTCCATTTCATTTTTCTTCTTTTCTATCTGCTTCTATACACTTCCTCCATTTTCAATTTTTTTATTCTTTTATATCTGTTGCTTTTTTGACATGTTCCAAAACACACATGACTAAATTCTTTTTAAATTTTATGTATTTATGTTACATTTCTTTATAATCTTAGGCCTTAATTATTTAAAAACAAGTGGTGATCAATTTCAGTATTTCTTTTCTTGTTTGTATTGTAAAAATTCATTGAATGTGAATTTTTTTATGCTTGAGAAGATTCATGTTTGAAGATGTATGCACATATTTTTTATGCTTGAGAAGATTCATGATTGAGATGGAGAGGAAGTATTATTTGTCATTTGTGACCCTAATGATATATATTTGATATTTTGTTTTCTTTCTTTTTTGTAGTTTGTGATTTTTAGTTTCTATTCTTTATTATTGGAAGGTGATTAATGTAGGAAAGGAATAGTTAGTGTTAGAACAAGATGTTGAGAGGGTGTAAAAGTACTCTAGATCATGAGATTAGAATCTCACTATAAAGAAAAATATTGGTTGAAAGTTGACATTCTAGGTTTTCTCTTCTTAAAGTTTCCTTGAGATGATATTTGATAACTACTTGCTGCTTATAACTTACTAGTGTACCTCATGATGCTGGCCAACAAATTTTCTTTTGTTCTAAGAAGAGTTGCAATTTTCCTTAAGAGTTGCTTCTATTTTTGTAGCTGATGTATTACTTGGTGGGTCGGTTATGAATGACTATGTGATTTCCTCTTAAGTTTTGAATTTTGCGCACAAATGCATGTAATCCAATAAGATAGTTTAGTAGGATAATATCATGAATAGTCTTTGCCTCATAGGATGCATGTCATAAAACATTCCCTTCTCTTTAGTTAGCTTGGATCGGCTTTGAATCCTACTAGTAATGCATGATGTGCGCTTGTCTATTTTGTTTCTCTCTTACCTATTCGTTTGACAACGTTCTTCTGTAATGGATCCTCAGTTCATATTTTAGGTTTACTAAGTTGTTCACCTATATCATCATATAGACTTTTAATTGGATTGATAGCCAATTGTAATATTTTCAGAAAGTATGCTTTATGGTTTATGGTTTATGTGTTGCTTAAGCATGTTTTGATTTAATATTCAGTTCATCGCTTTAGCATACTTAGTCGTTATATGTATTATGAACTTGGACTGATTCTTACAATTGATTGTTTTTCTTTTTCTTTTTGCTAGTTGCTTATTTCTAATCTGTATTTCAGAGATTCCTCCAAAGAAAAGTATTCGAGTGTCCTTACCATTTAGTCAGGCACCAGCGTCTGCTGCGCCCCTACCTCCCAGCCAGGTTCATCACCTGATTTGCGACCGACACCGCCATCTGCCCCCGAGACTGGTACGACACCTCCGTCACAGTCTGCTGATGCACATGTATCTCGAGATACGTCTGCGTCAGTACCGGCCACTAAGTCTACGCCGGTAGGAGGATCAGTGACTCACGAGTCTCCTGTCTCACAGACGGCGACTGATACTATTACTGGTGGAGATGCGATTGTGCTAGATACTCGTATTCTCCTGCAACCTACTTTTGGCACGCAATTTATTTTATTAATTGTTTCCTTTAAAAATCAAGTTAATTATACTTCTTGTAATCATTATAGTCTCTAATTAAAAAAATTCTTGGCTATTATAGATTTAGATTGAGTTCCAGTTGTTCCTCCTACATTACTGAAATATTTCAAGGGCGTTTCAAGGGGGCATATAGCACCATAAAAGATGTTCCCAGGAAGAAGAAAATATGTGGTGAAAAGAGTTCACAGTAAGTTTATTTTAAACCTTGATAAATTAGCAAATAAATTTGAATTTAGAGGTCTTCGAATCTAATTATCTAACATTATTTCAAAATACAAAAAAAGGTATTGATAGGAACAATATAATACAAAGGTATTAAAATAACTAAAGGTTCAAAATACAAAACTTCATTATAATACATATAATAGGAACAATAAGTAACAAATGACCAACGTAGCTCAGTGGGCAAGTGCATGACATACAAGTAGGAGGTCTTGAGTTCAATTCCCACTTCTATGAAAATGTGGAGACTTTATTCAACAATTTTGTAGGGGGCATGACTCCGGCTCGGCTCCGGTGGGTGAACTGGGGCTCGGCTCAGAATCGGCTTGGCTCCATGGCTTTAATTTTTAAATTTTTTGTAGAACTTTGATACCTTTCGTAACGAATATTTCGTCACAAATTCTCACATTTCCTAACGAAATTGCTTCGTCACTAATACCTTTCGTGACGAAATTCGTGATTCGTTAGGAAAGACCTTTAGCGACGGGGATCTCAGGACGAACTTGGTAACGAAGGATTTTCGTCACGAAGACCTTTCGTGACGAATTTCTTGACTTTTCCTAACGAAAATATTCGTTACTAAAGGTCTTTTTTTTTGGTAGTGCCACATGGGTTTGTGAGACCGACTGGGCGAGACTTCAAGAGTACTAGAAGACTCCGACTTTTGTTGGTAAGTCATTGCAGGCATAAAAAAATCGGAAAGAAGTGGAGGGTGGCGAAGGCCCGATGAAGAATACAAGCGCGATTCACTTAGCCACATTAAGCACTACATGAGAATGGTACTTAAATATATTATTTTTCACATTCATATATTTTATGTGTTTTATTTACGTATTTAATGTTTTTAATGAATTTTGTTAACAGGAAAAGGAGGACGGACATGCAATCCCATTCCCGGCTAGTTATGATTGGACGCATCAACACCATATCGGCCCAAAGAAAGGCGAATGGGTTGATGAAGATTCTAGAGAGTTGTCTATACGTATTTCACTCTTGTTCCAACATTTTTTGATATTAGTTATTTACTGTGATAATTGTGATAACCTGGCATTTTATTTGACAGGGGGTGTTCCATGCGATTTTTTACGCCGCCAGGAACCAAGCAACTCAAGTCGGCCAGCCCCCTCCGGATTTCCCGACTCAGATTGTGCTTTTTGCTGAGGCAGCGGGTGGGCTAAGAAAGGGATGTGTTCAAGGACTCGGTTCGTTCTCCGATGTGGTAAAGACAATGAAGCGAGGTAGCCAGGCAGTCTCGCATGCATCTATGGAACAAATGTGGAATGAAATGGAAGCTAAGTGGAAGAAAGAGATGGAAACTCAATTGGCTGAGCGAAAAAAAGAATCCAAGAAGAGGGAAAAAAAGATAAACAAGACATTAACTAGTACCTTAGCTGATATTTTAACAAATAAGGACAATATTGTATTAAGTGCCTTTGAGATAGAAGCTAAATTGAGTAATCTAGATGATGATGAGTTAGATTCAGACTATGAGGATGACCCCTTAACTGTCGATGAAGTTTTGGGGAGTTAAAAGATGATGTAGTTTATTTTGTATAGTATTGAACTATTGTTATGTTTTTTTTTAATTATATAATATTGAACTATTGTATGTTTTTTTTGTTGCGTTATGTTTTCTGATGATTTTGGGGTTTATTTGAGTCTGTTTTCTGTTGAATTGTGGATATACTGAATTGTGGCAGGGGGTCTGTTTTCTGTTTCTAGAAAACTGGCTTTGTACCGACGGAATAGCGACCTTGCTTAGGGTTTAGGGTTAGGGTTGGGCGACCGAATAGCGACCGACTACAAACTAGACATAATAGTTCCCCCGAGATTTTTTGATGTCATGGAACACATGCCGATTCACCTTCCGTACAAAGCCAATGTTGGTGGTCTGGTACAGTTCCGTTCGAGAGGTAACAACTCATGTCTTTATGATCTCAACTTCATTTTTATTTTCCATGCATTTACAATGTGATTAACTACTTATGCTTTAATTAGATACCTGCACCATCTAAAAAAGAAGATAATAAACAAGGCCAGAGTTGAGGGGTCAATTTGCAATCAATTTGCAATGCATACTTGGTGAAAGAAGCTGCTACATTATTTAGCTATTATTTCGAACCCCACGTGAAAACGAAAGTTACAACCATTGGACGAAATGATGACGAAGACGAGACTACAAGTGGACCAGATGTATTATCAATTTGCAGCTTACCTGGAAGACCTTTGGAAAAAAAGAAAAGATTTAAATATCTGATAAGGATTATAAAACAGCCATGAATTATATCCTTATGAATTGTGAAAAGGTTGAACCATACCTGCATTAAGTAAAGCCATCTATTGCTTTAGTTTTTCTATATAATTAAAAGTAGCTGAATAATAATTATAACATTTGATTTTTAACTCAGGAAATTTGTTAGTGAAGTACACGAACAAACTCCCCAGATAACGGAGGATGAACTGCAAAGGCGGTTTTATAGTGATTTTTCCAAATGGTTTGGAACTCATGTCAGTTGGTATTATGTAGAAATTTACTTGTTTTAAGAATGCCTAAACTAATTTAACTTTTGTTTCTCTCAACTGATACATAGCCTTCCGAAAGATTCCGAAAGGTTGTTGAAAAATATTTAATGGGGCCCGGCAAGGAGAGTGATGTCATATTTCGGTTACTTTGTTAACGGATATAGATTTCACACAAAAGCCCACAATGATGGAAAAGGAACCACAAACAGTGGGGTATGGGTTAAAGGCAATTACTACGGAGAGTTAAAGCAAGTCATTGAGGTTGAACTTTCTGGAGTACCTATCCAAAAACTAATTCTTTTCAAATGCGACTGGTTTGATTCAACTCCAAATAAAGGTTTGGGGGTGCATCATCAATATAAACTTGTATAAATCCATAGGAAAAGAACGTACCAGAGTTACGATCCATTTGTATTTGCTTCCCAATGTCAACAAGTCTACTACACACCATATCCAGGTAGTAAGACAACATCTAAGGCTGATTGGTGGGTTGTTTGTCATTCAAAACCACGTCTAGTTGACGTTCCTAGTGTTCTGGTACCGTATCAGGATGAAGTACACGAGGAGGAGACCAGTCACATTGATCCAACTGTTACTGAAGTTGGTCAACTTGCACACCAGTCAGGAGAAGTCGAAGTTGTACTTATGCCCGGTGCGAGCCGTGTTAATGAAGATGATGAAATTATGTCGGGTGATGACAATTCAGAAGAAGAAGATGAATTTATGTCGGAGGATGATTTAGAATGATTAATTGTTGTTGTGCTTTAATTCTTAACTTTCCTTTATTAATCCATTTTTGCATGCATGATTAATCTCTTTCTCGCTTCACACTAAGAAGCCACTTGAACGATGCAAATCGAAGTTGAAGAACTAGCTTCTTGGAATTCCACATATTGAAGGTGAGTAATATTTGTTGGTTTATTTTTTAGTACTTTATTGCCATAAATTAATTGTCGTATTGTATATCTTTTTAACATAATTCAAAGTGGTAATTTTATTGCCATAAAATAATTTGATTCTTGAATTTTCAAATTGCAACTCATGCATTTACAAGGATATACATATAAATGACATCAAGGAGTATATGAGAAGTGTAAACTTTGATTGTGAGTATTGTAATGTAAATGAGAAGTGCACAATAATCAGTTGCTAAAACGTCCGTCGGTATTCGGTCGTTAGGGAGTCAAAGTTGACCTTTCGGTCGGTATTCCTTCGCCATATGGCGACCTAATAATCGGTAGCTAAACGCTCCATCGGTATTCGGTCGTTAAGGAGTCAAAGTCAAAGTCAACAATGTTGACTTGACGGTCGGTATTCCGTCGCTATATCGAATATTCGGTCCCTACATAATCCGTCGGTATTCGGTCGTTACTAAGTCAAAGTCAAAAGTCAACAATGTTGAACGTTCCGTCGCTATATGGAGACCCAATAATCGGTCGCTAAAATTCTGTCGGTATTCAGTCGTTAATGTGCTTAGCGACGAAAAATGCACGACCACTTGATTCGGTCGTTAACCGGTCGCTAAACTAAGTTTACCGATGAAAATGTCCGTCCCTGTTACACTGTTTTCTTGTTGTGTAGTGGATGTAGATCTTTGTGATCAAACTACTCTAAATCCTTGTGTTTGATCTTCTAACTTTATCTCTGTAGTTTCAAGTTCTTACATTATTAATTGTTCTTATACTCTTAAGAACTTTTTAGCTTGATCTTTACATGTTTAAATTGAGTTAGATACTTTACTTGTTATATCTTGCTTTGGCTTGGCTGTATATAAGATGTAACTAAATGTTCTTGCAAGCTTTATATATATCTTGCTTAGTGTATTTCTTATGACTTGTTGTTTGAACATACAAGCTTTGCATATAGGAACCTTGAATAAGCTTATCCTTGATCATATACATTGTCTTGTGATCCTAAGTGTTGCATTTAACACATAAGTCAACATACTCGTTGTTAAGGTAATCACTTAGGAAAATAATTTGGTAGAAAAGAGAAAACGTTTGAGAACCTTATTCACCCCTCTAAGGTTCTCCCCTTCGGGTATTTCAATTGTTATTAGAGCCTAATCTCCTTTTTGTTATGATTTACACCTAGGAGGATCTATGTCTTCATGATTTTCTACCTATTTTATAGAAGACTCTTCCCCATCTATACCACCGTTATTTGATGGCTCCAACTTCTCTTGTTGGCAATCTATGTTTAAAATCTTGTCTACTAATGATTTCACCTTGTTGAGCATTATAGAAAAAGGACCACATGTTTCTTCATATATTATACAATGTGTCAAAATGCCAAAACACAAGAAGAGAATTCAATGAAAAGGACTTCACCAAGATGACACTACTGAATGAAAAATCTCTCAATAAAGTCCATGAATGTGAAGATGCTTATTCCATGTGGAATATGCTTGAAGTATCTTATCAAGGAAAAGTTGAAGTGCAAGAGCCAAAGGTGGGAAGTCAAGAGTTGGAGACTCAATCATGTGAAGGCATTGAAGAGCTCTTAATCACATCTCAAGTAAACCTTGATTTAGTGAAAGAGTGTGATATATGAGAAATCAGAAGTCATGATTCAATGATTTCTAAAGATGATATACAACTTGAGCCTTCACAAGATAAGAGTTTGGAAGAGATGGTGGAATCACAAGATGATGATCTTCAAAGAGATACAAATTATGATGGAGTTAATGAAGATCATACACCTTTTTCATGGTAAATAAACAATTTGTCGCAAAGCTTCAAAATCAAATATTAAAAAAGAACTGGCATTAAGGTCGTTGAGTTTATGAAGAATGAAGATATTGAAATGAGATATTCAAAGAAGAGAAAATAAAAAAACACTCATTAGTGTAGGCCCCAAGGGCTAATGTGATCAATCTAGTTTTGATGATAACAAACCATTGAGAAGTTCTAATGTTTGTGTGATCTTGTGGTTTAATGATAGGATATATATACTTACACTTGCATTGATGAAAGGGTAAGATAGCTTCTTATGGACATCAAAGGTATCGACTCTACTACAAGAAGAAGCTACACTTTGCAATACTCCATGACACAAGCTTGAAGTACATCCACAATGCCTTGGAAGTAATTGCAAAGTCAAGAAGGAAGAACACGTGCTAAGAGCTACTCAATCCAAAGTTAAAGTATCAAGTGGTATGATCGTAGCCATAAAGTATTGAAGTCCATGGTGCTACACATTAGAAGATTACAAAGGACATCATCACATGAAAAGGTTGATCAAGGTCTCAAGTAAAGCTTGAAGAAATCTACACATCTAGAAGACTTGTAAACCTTGAAGATTAGTCATTTGCTTAATAGGTATATCTATTGTGACTAATCTTATTTTGATGAATACTAGTTTATAGTATGATGAAAATCATACTCTTGCATGTTTTCAAAACCATCATATTTACTTTGATTCAGTCTTTCAAAAGATTTTGAAAAACTTAGTTTAAGTGTTGGCTAATGCCTATGGTCTTAAACTTATTTTAAAAGACTTTGAAAATCACTTAGGCATGAGTTTGAGAACATTAGAAATGTGACAAAGTGGAAAAATCACTTTTGGACTGAAGTCCATTTGACCGGGTCCTAGACCTCGGATGATTGGATGTTGTCCGGTCGACACACATGTGTTTTCCGATCGACCGAGGTTGTTTTTGTCCTTAGTCGCATTTGAATGTTCCAAGACTCCAACGACTATAAAATCTCAGACGACCATGTTATAGGTCGGTCGACCGAACAGTTGATTTGGAAGACCGCACCATCTTTTCTTGTCGACCAAGATCAAGATAGGAGCCTTTAATCTTTACTTCGGAAGAACTTCGGACGACCTACCCTATGGTCCGGTCGACCAAAGCATGTCCTATCAAGGAAAAAATCTAGTCGTTGTAACTCGATTTGCTTGCAATTTTTCCCCATATAAATATCCTTTAAGGCTTATTTTTGTTCTTTGCTGAAGCCATTAGAGGGCCTATGATATACACTTTTTAAACAAGCAAATCAAACACTTTGATGAGCTAGATTCTTTCAATCTTTCATCAAAACACTTCATTTTGAGAAAGAGCTTCACATACATATTCTTCTATTCTCAAATATGAATTAGAGCTTTCATTTGTAACAATCCAAACCATAGAGGGATTTATATTCTTGAGCTAAAATGTAAAATCTCATTTGTTGAGATTATCTTTCTTTGTAAAGGGTTGAGTGGCTAGGCTTGATCGTGAGAGTGGCGGTTTTGGGCCTCCTTAGGGGAGTTGATATTTCTTGTTATCGTATGAACTAGAGTGAGTGGTGAACCCGAAAATGAAGTACGGTTGATGTGTTCGTAAAACCTCCCCACTTAGCAGACTAGGTTAGAGAAAGAGTTCCAAGGGTGAAGGGTTGCTTAGTGCATAAAGGACCATTTTTTGGCCTCCCCTTGAAAGGTCGCATGAGTGTATCCAGATTCCATGTTTAGTGGAAATGGATGGACGCGACCTTGCTTTGAAACCAATACCCGCCAACCGAAGTTGGTTACACAACCTAAGTGGTCTACTAAGAGTGGTTACATAATTATACCACCCTATCGGGTTATTAGTCACCAATACTTTCTTGATTGATATCGGAGACACATCATGTGTCATCCGGTTCAACCTAACTTTCTTAGCAAACTCGCACCCACCAGTACTGGTCCGACCAACGCCGGGAAGACTCCCTGTTTTCTATTTTTCGGCGGCCGATACGGCTTTAGAATAGAAGTCAGCATGAAAGTCGATCTATTACGATCAGCGCGGTATAGATCTCGCATCTACTTAAAGTGTGGGAATACGATAATCTCTTGCATTGGACGAATTTTCTATTGAATGGATCATTGTTTTACATCAATAAAGAAGTAAAGCTAAAAGGGAATTATTTAGCACTCACTTTCAATACTGATTAAAATGAAATTGCGTTGCTGTGTCAGAAGAAGGATAGATATACTGATTCGAAAAGACTATTTGTTGGTTTTGTCCTTTCGTGTAATCTCTCAAGACAAGCTAGTTGAAAGTTTTCAAAATCCTTGGGTGTGTCCTAAGGTAGTGGATGTAGATCTTTGTGATCGAACCACTATAAATCCCTGTGTTTGATCTTCTAACTCTGTCTCTTTACTTTCAAGTTCTTACATTATACTTGTGCTTATATTCCATACGAACTTGATTGTATGAGCGTATATTGTTTATTTGCAGTTAGGTGAATTGCTTGTTATAGCTTGTCTTGGCTTGGCTATAGGACTTGCACTTAGTAATCTTACAAGCTTTACATATCTTGCATAAGTGCTAGTCTTTTTGAATTGTGTTGTTTTTTCTTACAAGCTTTGTATATATGACTCTTAACTTAGACAACACCTTCATCATAGTTACTGTCTTGAGTTCATATGTGTTGCATTTAACACATAAATCACCTAAGTTGTTTATGTTGGAGTTTACATTTCACATAAGTGCTCAATTAGATTGGGCAGACTCAATTGGATTGGGCGTTCAATTGGATTGGGCAGATTAATACTGGATTAATCAAACCGATGTGGTTGAACCGGACTCGGTCGCCCGATAAGCGTTTATGGTCAACCGAACCGGTTTGTTACTCCGGTCAGCCGAGAACCATTTCTCTAGTCGATCGAACCAGTTTAACAAAGTCAAAATCTCGGCCATGTGAGGGGTGTGTGTAGTAGGCATCATGGAAGAGAGAATGGAGGAGAAAGTGCAGTAGTGGGTGAATTAACTTTCACCCCACTATTCAATTTTCCATATCATCAAGTGTTGTAAATTAATTCTCTCCCCTGGACTTATTTTTTCTTACCCAAAATATTGAGAGCTTTTGAGCCACAATACACACTCCAAAACAGAGAAAACGTTAGAAGAAAAATAGTTTTCTTTCTTGCTTTTTCGAGATTTTATAAACCTATATACCGAGGCTACCGAAGATCGTCCTCAACGTTCGACGAACTCTTGACTAGCATCAGAGGCTCGATGAACAAGCACTAGTTTGATTGTGTGAATACCGGGTGAGACAAGAGTTTGACACGCTTCGTTAGTAATTCAAAGTAGCAAAATTCGGGCAGAATTTTGGCTCATACTGTTAACTTAAAGGTATAATTTCTATTCACAAAGTACTGGTACTTTTTCGTGAAAAGATCTTGTAAATGAACGAAATCCAATTTTATTTCCACTGCTATTTTGAATTATTCCTTTTAGCTTATACCTTATATCATCTTTATAATGAACATATTTGTTGTTAAGGTGATCACTTAAGAAAATAATTTTGTAGAAAAGTGAAAACGTTTGAGAACCTTATTCACCCCCACTAAGGTTCTCCCCTTAGGGTATTTCAATTGGTATCAGAGCCTATTCTCATTTTTGCTAGGATTTACACCCTAGGAGGATCTATGACCACATGATTTTCTACCTATTCTATAAAAGACTCTTCCCCATCTAGATCATTGTTATTTGATGCCTCCAACCTCTCGAATTGGCAATGCATGTTGAAACTTGTTTTGTCTACTAATGATTTCAACTTGTTGAGCATTATAGAAATGGGACCATATGTTCCTTCTATTATTATACAAGGTGTCAAGATGTCAAAGACAAGAAGAAAATTCAATCAATAGAAGATTCAAAAGTTGGAGATTCAACCTTTTGAAGGTATTAAGGACATACCGATCACAAGCAAGCAAACCTTGAAATTATCCATGAGTGTGATAAAAGGAGAACTCAAAAGAAATCCCTCAATGAGCTCTAAAGGCAATACATATTTACAATCTTCAAAAGATGAGAATTAGGAATATACGGTGGAATCACAATATGATTATTATCTTCAAGAATATGCAAATTATCATGGAGATTGTGAAGATCACACATATTGTTCAAGGAAGAAGAAACATTTGCCACAAATATTCAAATATAGAAATTCAAAGAGAAGTGGCATTGGGGTGGATCATTCCACGAGGAATGAAGAACTTGAAAAAGAGATGTGTCAAAAGAAGAAAATCAAAATCATTCTTTATCACTTGGAAATCTCAAAGCTCAAAGGCTACATCCATTGAAGAACGAAGTTTCTTAAAGACAAAGAGCAAAGCTTCAAGTGATTACATAAGCTAAAATGTCAATCCATACACCTCATCACTTGGTAAGAAAGAAAATGTATCAAATTCACTTTCTCATAGTACTTTACTTGATAAGCAAATGATTGTGCTATTATTTATATTGCATCTCACTCTCTCGATTTTTATATCCACATAGATAACCTTTTGCAATGATCTCTACATGTTACATGTTTCTTTAGCTAAGGTATCTATGATACGTAGCATATTCAACTTGTATGATTCTTGCTCTTGCATGTTTATTTCATATAAGAATTACTCTAGTTGTTGTTTGTTTGAATTGCATTATCCTTGTGCATATAAGTTCCACTTGAGATATAGACCTAACCTTTTAGACCTTTTAAAAGGTACCTAGTAGCTCACCCCTCTCTTAGGTTCTATACCCTCAAAGACCTCATTTGAAAGATATGAATTTTAAGCACAAAAGTGTTTGCTTCTGTGTTTAAGAAGTGTATATATATCTATGCCCTCTTATGGCTTGATTAGTTATGTAAAATTCAGCTTTAGAAGTTATTTATGGGGCTAGAATACACAAGCTTTGTTGGTCACAACGACTATAATTTTGGCCTTGAAAAGACAGCTTCGGTCGACTGCTACTAGAAAGTAGGTCGACTGGAGTCCCCTAAATCAAAGGTTAAAGGCCCCTCTGTTCTTATCTCGGACGATCGAATTCATGGGGTCAGGTCTACCGAAGCAATGTCGGTCAACCAACCTCCTGATAGAATATAGCCGTTGGAGCATTAGAACATTCAAAACTCGAATAAAGACAGAAACTCACTGGTCGACCGGACAACTCTGGTCTACCAAGGAAAAGCCTAGGTCGATCGGAGTGCAGTCCCAAAGTGGGTTTTACACTTAGTTAAGTTTCTAATGTTCTCATGCACATGCTTAAGTGTTTTGTAAGATATAAAACACAATTATAAAGTACTTAGGCGTTGACCAACACTTAAACAAGTTTTCAAAAACCTTTTCAAATAATGAAACAATGTAAGACATGAGGTTTTAAAAACATGCATAGTTGAGTGTTAAACATTCTTATATCCTAGTATTTTGAAGGGAAGATTAGTCACAAAGAATATACGTATGTGGACTAGACTAATCTTCTTAGAGGTCTTCAAGTCTTGTAGATGAAATCTTCTAGGAGATTTGACTTGAAGTCTTTAATGAACATCTTCTTGAGTGATGAAGTCCTCTAGAAATCTTGAGTTGTAGTTTATTGGACTTCACACTTTTTCTTGTCAATGAGTCTACCACTTGATTGTACTCTTGTTGAATTGAGTACCTCTTGACATGTTGATCTTCCTTCTTCATTTACTTTGCAAGTACTTCCATAGCATGTGGATTGACTTCATACTTGTGCTATGGAGTCTTGCAAAGTGTAGTTTCCTTGTGTGTATAATCTTACCTTTGTTGTACACAAGAACCTAACTTACCATTTTCATCAATGTTGGTGTGAGTGCTACATATCATATCAATTGAGCTATTATCACATTGAACTCATTGAGGTGATTGGAAACCGCAGTACTTTCTGCCATCTTTAGGTTAAACAGACGTCGCATCAGAAAAACCTTGTTTGTTGTTGATGGCTTCTCGTACATCTCCGATAATGTCTCCAACATCTCCTTGGTAGTTTTTGCTTTGACCGTATTGAGCGCCACGTTTCTTGATAAAGACAAACGTACGACACTCATCGCCTTCCTGTCCAACAACTTCCAATCATCGTCTTTCATATCCTGCGGTTTCTCACCAAGAGGTTGATACAGATCTTTACCATATAGGTAATCCTCAATCTGCATCTTCCAGAACCCAAAATCTGCTCCGTCAAATTTTTCGATCGGCAATTTCCCTTCACCCATCATGTTTATTTCTGTTGCCCCTGAACCAGGCTCTGATACCAATTGTTGGGAAATAAACAACAATATTTGGGAGAGAAAACTAGATCGAACTTTGTGGCAATTTTTTTATCTTCCTTTTGCAAGATGATTGAACTTCATTATCTCCATCATAATTTAGTTCCAATTGAAGATCATCATCTTGTGCTTCCTCTATCTCTTCTTCCTCATCTTGTGAAGACTCAATTTGTATAGCTTTTAAGCTCATTGAGGATTGATCATTGATTTCTCCTTTATCACACTTCTTGGTTGTATCGAGATTTTCTTGAAGTGTGATTGAGAGGTCCTTTATATCTTCAAAAGATTGAGTCCCCAAATCTAGACATGTCACATTTGGCTCTTGAACTTCAACTTCTCCTTTGTATGATGCTTCAAGCATATTCATCATGGAATAAGCATCTTCACATTTACGCACTTTGTTGAGAGATTCTACATTTAATGCACAACAAAGAGCATTTAAAGCCTTGAAGTTGAGTGTCATGTTCTTGAAGTCTTCTTCAGCATAGTCTTTCCTAGACTTTGGCACCATGACACCTTGTGTGTAGATTGAAGGAATAAAAAGACCTTCTTGTATAATGCTCAACAAGGAAATGTCATTAGAAAAAAAATTTAAATGCATATTGCCAACTATCAAAGTTGGAGCCATCAAATAGAGGTTGTCTAGATGGGGATTGCTCATCTAAGTTAGAAAAGCTAAGAGCCATGGATCCTCCTAGGATTTAAGTCCAATAAAAAAGAGACTAGGCTCTGATACCAATTGAAATACTCTTTTAGGGCATAGAACCTAAGAGAGGGTGAATTATGTTCTTAAAACCTTTTTAAGCTTTACTAAAACTTCTTTTGCCTAAGTGTTCACCTTAACAACAAGTATATTGTTTAAGCACATAAGGTGATTCAATTATGTTTAAGGCAACTTAGATGACTAAATGAAGCAATTGTATAAAGCAAAGAAGCATGTGTAGTTCTCTATCCTAAGTACATATGTTCATATAATCAAGTAAACAAATTATAGCAAGTATATGAACAATGAAGTAAAGAGTTAAGGGATAGAGAAAACTAACACAAGGATTTATAGTGGTTCGATTCACAAACAATCTACATCCACTACCTTAGGGCAAACCCAAGGATTTCAACATCCACTAATGGATACCCTTTTATAACCAATGCAAGGTGGGCTCTACCTTTTACAATTGCCTCAACAAATGAGGTATTTTTCTTCAAAAAAAAAGACTCCACTCACAAAGAGTGTTAAGCTCACTAAGAGCCAATCTCTCCAAAGAGATACTTGCCTCACAAAAAGGATTTTTGCCTACATATAGGACTTGACAAACACTCACCAAGAGTGAAGCTCACAAAGAGCTTTTTACTAGTTCACAAAGAACTAGTTTCTCAACAAATAAGAAGGGTAACTAATCTCTTTCTAAGGAGACTTTACAATAAGCTCACCTTTACAAATCCCTCATGATATACAAATGAAATCTCTAATCACTCTTTGAGAATAGAAAGATAGATGAAGTTTATAGCTCAACACAAATGCTTTTGAAAGATATGAATTTTAAGCACAAAAGTGTTTGCTTGTGTGTTTAACAAGTGTATATATCTATGCCCTCTTATGGCTTGATTAGTTATGTAAAATTCAGCTTTAGAAGCTATTTATAGGGCTAGAATACACAAACTTTGTTGGTCACAACAACTATAATTTTGGCCTAGAAAAGACAGTTTCGGTCGACCGGAGTGCCTTAAATCAAAGGTTAAAGGCCCCTCTATTCTTATCTCGGCCGACCGAATTCATGGGGTCAGGTCTACCGAAGCAATGTCGGTCGACCTACCATATATCACGGTCGTCCGGATATAATATAGTCGTTGGAGCATTTGAACATTCAAAACTCGAATAAGGACAAAAACTCATTAGTCGACCGCATCAACACTGGTCGATCGACCGGACAGCTCTGGTCGGAGTGCAGTCCCAAAGTGGTTTTTACACATAGTTAAGTTTCTAATGTTCTCATGCACATGCCTAAGTATTTTGTAAAGATATAAAATATATTTTTAAAGTACTTAAGCATTGACCAACACTTAAACATGTTTTCAAAAACCTTTTCAAAGAATTGAACAATATAAGATATGAGGTTTTGAAAAACATGCATAGTTGGGCTTTAAACAATCTTATATCCTAGTATTCTCAAGAGAAGATTAGTCACAAAGAATCTACCTATGTAGACTAGACTAATCTTCTTGGAGGTCTTCAAGTCTTGTAGATGAAATCTTCTAGGAGATTTGACTTGAAGCCTTTGATCAACATCTTCTTGAGTGATAAAGTCCTCTAGCAATCTTGAGTTGTAGTGTATTGGACTTCACACTTCTTTTTGTCAAGGAGTCTACCACTTGATTGTACTCTTATTGAATTGAATAGCTCTTGACATGTTGATCTTCCTTCTTCATTTACTTTGAAAGTATTTCCATAGCATGTGGATTGACTTCATGCTTGTGCTATGGAGTCTTGCAAAGTGTAACTTCCTTGTGTGTATGATCATACCTTTGTTGTACTCAAGAAACTAACTTATCATTTTCATCAATGTTGGTGTGAGTGCTAAGGATCCTATCATTAAGAACATGCTCAGACAAACATTAAAACTATGAATAGTTTGTTATCATCAAAACATGATCGATCACTTTGCCCTTCGGGCTAACAATATCTATTCCTAAAGTTATTCCAAGTCAATTCCAAGTATATTTTATGATGTTTCAAGTACAAGTCAAGTCAAGTCAATGTATGATTAAATATTTTGGGGGTCATGAAAACGTTTTGAGTTATTTGATGTTTCGTCCCAATGATGTTTAAATTTTTTTGAGCTAGTGTAGCTCATTCCCTTACTATTTTGCAATAGTATAACGCAGTTTGAGTTACAGGGAATATGATGAATGAACCTAATATGACAATGATGTAATAGTATAAAACGTAGTTTGAGTTACTAGTTAATTATTCGTATGCTTTGAAATGTAAGTAAACTTAAGAACAACCTTGTAGTACTTTTATAAGATTGATGTAAGTTTCTTTTAATTTATGTTATAAGACTACTGAAGGTTTATTTTCTATATGGGTTCAGTATCTTATTAGTAGATGAGGTGCTGCTAGGTCATCGTTTGGTTACGGGGTGTGACATTTGCTCTATATAAGTTACAAGGCTTAAGAAGGTAGAGGAGGAAGAAGGAAAAGGTTTGAAATGAAAATGAATATATCATATTCTCTCTATCCAAATAAATATCCTACAATTTTCAATCTTAATAGAATTCTACTTTATAAATTTTCTCTCTTCTGCAACCTAAAATCCATTCAAATGGAATTATGTAATCCAAATTGAATGCTATCCAAATAGTCCTAGCTAGCCGATGTTGGAGCTCAAGATGACGTTGCTGCATCCAAATCAGCTGTGGGGAGCCTAGGCACTGATGCCAATACAGCCGAGGTAGGTAGCTGAGAAGAGTGAAGATCCCGTTGATCTGTCCCAAGCTGTAATTTTGAGCTCTGTTGCTCCGGTGACTGGCGAGGGACCAATCTATGTCTTTCCTTTGATGTTGGTACTTTATATCTCAATTGCACAACTTGAATAATGTTTTTAAGGTAAACCTAGTGGTATAAAGACTATGGCACTAAAAAGGACATTGTGTGTCCAAGATGAACAGTCTTTGCCAAAGAGACCAAGGATGCTGGGCGCCTCACACAGTAAGTGCCTTTTGAGAAAGTATTCTTCATCCGAGGAGAAGGTTGAATTTTAACGCTCCTTCTTTAATAGCTGATCAAGATGTCGACTTCGTGGATTTGGGATGGGAACCATATTTGAGACCGCCACTAAGATATTGCCCGAGGTGGTGACCGAGATGGTGTTGATTCAGGTGCTGCCTCTAGATTCGCAGCTGCTGAGGGGACTGTGACTTTTGGTGGCTCTGCGCCGATTCCGGAGATTACTTATGAGGATTTGAAGTTGAATATTTTTTTATTCAACCAAGTTGTGAGTTTTTCACTTTTCATTCCTACTTTATAGTAGCTCAGGCATTTGACTTTATTAACATGTGTTATCATCCTCTTAGGGCCAGAGCTCTTGTTGACAAAGCAAGTGCGTATGTGACCTTGCTAGATAACTTTCTTCTGGCCAATTACAAGCTTCATGATAAGATAAGGGAGCTTGAACTTGCAAATGTTCGAATCCCCGAGCTTGAAAATGCTACAGCTCGAATTACTGAGCTTTAGGGAAATAAAGTCAGCTTGATGGGTGTTGTGAGGAATTTGAAGATATCCATGGATAGTTCTTGCTCGGGGCAGGTGGCACCTGAAGCCAAATAGATGTAAAAGCGTGTGCTTCTACTCCCGATGGACGTTCTACGGCTGTTGAGGCCCAAATTAAGAATTTGAAAAAGCAAAGGGCCGTTACAGGTGGTGAGTTTTCCCAATCTCAATTGAATGCCCACTTGGATCATGTGGAGATCTTAGTTGACTCCCTTTCTTGTAAATTGCTTGAATCTAACTTCGGAATTGCCGCTCAAAGCCGAGGTTGCACAACAAAGGAAGAGGTATCACTACCACGCTTTGCATCAATACTTAATACTGTTGGAGAAATTGGATTTTCTCAATTAAATTAAAGTGTCGTGAGGACATATTTGAGCTAATATAAATATAATTTACACCGCTCGGTTTTTAATGTTATTGAGGTTATCACGAAGTGGGTTGCGCAAGCTTCGCTATGATATATAACATGTGAGAAAACCAATACTTGGTGTAAATGATAAAATGGTGTAAAGTGGGGTGAATGAAATGTGGGAAATGGGTTTTTTAAACCACATCCCACATAGGAAACCCATAAAAGAGGAAAAACACTTTATATGTTAAAGTGGTTTATTTGGGTTTAAATTGTATTACTACTATTATGCCCTATGTTAGAACCTCGCGTGCACCCACGCAGGGGGTGCAAACGGAAGGTCTGTTGATACCAAATTAGCTTGAACTTGTGTGCGGGCGCGACCTACGTACACGAATGTCGGACCAAAACTCGCGGGCCTGATCCACCACAATTTTTCTTCTAATTCGAATTTTGCTGCTGGTAGGAATAATGCACCATTATGCCCGCCCTTAATACAGTTGACTATAACTGCAAAGGATTATTGCGCCACTCTGAATCGCAGAAAGGATTAATACAGACATACTGCTGGTTTTAAAAAAAAATCAAACCGATGGCTAAGTAATGCCATTACGGTTACATTTTATTTTTGGGAGCTTTATATAAGGCGACCTTGCACTTTGCCGTAAAAAGAATCCGAAAAATTCCCCTTCTCTCGCATATTCTATCATTGTTTTCCGCATTTTATTCATAGCATTTTCCGGAGAGTTCAAAATCGTAACAAATCAATTCGAAGTTACGTTTATTTTGCTTCAAAGAAACAGATTGGGTTGGAACTTGTACTTGGGAGTTCAGGTGTTCAAGAGTGCTAGAAGCTTATCAAAGGCCGGGACATATTGAACTTAAGGGGAAGCGGTGAAACCGCTATCTCGCTCAGGAGTTAATCTAAATACCGGTTAAGGTTGCGGTGATTTAATTTTTTTCGATGCTGTTTTTTCTGTCCCGTAAATATTTTTTACTCATGCAGCTTTTCTATCCAAAATTTTATTTTATCGTCCGAAATATTAATTGAGACAGGCAGAATTTTTATTCTTTAATCATGCAAGTAATTAATTTTACGATCGGAAAAATTAATTTTATCAATATTTTTTCGATTCGAGTATAATTTTATCAGTCATGCATTTAATTTTTTTCCCTGTGCAAGTAATTAATTTTACAATCCAGAAAATATATTTCAATTTAAAGGGAGAAATATCCTACATTCTTAAGTTCAAAATTTGTGATTAAGTTTGTGTTTATTTTCTGCTGCTATTTCTATAATAGATTACTAACTTTGTTATTGTTTTTTATTATAGAGAAAAATGGCAAATACTGATAATCAAAATGCTGCTGCAACAGAGATTGGTTCTGGTTCTGGTGATGTTCCAGTTGGAGTACCAACAACCGTGATTCCTCATTTCGGTAATCGGGCAAAGCGGTATTGAGACCGTCTTTCCACCATTTGTGGTCGCCATGCCAAACCGACCAATTCGGTTTGGTCGATTTGACAAACCCGAAAAAATTTAAGGGTGGCGAGTAATTTTAAGTTGTGGAAGGGAAAAAAATAATGTTTTTTCTTACCACTCAACATCCGATTCGGTTTATCACTGAGGTTAAACCGGTGGAGTACAAGAATGATCCTCAATCGAAACCACCCGATACAGCGTGGCTAAGTGCGGACTACCTCGTCAGCCACAAGTATATTAATGAACTTAGATGATTCCCTTTATCGGTTGTACTATGAAAAAAGTACTGAGCAAAAAGATTTATGGGAATCTCTACTTAAAAAAATATACTTTGTGGACGATGCGGGAGTCCAAAAAGTTTATAGTTGCTTTCGTTTCCATGATTTCGGGGATGGTGGATGGAAGGTGCTGTTCTTGAACGAGTGAAGAGCTTCAAAAGATATATCATGATCTTGCCGCTGAAGGCATGGGAATTAACGACACTTTACAAGTGGCGTTATTGATTGAGAAGCTTCCTCCTTCTTGGGTTGATTTCAAGCATTACCTGAAACACAAGAAGAAGGAAATGACTCTGGAAGATCTAATGTTAAAACTGAGGATTGAACAGGACTCACGAAAGATGAGTAAAAAGCCCAATAGCTTTGGGGCTAAGGCTAATGTGGTTGAAATTGACAACTCAAGGAATAACGCTAAGAGAAATCGTCCTAATGAGTCAAAAGGTTCAAACTCCAAGTTTACGGGAACCTGCTATGTGTGTGGTAAACCTAACCACAAAGCAAAAGATTTCCGCAGTCGAATTGCGGTAAATAACAAGAACAAGAGAAATCCTGGTGCTGGGAATAACAACCGGAATCAGAAGGCTGCCCAAGTTAATGTGGCAGAAGATGGAAGACTGGGCTCTGGAATAGAAGACATGCATCCAGTAGGCTGTCGTTTCAGAGGTAAACTTGGTTGGAGGCAACCAAAAGGAGTGGTTTGTTGATACGGGGGCCACTAATCACATCTGTACTAATAAATGGATGTTCAAGACATACCAAGCTGTGGAAGATGGAGTCTGCTATATGGGGAACTCTGCGACCTCCAAAATAGAGGGAAAGGGCATCGTTGTCCTAAAGATGACATCTGGAAAGGAGGTGACTCTGACTGATGTGTGCCATGTGCCAGAGATCCGGAAGAACCTCATTTCGGGAATAGTGCTGAACAACAAAGGATTTAGACTTGTCTTTGAAGCAAACAAGTTTATACTTACCAAGAGTGGTGCCTTTGTAGGAAAAAGGTATTTAGCTGGTAGTTTATTTAAAATGAATGTAATGACAGTGCTACCAGGTACTGAGCCAATTGGCGTTAATGTAATTGAGGCTTCCACGAGCTCAGCTGGAAAAATTGCCCAAGAGGCCAATAAAGATGTTAAATTTGCTTATTCTGTTGAGTCTTTTAATTTATGACATGATAGATTAGGTCATGTAAATATTGAAAGTATACAAAAGTTAGTTTCATTAAACTTACTTCCAAAATTTAATATTGATAAAAATTACAAGTGCGAGACTTGTATTGAGGCAAAGCTAGCTAAAACCTCTTTCCATTCAATTGAAAGAAGTTCAGAACCGTTAGACTTAATTCACACCGATGTTTGTGATTTAAAATATGTGCAATCAAGAGGCGGTAAAAGTTACTTCATTACTTTTATTGACGATTGCACAAGATTTTGCTATGTTTACTTAATGAGAAGTAAAGATGAAGCAATAACTATGTTTAGCCATTATAAAGCTGAAGTTGAAAATCAACTTGGCAAGAAAATCAAAAGGCTAAGAAGTGATAGGGGGTGGAGAATATGAATATCCATTCGCACAGTTGTGTGCCGAAAGTGGGATAATTCATCAAACAACTGCACCCTATACTCCAGAACAAAATGGAATAGCAGAGCACAAAAATAGAACTCTTAAAGAGATGATGAATGCAATGCTAATAAGTTCTGGCTCACCCCAGAATTTGTGGGGGAAGCTTTGCTTTTCGCAAATCACATCCTAAAGCAGACTACCACACAAGAGACTAGATAAAACTCCTTATGAATTATGGAAAGGTCACGCACCTTCTTATAAGTTCATAAAAGTTTGAGGGATGTCTAGCAAAGGTTCCAATTCCCGCCCCCTAAGCGGACGAGAATAGGACCTAAAACCGGTAGATTGTGTGTTTATAGGATATGCACAAGATAGTAGTGCTTATAGATTTTTAGTGCATAAATCAGATAACTCTGAAATGCATGTAAATACAATTATTGAGGCTAGGGATGCTTCCTTCTTTGAAGGGATTTTTCCTTACATTAAGCGTTCAAGCTTAGACCCTAAAAACAATCATGTTGAGAAGATTGTGGGGGAAAAAGAACTTCAAGAAGAAGTTGAAGAACCCAGACGTAGCAAAAGAGCTAGAAGGGAAAAGTCATTTGGTCCAGATTTTCTAACTTACTTGTTAGAAAATGATCCTTTGACTTATAGAGAAGCAATTACTTCTCCAGATTCAGACTTATGGAAAGAATCGATTGATAGTGAAATAAATTCAATTCTTCAAAACCATAATGGGAACTTGTGGAACTTCCACCAGGTTGTAAAGCATTAGGTCACAAATGGATCTTTAAGAGAAAGATTAGACCTGATGGTACAATTGACAAGTACAAGGCAAGACTTGTAATTAAAGGATACAGACAAACTGAGGGTGTCGATTATTTTGACACTTATGCCCCTGTATCTAGAAAAACATCAATCAGGCTAATTATTGCTTTTGCAGCCTTGTTTGATTTGGAGATCCATCAAATGGATGTGAAAACAGCTTTTCTTTACGGAGAACTGGAAGAAGAAATTTATATGGAACAACCTGAAGGGTATGTTGTTCCAGGCCAAGAGAACAAGGTGTGTAGACTTGGTAAATCAATGTATGGATTAAAACAAGCACCTAAACAATGGCATGAGAAATTTGATAGTGTAATGCTATCAATTGGTTTTCAAATAAACCAGAGTGATAAATGTGTCTATGTCAAAGGAAGCAAAAATGATTATGTAATAGTCTGTCTATACGTAGATGACATGATAATTATTGGTAACAAAGAAAATATTAAAGTTACCAAGAAATTGTTGTCGCAAAACTTCGATATGAAGGATATGGGACATGATGATGTAATACTTGGAATGAAAATTTCCAAAACTTCAGATGGATATTCACTTTCTCAAAGTCATTATATTGAAAAAATATTAGACAAATTTGATAAAGGAAGTGATTTAATTGCGAGAACACCTATGGAAGTAGGTGCTAATCTTCACAAGAATCGTGGAGAAGGAGTGCGACAACTTGAATATTCTAGGATCATAGGCAGTCTAATGTATCTCATGGACTGTACTAGACCAGAATATTGCAAACTCGGTCAATAGGTCAGCGAGGTATACAAGTAATCCTAGTTATGAGCACTGGAGAGCGTTAGTTAGAGTACTTAGATATATAAGGTACACTGCTAACTATGGATTATTTTATACTAGATATCCAGCTGTACTTGAAGGGTACACTGATGCAAATTGGATAGCAGATTCCAAAAAATAAAATCCACAAGCGGATACATTTTTGTAATTGGAGGTGCAGCGGTTTCATGGAAATCATGCAAACAAACTTGTATTGCGAGATCAACTATGGAATCAGAATTCATAGCAATGGATCTAGCAGGCGAAGAGTTCGAATGGTTACGTGGATTTTTGGAAGATGTTCCAATGTTTTCAAAACCAATGCCACCAGTTAGCTTACATTGTGATAGCATGTCAGCTATTGGTAGGGCAACGAATAATGTGTATAATGGGAAGTCTAGACATATACGTCAGTAGACATAAATCCAGTAAAGAAACTTTTTGAAAACCGGTGTTATAGTTTTGGATTTTGTGAGATCCAAAGAAAATATAGCGGACCCATTAACAAAAGGTCTAACGAGAGATCTTGTTGAGATTTCATCGAGGGGTATGGGGATTTGAAGCCCGTAAAATTGATTACCACTCATGATGGCAACCCTACTGAATTGTAAAGCCCGATTGCGAGTTCAAAGGGACAACCGAATTGTGGGGGAGTCGAACAAAGCACTCGGGAAAATGAGTTCCCAGCTCATTCCTAAGGTGAAAGAGTGATAGACTCGTCCATTGGAGGATAAAGCGAAAGTTTTCAATGATCCTTATACGTATCACGTGAAGTATGACAGGATACTTCTAAATAAGAGATCACCTATATCGAATGTGAAGGGGCCACTTCTATGAGATGACTTTAGGGCTAAATCTCTAGAGCATTCGATGAACATTTCCAAAGGCGAGTCCGGGGCGAAATGGACAACAACGAAAGAATCGATTAACAGTTTAGAGAAATCGTTGTGTGAGTATCTTTGTCTTGATACACACAAAACGCTGAACAGTTCAAGGCATCACGTCCACTGGTTGGCAAGTGTATCCGATGGTATTTCACTAGGGAAGGTTCAAAGCTAACAACTACCTATTCCGATGCAACGAATTCTCGCCGAACTCTTGCATTGCATTTCATTTGCATTTTGTTTTTTAAAAGGATTTTTTCATTCATGTGGGGGATTGTTGGAGAAATTGGATTTTCTCAATTAAATTAAAGTGTCGTGAGGACATATTTGAGCTAATATAAATATAATTTACACCGCTCGGTTTTTAATGTTATTGAGTTTATCACGAAGTGGGTTGCGCAAGCTTCGCTATGATATATAACATGTGAGAAAACCAATACTTGGTGTAAATGATAAAATGGTGTAAAGTGGGGTGAATGAAATGTGGGAAATGGGTTTTTTAAACCACATCCCACATAGGAAACCCATAAAAGAGGAAAAACACTTTATATGTTAAAGTGGTTTATTTGGGTTTAAATTGTATTACTACTATTATGCCCTATGTTAGAACCTCGCGTGCACCCACGCAGGGGGTGCAAACGGAAGGTCTGTTGATACCAAATTAGCTTGAACTTGTGTGCGGGCGCGACCTACGTACACGAATGTCGGACCAAAACTCGCGGGCCTGATCAGCCACAGTTTTTCTTCTAATTCGAATTTTGCTGGTAGGAATAATGCACCATTATGCCTGCCCTTAATACAGTTGACTATAACTGCAAAGGATTATTGCTGCCTACTGTAACTGCAAAGGATTAATACAGCATTACTGCTGGTTTTAAAAAAATCTGAAACTGATGGCTAAGTAATGCCATTACAGTTACATTTTATTTTTGGGAGCCTATATAAGGCAGCCTTGCACTGCCAGAAAAAGAATCCGAAAAATTCCCCTTCTCTCTGCATATTCTATCATTGTTTTCTGCATTTTATTCATAGCATTTTCCAGAGAGTTCAAAACTGTAACAAATCAATTCGAAGTTCTGTTTATTTTGCTTCAAAGAAACAGTTGGGTTGGAACTTGTACCTTGGGAGTTCAGTGTTCAAGAGTGCCAGAAGCTTATCAAAGGCCGGACATATTGAACTTAAGGGGAAGCGGTGAAACTGCTATCTCGTCCAGGAGTTAATCTAAATACCGGTTAAGGTTGCAGTGATTTAATTTTTTCAGTCTGTTTTTTTCTGTCCAGAATTTTATTTTCTGTCCAGAAATATTTTTACCTGTGCAGTTTTCTGTCCAAAATTTTATTTTCTGTCCAGAAATATTAATTGAGACAGTGCAGAATTTTTATTTTTTAACTGTGCAGTAATTAATTTTACAGTCCAGAAAAATTAATTTTATCAGTATTTTTTCAGTTCTGTATAATTTTATCAGTGCAGATTTAATTTTTTCCTGTGCAGAATTTCTGTGCAGTAATTAATTTTACAGTCCATAAAATATATTTCAATTTAAAGGGAGAAATATCCTACAATTACAAAGGCTCATATCGCAAGAAAGGTCGGATATTTCTTAGATTTCTATGTGGGAACTAGCTACTTCTTGAGTATGTTCTCCATAATGAAGTGAAGAAAATCTATAAAAGACATTAAGTGGCTAAAGACGTGGCCACAACAAGTTTAGAAAAGCCTAGTCCCACCATCAGCAGTGTTGTGATGAATGCTCGGACTCATTACCCATATTTTGACTTCAACAATAAATTTACATCTTTGGAAAATTTCTCCTATGCTCCGGATAAGGTCTTTTGGGAGACGGAGCTAGTGCATGACCCTTATCACTTTTCAAGTGAGAAAGAAAACTGGTATTATACGTGCAGATTTTGATTTTGAAGTTGAATTTTGATGAAGACAACCATGAAAAACTTAAGAGGGAGATGAATAGGGTTTTTAAAAACTTTTAAAAGTTTCTTTCAAATGCGAGCATAAGTGAGCTAGCCAAAGTTGAGAGTTGCAAGCTAATAAAGAAAAATCGAATACACCAAATTTATATTGGTTAGATTCACTAATGTTTGCATGGATAAGTTTCACTACCAAACCTAAACTAAAGTTGAAGTTTAAGACTTACATAACCTCTAACAACCAATTTATCTATTAGAAAACAAGATAAACATCTCAAATTTAAACTCAATTTAGTTATAAATAACTTTTTGTAAAGATTAATAAAAGTTCGCAAACTTATATGCTCCCCGTGCATTATATAGACTAGAAATATTATAAGCGGTATTGGCTCAACTGTCTGCAGTGGCGGAGCTTACAGGGCCCCCAAGAATTTTCAATTTTTTTTATATACTAGGTATATATATTTAACGGTTCAGAATAATAGAGCAATTTTTTTTAAATGCCCCCCCCAAGAATTTTTAATTTTTTTATATACTTGAGTGAAGGCCCAAATTTTGAGTGATTTCTGCGTTTCAGATTGATTTTTGATGATGATATTGATGATAAATTCTCTAATTTAATTAAACCCTAAGACCTAAATCTTTTTCGGGTCATTAAATTCATCCAATTTTTGCACCAAACAGTTTGTAACTGTGATGATATTAATGACTTCAAAAACTTCAATCAAATCTTCAAAAATCGGGGTAAAAAACTCATTTGATGAGCTGATGAAGAATCAAAAAAAAATTCCGCCCCGGACCCCCTCTTCCGCTAACCTAAGACTTTATATATGTCGTTTAAACTTAATTTTTCTAGTAAAATATATAATTCCACCTCAAATATATCATTTTACGCCGTAAGCAAATTTTTAGTTCGGCCCCCCCTAAATACAAATCCTGGCTCCGCCACTGACTGTCTGTAGACAGTTATTCTGAAAATTACATATTTGCGTCTCTAATAAATGGTTAGTACAAATATTTACATCTCATATCTCATATATGTGATACCCGTAACTTTTCGTTTACGTGTTATTTTTATGTGCAGTTATTTTGTGTGACTCAGGTGCATAGACGTAATTTATTTTGTACGATTATATAATTATGTGTATATTTAATTTTATAACATGCTACGTGTTACATTTTGGTACGTTACGTTGTGGGCGTTTTGTACTTGTATCGTATTTGAGGGACGTAATAGTAATTCACTTAGACGAATAATTTAATTGGAATTGGAATTAAATAGATTATTAATAAGGAATAAGGAATAAAAATAGAATAGGAAAATTAAAAGAAACATCAGTTTCGTGGGGGTGAGAAAAGAAAGGAAACAATGGGATTCGTGGGAAAAGATGAGAACATGGGTTCGTGGGGTTTTGTGAATGGGAGTAGTGGGTTTGAGGCAGGCCCGGCTCTGTACAGGCCCAAGGTGCCATACAGAATCGGGCCTCACATTTTAAAGGGCCCCCAAATTTGCTAACCTTCAGCGTTCAGTGTTTATATTAGCCTTCAATGGGCCTCACATTAAAAGGGCCCCCCAAATTTAGCCTTCAGCGTTTATAGCCCTGCAATAGGCCTCACATTAAAAGGGCCCCCCAAATTTAGCCTTCGACCAGACGTTTATAGCCTTCGACCTCTCCTTCAAGTCTTCAACGTTCGGTTTCATCATTCAACGTCTCCCTCTCGATTCTCCGGACTCGATGCAAATCCCCAAATTGAATTTTGGTTTCATCATTTCAATTTCTCTGATAGAGCACTCGAAACTTCATTTTTAGGTGGTTCACTTTCAACCCTTCTTATAAGTGCTTATTTTTAATTTTTAAGTCTTTGAATTTGTATCTTTCTTTCTTTATATATTACATTGAATATTTTAATTATGCCTCCTAAATTTAAAAAATATGAATGTGGATTTGAAAAGCGTAAGAAAAAAAATAAAAAGTTGAAGAGTTAACTCGGTCCCTAAGAGGGGCTCTCGATAAATTTGTTGTGAAAGAATCACATGTGTGTATTGAAAATAATATTGATAATGTGGAAAATGAAGCAATGTTGGATGATAATTGTGTTCTTCTTGATGATGATGTTCACTTAAACAAAGGAAAAACTTCTATTGATGTTGATTTGCATAGTGAGCATGATAATGTTGATCCAGTTGGTAATGATAATGATGAGAATGAAAATAATGATGCTAGTAATGTTGAAACGGGTAACAGTACGCAAATGCTTGATATATTTGATCCAAGAAATTGGGATGGTCTTGATTCTAAAACGATTGATATTTTAGTAGTAAAGGGTCCTAAAAGAGACTTGTCTTTTGAGAAAGGTCCCAAAGATAAATTATCTAAGAGATTTTGTGCAACTTTATATACTAGAGTCTTATCAAACGGAGAGAAGTGTGATAGAGAGTGGCTTGTTTATTCAAAAAAGCTTGATAAAGTGTTTTGTTTTTGTTGTAAAATATTCAAAAAAGGTCTTGGTAGAGGCCAATTAGTTAATGAAGGTTTTGGGGATTGGTCGCATATTAGTATTAGACTTAGAGAACATGAGACAAGTATGGAACATTTTAAAAATATGACAACTTGGTATGATATGCGTCTAAGATTCCAAAAATGTGAAACTATTGACAAAGTAGCTCAAAAACAACTTGAAAAAGAAAAAGAGCATTGGAAAAAAGTCTTGATAAGAATTATTTCTGTTGTAAAATTTCTTGCAAAACATAATTTAGCATTTCGATGAGAGATTATATGAAAATAGTAATGGAAATTTCTTAGGCTTAATTGAAATGTTGTCTGAGTTTGATCCAATTATTCAAGAACATGTTCGCCATATTACGAATGATGATATTCATGTTCATTATCTTGGTCATAACATTCAAAATGAGTTAATACTCTTGCTTGGTGGTGCAATTAAATCTAAAATTATTAAAAAAGTAAAACAAGCAAAGTATTTCTCTGTGATACTTGATTGTACTCCCGATGTTAGCCATCAAGAACAAATGTCTTTAATATTAAGGTATGTTGATGTCTCTTCAAGTCTTGTTAATATTGAAGAGTCTTTTTTAGGATTTTTAAATGTGAATGATACAACTGGTCAAGGCCTTTTTGATGTTTTACAGAATGACTTGAGGGATCTTGGACTTGATATAGATAATGTACGGGGACAAGGTTATGATAATGGGTCAAATATGAAAGGAAAACATCAAGGAGTACAAAAAAAAATTTTAGATATAAATCCTAGAGCTTTTTATACCTCTTGTGGTTGTCATAGTCTTAATCTAGCATTGTGTGATATGGCCAACACTTGTGGCAAAGCTAGAGACTTTTTTGGCATTATACAACGTATTTACACAATATTTGCATATTCTACAAAAAGGTGGCAAATTTTGAAAGATAATGTAAAAGGATTGACACTTAAATCATTATCATCCACTCGATGGGAGAGTCGTGTTGATAGTGTTAAAGCTATAAGATTTCAAATGTCGGAAATACAAGAAGCTTTACTTCAAGTAGCGGAAACAGATAATGATCCTAAAATAAGAAGTGAAGCTAAATCTTTGGCAACAAATGAGCTAGGTGATTATGAATTTTTAGTGTCAATTATTATTTGGTTTGAAATATTATATGTTGTTAATTTGGTTAGTAAAAGTTTGCAATCAAAAGATATGGTTATTGATGTTGCTATTGAGAAAATAAAGGGATTGATTACTTTTTTTGAGAAGTATAGAGAAAATGGTTTTTGTGATGCTATGAATATTGCTAAGAATATTGCCACTGAAATGAATATTGATCCCGTTTTTTCCTCAAAGGCGTGAAATTCAGTAGAAAATTTTTTTTATGATGAGAATCCAAATAATACATCCGTTGTTTCACAAACTTCATAGGAGTCATTTAGAGTCAATTATTTCTTATATATTGTTGATCAAGCTATTGTCTCCCTTACTAAGAGGTTTGAACAATACCAAGAATATGAAGCTGTTTTTGGTTTTTTATTTACTTCTCACAAGCTACAATCATTAGATGATGCGAGTTTAAAGTCTTGTTGTACTCATTTTGAAGTTGCACTTCAGAATAGTGAAAAACTTGATATTGATGGGAATGAATTATATATAGAGTTAAAGTTACTTAAAGAATACTTGTCCGTGGGAAAAATGGGACCAATAGATATTTTAAATTTTTTAAAGAAGCTTGACTTTTTTCCTAATGCAATTATTGCATATAGAATTTTGTTGATTATTCCCGTGATCGCTAGATCTGCAGAAAGAAGTTTTTCCAAATTGAAGTTGTTGAAGTCTTATATGCGCTCTACAATGTCACAAGAAAGACTCAATGGATTAGCTTTGATAGCAATTGAGAATGAGATTTTGGAAAAAGTTGATTATGAAGATTCGATTAGCGATTTCGCTTCAAAAAGTGTTAGAAGGATTGCTCTTTTTAAATAAATATTAATATTATGATTGTCGCACACTTGAAACTTGAATATACTTATGTTTTGACAATTTTTTTTTTTTTTTTACATAATTTACACTTTAAAAAAATTGAGGGGGCCTAATTTTGGTAATTAGCACAGGGCCTCGCGAATGTTCGAGACGGGCCTGGTTTGAGGATAGGTAGTATACCCATATATATCCTGATCAATTCTGTCATGGCCAGGCCTACCAAGTGGATATGGACCACTTGTTCCACATTCAACCACATCACAATTTTAATTAAAATAATAAAAATATTCCCCCTTTTGGTGCATTGTTTGAGGCGTTTTTATTGTTTTTTAATCAAAATACGGGATGTGGTTGATTGTGGACCAAGTGATCTATGTCCCCACTTGTAGGCCAGGTCTATATCAGAATTTTTCATATATCCTGGCGTATCACAATCACGAACAAGAATTGAGGGAGCAGTAAAAAATTAATTTTCTTTCATTGAGAGTCGTGTGCCTTATAATAATAAAATAAAGAAGCTGCTGAGTGAGCCGCAAGGGAACAAAGAGAAACAGTGAAGATTTTGTGAGTTTTAAATTTCTGTCTAGAACTTTGAGAGATCACTAAGGTAGTGTTACCTGTCCGTTTTTATCCCACAATATATCGATTCGAAGATAATCGAATAATCTTCAAGTGAGCACAGACGACACGTTATTCCGAGTCCCGAGCAGAAAATTATACCTCCGAGAGTAAGACTGGGCAGTGCTGTTTCGGATTTTCTGTTATTAAATTGTCTTCGTAAGAGGTAGGGACCCCCTACGTAGTTTAATTCTCGCATTTAATCGTGTATAATCAGTGGGTTATGTTGGGTTTATGTTTTGGGACTGTTGGGTGATTAATTATCGCATAAATTGTTCTATTACGAAGCAATCACATAGATTGAGTTTAATTATTTCCGTTATTGTATAAACTGCTTTGGAATTGAATTAAATTCTCTATAATCTGATTCGTTAAGTTATTTATTGCTTTATGATATTTAAAATGACGTGATTTGCTATTGTAAGTATTATACATGTATCGTGAAACGTTAAATGCCTATTTGATGAACTTATCTAATTATTTATCGCTTGGGTCGTCTTAATTGAATATCGTCGTTCAGTCCTTCTTGGTTTTGGTCGACCGAGTCGTCGCCTTGTATTTGAGCTCTTGTCTAGGATCTATTGATTAGAAGGATTCATTTGAATATCAAGGGCTTTAACCCGATGAGAAGATCCAGGGCTTGTATTTGTGATCTAAGTGAACAGTGAAACATCCAGGGCTTTAACCCGATGAGAAGATCATTGGGACTGTAACGGTTTTGTGGAGTCCCTGGTGGGGGATGATGATACAATACATAGAATTAATCCTTAAACCTTGGACCCGTAGTTCAGGGGGTCATACTGAACCCACGTGTTGAAACATCTTGGGCCGTCCTAGTTTGGACTATAACTGGGACCGTTACAGTCATTGTTGATTAATAAGTGAATAGACGATTGAGCTCGAATGGCGGGATTTAGTGTCATAGCGGTAGTGATGTTCCTAGTGTCTAAACGATGTTGTGATGGAGTGTATTGTGTTGGTAAAGCGTGGTGCTTTGCATACATTCGATTGTGAAAGCGTTTAGATGCGAAGAATGTGACTACTTAGCTTACTTGTTGTCTTAACTTGTATTTTGGGAATGTGTTATGTGTCTGCTTGTGTTTATTACTTGTGTATATTTAGTCCCTACTGAGCACCCGAACTCAGTCCATCCGCTTATTGTACAGGTGATGACGAGTACATTGATGATGATGATAGAGCTTGGGAAGGGGAACAAGAAGAGTGACTCATAACCGACTTTAATTAAACAAATTAATTTATTTCATTTATTCAGTTATACTTAGAACAATTACATTTTTAGTATCGTTGAACAATTTCATTTGTAATAATTAGTTTCCGCTATTGAACTCTTATTTCGGATTACTTCATAATTGAATTCCTTTTAGTAACTCTGTTTGTCGGTTTTGGTGTTTCATTAACCAATGAGACACTGCCATTTCATCGACCCTGGTTATAGGGTGTGACAATATATATGTAATACTCCTAACCTCAAGGTTAAGAGACATGTTGAGCTATCACCACGCAATCCCGGCTATCCCCATGTCCAAAGTGACATACGGAACCAGACCTCTCATTTTAAGGGGGCCCAAATTTTTTTAAATATTTTTGTTATATGGATTCAGGTACGGGTTTCGAATGTAGATACATATATAAGTGTCGGGTGTTTATATCTCTAATATTGAAATTCGTACACGAGTACGCGAATACAAAAATAATTATAGGCATACAAAAAATTAGTGAATTACCTTCTGTAAAGGGAAATAGGCATCTAATATCCTCCTCACTATACACGAATGTAGAAGATCACCATTGTAGATGCATCTAGTATCCTTTAAAGTATCCAATATTTTTTTACCACATTCGTTGAAGATCTCATACCCACACACATGTTGTATCATTTCGAACACGGGTGCAACAATCAAAATAAATATTGTGATTATTCACACTCTTGAAACTTAGGTTTATAATTATGTTTTGACACTTTTTATAAATAATATTATTTTTAAAAAAAAATTAAGAGTCTAACTTTGATAACTAGTACAGGACCTCAATATTGTGATTGTTCACACTCTTGAAACTTAGGTTTATAATTATGTTTCGACACTTTTTATAAATAATATTATTTAAAAAAAATAGGGGTCTAACTTTGATAACTAGTATAGGGCCTCAATATTATTCGAGACGGCCTTGTCACCACGCCGCACTTCATGGTTATATTCCAAATTCTTATATCTCTTTATATATAATCTATTTGTATTTGGGTATTCCGAATCCAATAGTTAATTTTTATGTAATAATTTATTGATTTTGTTATATTTATGTGGAAATCTCATTTTTAAGTTATACTTATTTTAAAGATTCATACATGGCCTCCAAAATAATTAAGACGACCATCACAATCAGTTGTGAATGCCATTAATGCTTATCAACTCACAAAATGTTCTTTAAACCAATTTAATTATTGTGTTATCTTGTTCTAAATCTTATTCAAAGTGAAAAATAAATTGAATCTCACCAAAAGAAGAAATGAAAATTAATAAAAAGAAATTACTGTTCCAGTCGCTAATTAATGTAACTGTAACAAGACAAGAAAAATCAGTCTGGCTCCTGTGCGGAACACCTTTTTTTCTGCACATGCGCTCATATGCGGAACAGTTTTTTTTGCCTTGAGAACAGATGTTCTCAATTTAAGAACATCTGTTTTGAACAGGCAAGTGGCTGAGCCAGAAATTTATCCTAGATGGGGTGAATTTTTTATTGAAATTTTTTAGGAGGGCGAAATACAACATTTATAAGAAAATATCACCCAAAAAATTTTTTTTATAGAAAATTCGTCGTTTCTAAAAACTTGGGGGGAGGGGGGGGGGGGGGGAGGGCTAGCCCCTCATGAAGTTCCGCCAGTGCGAACAGGTGTTTTGAAAATCAGAACAAGTGTTCATTTTTCAAATCAATCTAAGCCGTCAAAATTTTAATCTAACGGCTGAAATTCAGCCCCGCATGTAGGGAATAAAAGATTTTCCGCATATGTGTCGTGGTGTAGATAAATACTATTGGATAAAAAACTTCATAAAATAGAGCTGTCACTGTTGCAGCTTTCTCTTCTTCAGTTCAATTAAAAGCTTGAAATTTCCATGGCAATATGGTGCGGTAACAAAATTAACGTACTGAGTGTACAAGTGACTAGAATTTATTAGGTGCTTCCCAAACTTCGGGTAGTGTATCTACTTAAGGCCTAGTTTAGTAGGGGTGGAAAGAGGAAGTAAATGGAGAGGGAAAGTGAATGTTGAAGTAAATGGGTTATTTACTTTGTTTAGTTGGAAAGAGACTAAAATGGGAAGGTAAATGTAGAGGAAGAGCCGTCCCCTTCCACGTCAGCATTTTAGTCTCCCCAATTTTGGAGATGTTAGAGTGTAAATGAAGTTGAAAAACAAATTTTCAATACAATTAAATATTTTCTTTCACTCATACCAAACAAGATGGAAGTAAATGATACCACTTCCCTTCTCACTCCCTGTAATTGAAGTAAATGGTGTCACCTCTCCATCCCCGCGAACTAAACAAAGCCTAAATTGGTAGATAAGTTCCGTACCAAAATTTTTTTTTTTATTTGGTAATTTTTATTCAGGTACTTCAACTTTGTTTGGATTTTTTTTTTTTTGCTAAGTAACTTTGTTTGGATTACTTCCCTAAAAATAATCTTTGTTTTGATTATTAGTCACATTCTAGAAAGTCAGCTTTAGGCTTTGTTTGGTTTGTGAAACGTGGGAGAAAGGGGAGTAGCACCATTTACTTGTACACAAAAAAGGCGATACCCACGCCCCCAGGGCCCCCACCACCCGATCCGACAGGCATTGTGGAGGATGTAAATCAAGGTGACCCAGCGGTTCGATTGGTGGGAGGCCTTGTCTTAGCCCACCGCAAGAAGCCACCCCCACATAGTAGCACCATTTACTTCCCTTAGGGAAAGAGGAGGATGGAGTAAATGAATATACGTTCATTGTATTTGGTAGGGTGAAGGAATTTTTTTAATTATTCAATCATATGATTTTAATTGTTAGATTGACTATTATACCCAATTTCAGTGGAAAAGATGGATGTGGTGGAGCTAGCAATGGACAAATGAGGGGGAGCTATTTTGTAAATGTCTCAACCCCTCCAAAATTTGAGGGGTTATTTTGCTGATGTGAAGGGGAAATCCCCCTCCCAATGTATTTTCACTCCTCCTAACACTTTAACAAAAAAAAGTAAATAAGTTATTTATCTTCAATTTACTTTCCCTCCTCATCTCCTTTCACTTTACACCCAACCAAACAAAGGCTTAATTTTAGTGAAGTTATGTAGAATTTTCTTCTTTGAGAGAATGCAATCATATTGATTACCTTACTCATTTTTTTTAATTCATGTAACTGACCCAATTATTAAGGACTAAGGATTAATTGTTGTTGTATATATATTTTTCTTCACGTTTTATGCTCATAATTTCATGTGTTTGACCTTTAATTTCTCCTCCTACTTATGTTCCTGAAGAGGCAGATTACTATATCTTATCCTTTAGCTATCGGTTTTGGGGTGAAATTAGAAGAGGGAATTTTAGTCATGCTAAAATGTAAGAGCTATAGAACAGTCTCCGGTATATGGAGATTAGCCCTCAACTACGAAATGGAAATGGAGCTGTGGTGCAACAGTTTCTTGACTATTATACTCACATGTCTAACAGTTTCTTGATTAAATTTATTTGTTTAAAATAATTTGCTTTACAAAAGGAGAACTTGAAGAATAAGACATCTAATCTAAATACCAGTTCACCTTCTCAAAAGAGATAAAGAGCTTGTTAAATAGAAAATATATATAAAATAAACAAGTCCCTAGCCCGTAGGGTAAGATACAAAGTTATTACAATTAGGTCTATCTATCAATACCTCTTGTTCATAACCTGCCACCATAAGGCTAACAAAAGGATAGCAATGGATAGAGGTATCAGAAATAGACCTATCAAAAGTAACTTCACGGGCATCCCCCGCCACTAGGTGGCTAACAAAAGGGGGTAAATAGTGGTAAATGACAAGATTAGAGGATGCAGAAAGTCCTCCAGCTTTGGCCAGTATCAGCACAGGTGTTGACCTCCCTGTATATGTGTGAAACGCTAGTCTCCGGCAACAACCTGAGTAATGCCCTGCAGTCAGAAATAAGAGAAGATAAAGGGTGAGTAGAAACATCTGCATGCTTGATAAGTTGAATCACCACTTTAGCATCCATTTCAATAGGTAATTTATGAGAATTGAGACTGATTGCAAGATTGAGCCCATCTTTAAGTGTCCACAACTCCGCTACATTATTGGTACATGTACCAATATTCCTGTGAAAACTATCATCCAGTCGCCATTGTTGTTCCTGATCAGGCCACCACAACCCCCCATCCATGGGTTACCAACAGAGGAGCCGTCAACATTAAGCTTGAGCCAGTCATTTGAGGGTCTAGACCAGGATACCGAAATTTGTCTAACTCTCTTTGCCTTCCTAGCACTCGTGCCCAAAGCATAGAATTCGGTAGCTTTTGAAATAGCATCCAAGAATGGTTCATTGCAGGGCTTTCCCGGGGAGAAAAGAAGGTTGTTTCTATATAACCATAGAACCCAACACCCATAACTAAACAAGCATCCCCAAGGTACATTGTTAAAATGAGAAGTTTTAGTGCATTTAGTACCCTTCTGTAACCACTACTCGAAACTGATATTACTGATAACCGGTATGTGATGGTACAAACCAAGTCTCTGTCACAGTTGTTGAGCACTCCCACAACCTCTCGGTAGATGTTCAATGGTTTTTGGAAGCATTTGACAATGAGGACAGTATGGATGCGGGGAAATATGCTTCATGTGCAAGTTCTCTCTAGTAGCTAGCCGATTGTGAAAGCATTGCCAAAGGATTATTTTTATTCTCTGTTTGTAGTTGGCAGCCCAAATCCAATCCTAATTCTTATCTATAGTTATAACTGTAAGAGGAATAACCGGGTCATACACATAAGCGCAGCGGAAATAACTTTGACCCGCCTCTATCAGGATCTTTCACGAGTAAGTACCTACGACTATGGGATAGTGTTTTACCTTATATGGATGCTATAATGGCTGAAACGCTTTCAGCGGTTTGTTGTAACGAACGGAACACCACGCTTGCAGGCTCCGTCTCTTCCGGTATCCACTCGATCTTCCGGAGATGGTCTTCTACTGCTTGGTGCTAGCCAACGCCTTGTAGAAGCTTTGAAGACACTCTTCAATGGATGGAGTATGAACGACCTTTTCAAGAACAAGAAACAAGCTTTCTAACTTCTTTTCTATTAGCAAAAATGCAAGAAAAAAGTCCAGAAATTTGTCTTGTCTTTTTCTCTCTAAAACTCACTTTTTCTCTCTATTCTCTTAGCTTCAAAAGGCTGGAGAAAACTGATTAGAATAATAGGAAAAATCTGAATTTTTCCTCTAGTCTATCAAGAGAGAGTGGGGTGAGATAATGGGGGAAGTGGGAGATCATGGAGAGAATTACTCATCCACTCTCTCCACCACTTCAATCACCATGAAGAGGGCTGAATTTATGTCTAACATTCCAGCCATAAGGTCGGTCCAAACGGGTCGGTCGGCCCAATCATATTGGTCGGCCCAACCCGATTAAGGGCCCAATCCAATCCCGGCCCGACCCGAAGCCCGGCCCGGCCCAATCGAATTGGCGCACCTTAGATTAAATGTACTCCAACAATAACATCCTGAATGTCTTGGTGAATCAGATAATGAGTGTCTTTAGCATTGAAATTTCCATTTGCTGACCTTTTCCATTTCCTCCTATCAGGGATGTCAGCTCTATCTTGTCTAGGCACTTCTCTAATGCAATCAACAAGTTGCTTTGGTAGATCAAAAGATAATTTGCTGAGATTCCAACCACTAAAGTCGTTAAAGATGTACTTAATTGTTTCTTCATTTGCATCCTTGTTTAGAGGGCCCGAAATGAGGTACTTGAGAGGTCTCATACCAGTCTAATCATCATGACAAATTCGAACAATGTTATCACTTACTGGCATCTAGGCGGTAGATTTGTGGAACAGTTCGATACCATTTCTAAGGGCTTTCAGGTTAATTGAGCCAGGATTGTTTTTGAGTTGCACCACCGCCTGCGAGTCGTCTTTGATGTATTTATTTTTAAGCACAGACTCCCAAATACCTGAATTACCCTTGTTCAATCTCCAATTAAGTTTGGCTAGTCCAACCTGGTTGATGTGCTTGGCCTTCCTAATTCCCAAACCTCCTTGATTTTTTGGCTTCGCCACTCTGCCCCATTTAACGAGGTGGAGTTTCTTCTTGGAAGTCGAGCTTCCCCAAAGAAAAGATTTGTTCTCGATAAAGAGTTTTTGATATATAAAGCTGTCAAAATTGGGATAAAATCTTGTGTCCAATTTTTCTATCTGGCTTTTGTCTTATACTCCATCCATTCCTAAATATAAGACTCTTTAGACAATTTTAGAAAATTAAGGAACTTGTCATTTTCACCAAAAGTTCCAATATTATCCCTCACTCTCACTTCTATAGTATAAGAAAAGAAAGAAAAAAATAGGGATGGCAGAGGCGGCAGATAAAAGAAATGTCGAGGGTATAATTGGAATAAATTGTTGACAACTAATAAAAGAGTATTAAATGATAATTAATTTGGATACCTATAAATCTCCTAAACGACAATTAAATGGGAAAGGAGGGAGTAAATAACACTACAAGAAAACTGTGTAACAGGGACGGACACTTCCGTCGCCAATTAAGGTTTAGCGACCGATTAACGACCGAAATATGTGGTCGTGTAAATTTCGCCGCTAACAAATTTTCCGACCGAATACCGACTAGTATTTAGCAACGGCTAGTGGGGTCACAATTTAGCGACCGAATAGCGACGGACAAGAATACATGGTTGACTTTTGACTTTGACCTGGTAACGCTCGAATACCGACGGCTTATTTAGCAACCGAATGTAGTGTCTCCATATAGCGACGGAATAGTCAACATTGTTGACGTTTGACTTGACCTGTTAACGACCTAATACCGATGGCTTATTTAGAGACCGAATACCGACGGAAATATAGTGACTGATCAGCGACGGAATGGTCAACATTGTTGATGTTTGACTTGTGCCTATAAACGATGGAATACTGACGGTTATTTAGCAACGGAAACTCGGGTCACCATATAGCGACCGAATACCGATGGTTTACTCAACAATGTTGACGTTTGACTTTGAACTTGGAACGACCGAATACCGACGGAATATAAAACCTTTAACGACCGAATACCGACGGTTAGTGGACGTCGCTAAATTGTTTTTATTTAAAAAAATAAATATTATATTTAATTAAATCCCTATTATAAAACACAACAATAACCAAATAGCAAAAATAAGATCAGAAACAGTTTTAATAAGATCTCAAATAGCAAAAATAATCAATAAACCCAAAAATAACATTACATAACCAAATATCTTACTAAAAACACAAATTTACATTACAACACTCACAATCAAAATGCGCACTTCTCATTACATTAAATATTCACAATCAAAGTGCAAACTTCGAATTACAACACTCACAATCAAAGTGCACACTTTGAATTACAACACTCACAATCAAAGTGTGCACATTACATTACAACACTCACATTCAAAGTAATTTATTTTAATTATCAAAACTCACAATCAAAGTGTGCACTTCTCATAAACTCCTTGATGTCATTCATATGTATATCCTTGGAAATGCTTGAGTTGCAATCTGCAAAATTCAAGAATCAAATTATTATGACAATAAAATTACTACTTTGAATTATGTTAAAAAGTTATACAATATGACAATTAATTTATGGTAATAAAGTACAAAAAAACCCAACAAATATTACTCACCTTTAATATGTGGAATTCCAAGAAGCGAGAAAATCTTAATCATTCTAAATCATCATCCGACATAAATTCATCCTCTTCTTCAGAATTGTCATCACCCGACATAATTTCATGATCATCATCATCTTCATAACCACGGCTCGTACCGGCCACAAGTACAACTTCAATTTCCACTGACTTGTGTGCAAGTTGACCAACTTCAGTAATAGTTGGATCAATGCGACTGGTCTCCTCCTCGCATACTTCGTCCTGATACGGTACCGGAACACCAGGAACATCAAATAGACGTGGTTTGGAACGACATACAGCCAACCAATCAGCCCTAGATGTTGTCTTACTACCCGGATAAGGTGTGTAGTAGACTTGTTGACATTGGGAAGCAAATACAAATGGATCGTAACCCTGGTAGGTTCTTTTCTTATGGATTTCTACAAGTTTATATTGAGGATGCACTCTTAAACCTTGATTTAGAGTAGAATCAAACTAGTCGCATTTGAAAAGAATATTTTTTTGGTCAGGTAGTCCAGCATGTTGAAGCTCAATTACTTGCTTCAACTCACAGTAATAATCTCCTTTAACCCATACCCCGCTGTGGGCTTTGATGTAAAATCTATAATCGTTAACAAAGTAACCGGTGTATGACATCACTCTCCTTGACGGGCCCCAAGATAGGTTTTTCAACAAACTTTCGGAATGTTCCTAAAGGCTATGTATCTGTTGAGAACAATAAAAGTTAAATTACTTTAATTATGCATTCTTAAGACAAGTACATTTATACACAATACCAACTTACATGAGTTCCAAACCATTTGGAAAAATCATTATAAACCCGACTTTGAAGTTCTTCCTCCGTTATCTGGGGTTTGGTCATGTACTTCACTGACAAATTTCCTGAGTTACAAATTAAATGACAATATTATTATTTGGCCACTTTTAATTATATAACAAAAATGAAGCAATATATATGTTTACTTACTGAAGATATGGTTCGACCTCTTCACAATTCATTAGGATATAATTCATGGCTGTTTTATAATCTTTATCAGATAATAAAATCTTTTCTTTTTTTCCAAATGATCTTCCGGGTAAGTTGCAAATTGATAATACATCTGGTCCGCTAATCTCGTCTTCACCATCATTTCGCCCAATGGTTGTAACTCTCGTTTTCACGTGGGGTTCGAAATAATAGCTAAAGAATGTAGCAGCTTGTTCGACCAAGTATGCATTGCAAATTGACCCCTCAACTTTAGCCTTGTTCTTTATCTTCATTTTCAGATGGTGCAGGTATCTAATTAAAGCATATGTAGTTAATCACATTGTAAATACGTACATGAAAAATAAAGATGAAGTTGAGATAACTTAAGACATTGGTTGTTACCTCTCGAATGATTACATCCACCTAAACTGTACCGGGCCACCAACCTTGGCTTCGTACGGAAGGTGAATCGGCAAGTGTTCCATCACATCAAAAAATCCCGGAGGAAATATTCTCTCTAACTTGCACAATAAAATAGCGATAGTGTTCTCCAATTCTTGCATATGTGCCACACTCAACTTTGGGGAACACAAATCTCTATAGAACAGACTAAGTTCAGCCAAGGGTTCCCAAACATTTGCCGGTAGTACTTCTCTAAGTGCTATAGGGATAAGTCTCTCCATTAATACATGAGAATCGTGACTCTTCATTCCAAACATTTTCAACTATTTCATATCAACGCATCGCGCCAAATTCGATGCATATCCATCTGGGAGCCTTAATTCTTTAACCCACTGCAAAACCATCTCTTTTTGAGGCTTGGTAAGAGTAAACATGCCTTCGGTTTCGTTGCTTTACCTCGGCCATCGTGTTTATTATTCAATTCCGGACGACTGCAATACCTTTCAACATCCGCTCTAGCTTTAACATTGTCTTTAGTTTTACCTTTCACGTCCAACACGGTGTTAAAGACATTATCAAACACATTTTTTTCATTATGCATGACATCAATGTTGTGTCTTATCAAAAGCGTCCGCCAATAAGGTATGTCCCAAAATATACTACGTTTAGCCCAACTATGATCCCGACCCCTGCCTTGCTCTTTACCGATCTCTTCAGCTGTATCGGTAATTTTTTGATAATCTCTAACTCTAAGCAACATTTCATCACCAGTAAGGCGTGATGGCGGGTCTGCTCTCTCTTGTCGGCGGTCCTTTCCGAATCCCTTTGCATCTCTTCTAAAAGGATGATCAGGTGACAAGAAGCATTTGTGGCAATCGAACCACGATTGTTTCCCGCCAGACTGCAAATGGAACGCTTGTGTTTCCTCCATACAATATGGACAAGCGTGAATGCCAGCTGTACTCCATCCACTCAACATTCCATATGCTGGAAAATCACTATTTATCCAAAGTAATGAAGCCCTCAATTTAAAATTTTGTTTTTTTGAGATATCATAAGTTTCCACGCCTTCACCCCACAGTTGATTCAATTCATCGATCAAAGGCTGCAAGTACACATCGATATTGTGTTTTGGGGTCCAGGTACAATGATAGTTAAGAAGATTACATTGTTTTTCATGCACATCCAATGGGGGAGATTATAAGGTGTTAGAAGAACTGGCCATGAAGAATAGTTCTTCCCTGACATGCCAAAAGGTGCAAAACCATCTGTGCATAACCCAAGCCTTACATTCCGAGGTTCCGCTGCAAAATCGGTGTGTGTTCTGACAAAATGTTGCCAAGCTTCTCCATCCCGTGGGTGATTCATTATTCCTTCTTCCCTCTCACTGTCTGAGTGCCATGTCATGTGTCTTGCAGTTTTCTTAGATGCATACAATCTTTGGAATCTTGGAGTATCTCTTTTTGTCGTGTATTTTTTGATTTCTTTTTCTTAATGTATCTAGCATGGCCACAAAACTTGCATTCTCTACTCTCAAAATCATCTTTCCAATACAACATATAACCGTTAACACAAACATCAATCTTTTGCACCGGTAATCCAAGGCCTTTAACCAATTTCTTCATTTTGTAAAAGTCGTCTAAAGCATTATTATTTGGAGGAAGCGCCTCTTTCATCAACTGTGCAAATTTATCTATTCTAGTTTCAGATAAATTGTCTTTGGACTTAATGCTCAACATCCTAGCAGTCTCTACTCTCAAAATCATATTTCCAATACAACATACAACCGTTAACACAAACATCAATCTTTTGCACCGGTAATCCAAGGCCTTTAACCAATTTCTTCATTTTGTAAAAGTCGTCTAAAGCATTATTATTTGGAGGAAGCGCCTCTTTCATCAACTGTGCAAATTTATCTATTCAAGTTTCAGATAAATTGTCTTTGGACTTAATGCTCAACATCCTAGCAGTCATTGAAAACTGTGAATGGTTTGTACAACCATTATACAGTAGGCTATCAACAGCTTTCAACATGTCATAGAACATTTGTGCCTCTGGATTGGGAGGTTCTTCCACGTCCCTATTTTGCTGCTCATTAAAACTTGGTCCCGTAGCATCAATAACCATATCTCGATAATTGTTCGGTATCGTATGTCTTTTATAATTATCCATTTCATGAACTAACGGGATTTGAGGCATGGGAATGAATGCCTCACCATGACATGTCCAATTATAATAGTTAGTCACGAATCCGTTCTTAACAAGATGATACTTCACAGTATCAGGCATATGAAAATACTTATTCTTACAAACCCCACAAGGACACCTAATCCCATCAATTTGTACATTAGCAGACGTACTAACTGTGAAATCCACAAATCTTTTCAATCCCGCTATAAATTCTTGACTATGACGAGGTCCACAATTCGTTGTCGAATCCATATACATCCAACTACGGTCTTCCATTACAAACACAATATCTTCTTATATCAAGTCTTAATAATTAAATGCATATTAACTTTGAATCTTAGTTTGATGATTTGTCACCCTTATTTCCAAGTAATTTTTTTTTTTTAATGCCACCAGTTGTGGTTAGGGATGGCAATGGGGCAGGTCGGGTCGGATTTCTTGAAACCCGTCCCCGACCCGTGCACTTTTATGTTGCCCCGCCCTGACCCGTGACCCGCAACGGGGCAAGAATTGTCAACCCGTGACCCGACCTGTGCGGATCAGCGCTGACCCGAAATTCACCCAAAAAAAAAACTGGAACCAAACATGCTACCAGCATACTGGCAGTAACCAAATCTGGATAAAAATCATTCATCCTGCAACAATTTTTTAATCAATTCCAAGGAAGAAACCATTTCCAAGATTGAAAAATAACAACAAAATCCATAGATCATTTTTTAGAAGTACAACAAAATGCCACAAATCTTACAAAAAAAGTAACAAATTCGAAAAGTTTTACAAAACTAATATGTAATCCGCTATGAAAATTGCAAAAGTAAAAGCTTCCAATCTTGACTTCAGCTTCTCGATTCATACGGGAAGTCTTGATCATAGCACAATCTCGTTGTTTTCATTTTCTGAATCAATCATTATCGTTGCATGTTCAAATCCCTTAGATGAATGGTCTGCATTTATCAAAGGTCATCATGTAATATAAATATAAGCAACAAATATATTTAAAATTTGCAATTGTAATTAAATTGTCACACCAATAAAAAGAATTACCACTTGAGTTGTTAATTAACCAATTCTGGGCGCACATTAACACTTCCACGGTCTTTGGGTGAAGTCTACTGCGGTGTGGACTTATCAATCTTCCACTTGCACTGAAAGCAGATTCTGAAGCAACGGTAGAAACCGGAATTGCTAGAATATCTTTCGCAATCTGGTGTAGAATCGGATATGTACCCTTGTTTGACTTCCACCATGATAAAACATCAAAATCAGCACTGCGAGGTATAATATCATCTTCTAAATATTGATCCAACTCTGACCTCGCATGTCGTTTTCTTTTCTTTTGAGAAGCAAACCTCTCAAATTCACACAAATCAGTCCATTGAACATTATCAACATTAATGTCAGATGAACCCCCGATGTTATCATTTACCTTAGATCGCTCTTTGGCTTCATATTCCTCAAGCAACTCACGACACCAATGTTTGATTTTATGTACTTCCTTGTCAACATTATCAAATTCACCAGAATATATCTTTGTCAAATAGAACTCTAATAATGTTAATTTATATCGAGGATCCAGAATAGCTGCAATGCCCATTATTCCATGCACGTCTAACCAATATTTATCAAATTTTTCGACCATATTCTTAGACATTGACTCAATAACTTCAACACCACAAGAAACCCAATGCTTTAGAGCCACCTTGATCTCACAAATTTTTGGAAAAAACAAATTTGCAGTAGGATACTTTGTACCAGAGAAAAGCTCAGTCGCACTATAAAATATTTTCAGTCTAGAACAAATTTCTTTAGTCAAATTCCACTCATGCTCACTAGGCAAACATTTATACTTAGGCTCACGCTGCTTCAAGCGGACAAAAACATCTTTGTAATCCAAAGCAATTTGTAACATCAAGTAAGTTGAATTCCAACGAGTTTTGCAATCAAGTGTGAGTGCCTTACCAATAGGAATACGAAGTTGGCGAGCTGTTTCATCAAACTTCTCACATCTCTTTGGTGTCCCTGACCAATAAGCAACACTGCTCCTTATTTTTTGGATTGCAGCTCCAAGGAATTCCAAGCCATCTTTGACAATCAAGTTTAATATATGTGCAGAACATCTCATATGTACCAATCGACCACCGAGCAATAGAGAGTCTAGTGGAAGCTTAGCTACTATTAAATCCATCATCGCATCGTTGGTTGAACAGTTATCAACTGTGATGGTGGACACTTTTCGATCAAGATTCCAGTCCAGCAAACAACGAATTAAGGCTTCACATAGAACTTCAGCACTGTGTGGACTTGGTACATAAATGAAACTGCAAAAAGAAGTCCAAAAATTATTTGTTTCATATAAAATTGGAACTTAACAAAATGTGCTATGACAGCCATAAAAATAATACCTGATAATTCGGCTTTGCAAGTTGAAATTGTTACTAATGAAATGTGCTGTGACAGCCATAAATCCTCTCAATTGATGAGAAGATGACCACATATCTGTTGTCAGTGACACTCTACCTTCACTCTTCTCAAAAATCCGCATTGTCGCCTGTTTTTCAATGTCATAGATCTTGAAACAATCACTCTTTATTGTGTTCCTCGACACAACCACAAAACAAGGGTTCAAACTATTGCAAAATCTTCTAAAACAAACATGTTCTACAATAGATAAAGGATACTCGTGCATAATGATCATCTTAGCAAGTTCCATACGGGAAGTCTCTTGATCAAAGTTGAAAGGAGAAACTTCAAATTCATTATCCTTATTGAAGTTGGCTTGTAAAGTTGCTTGTCTTATATCTTTATTTTTTTTTCATACACCTTCGTATATGATTTTTCAAGTGTGTGGTGCCTTGCTTCGGATCACCAAGCAACCTAAGGTTGCAATACTTGCAACGTGCCTTATCCAGCCCATCAACTTCTTTCTTGACAGGTAACAACATATAAGTAAGTCCTCAGATCCCATTTCATATAATAAGTCTTTGACAAATTACTTCAATGCTTAGACATTATAACAACACATAATAAGTCCTCAAGATGTACAATGGTCAGCAATGTATAATGATTCAACCAGGTGATTATCCAAGGCTTCCAAGTTCTTCAGACCAGTTTAACACACCAATTACTCCAATTATATTTGTTTTATCAATATCTCTATTTCATAGTATTTTGTTTTGAAATTTTTTCCTATTCTCAATGTCTTTATTTTTGTAGAAAATCCAGAGATTTAATTGAATTGGGATTAAAAAAAGCTATTCAAATTTTTTTGGATACAGACCATTTTGCCAGCCATTGAAAAATCACCTTCTTTCTTGAAAAAAGCCCAGAAGGAAACGAGGAATATAACAATCAGCTACTTGAAATATAGAAGAGAAAGAAGATACCTTTAGTCTTTACCGCCGGCGACGAAAACGAAGATTGGAGATGAACACCCCAGCTGTAGCAACCCTACACAGGCAGACACGATGTCAGCGAAGAAGAAATAGATCAGCCTAAGTGGTGACAGTCGCGGGTAGATGGAACTTACAAGCTCGGGCGGCGGTGCTACGGAGTCCTACGGTGGCGGTGGCTCCGGGTCGGTGATGCAGACAAAGAATCGCCAAGAAAATGGCGGTGGAAATAAAAAGCAGGAGAAATTGCCAAAAAAGCGGGCCAACCATGTAAGAAAAGAAAACCCTAATCATTATTATAATTAAAATATATTAAATTATATAAAAATAAAAACTCAGCCTAAACGGATCACAACGGGTCGGGTCGGGGCAATCTCCTTATCCAAACCCGACCTGTTCTATATACGGGTCAGCTCTGCCCCGACCCACCCCGCCCCGTTTTCAGAACGGATCGGGGCGGGTCTGCCCCAACTATGGTCGGGTCGGGTCGGGTCGGCGGGTCACGGGCCAAATTGCCATCCCTAGTTGTGGTGGGGCGGACCCCCGTTTATTAAATAGCCGAAAGGCTTGAAAAAAGACAGTGGAGGGGGACGTAATACCAAAATCTCCACTTCATACATATAAATGATCAAAATGCAGGGTCTGGGACATTTATAAATATGTCCCAGGATGTTACAAAAAACCTATGCTAGAATGAAGGATTAAACAAAATGCAAAAGCATCTATGTTTTAACCTTGCGAATATAAGCAACACCCTCTGCATAAAGACGACATAGGCCACGAGTGAGATGTGGCAGCAAATAGAAATGTGGGAAAACTTTAGAAGTTCTATAATCACAAGCCACATTGGCGAGACTGTCTGCAACCTTGTTTGCTTCTCTAAAAATATGTTGCACTCTAGCATTTCCAATAATGCGTAATAGTCCTTGAAAAAGGTGGTCAAGTCTCCAAGAGGACACTCTACCTGCTTGAATCGAGTCACAGAGAAATTTGGAGTCAGCCTGAATACTTACATTGATATAACCCAATGAAGAGGCATGGCATATGCCTGTGATCATGGCTTCAATTTCAGCAACCGAGTTAGTCAGAATATCTATTTCCAAGTAATTATTAACGTGTGATAATGGCATCTTGTCTACTATTTTAAATGGAATTTTGTCAACTATTTCGATTATTTTCAACATTATTTTGTTTGTTGCAATATAATACAAAGATATAAAATCATGGGAGATAATACTAAGACATAGAATCATGGGAGATAATATAAAGACATAAAATCATGGGAGATAATACAAAGATAGAAAATAATGAGAGATAATACAAAGAAACAAAATAATGAGAGATAATACAAAGAAACAAAATCATGGGAGATAATACAAAGATGCATAAACCGGGGAGATATTACAAAGAAGCATAAAACGTGGACAAATTACAATGAAGGTCTTCCTGGCAGGTCCCATCAATACAACGCAATTGGGTGATTGGAAACTGCTCCAAAAAATAAATATTGGTCAAATGTGACAATTTTCTTGGTGTGCATTAACAAAATTTCAATGTGAGAATAAAATTGAAATTTTACACCATAAACTAAAGGTAAAGAGCTAGTAAACTTAGAAAATTTTACAAAGAATGATAGGTATGTCGTAAACCTAATACTAGATAAAATGCCCTAAAATTTGATTCTTTTATTTTGATATCATCATTTATTATGAAAAGAATAAATGGTATGTCGTAAACTTATAACAAGCTAAAGAATAAATGGTATAAGAGCATAAATGTTGACATTAATAACATTATAATAAATAGAGAAGAAGAGATTCTCACCAAATACCCAACTGAAATCGGAGGTGGTGGGGAAGTGTTGCGGGTGCCGGAGGTGGTGGCGCCGTCTTGGAGTTGCCGGAGGGGGTGGTGATGGGAGGAGGGAGGGGTTTCAAGGTAGATTTGGGAAGAAATCACTAGAAGAGGTGGTGGTGGAGTTAGAAATCGCGGCTGTGTCCAGAATGTGTAAAGGGGAGGGTTTATGGTCATAAGTCATTTTTAGAGGAAAAAACGCACAAGACGACACCATTCTGAATTTAACGGTCGCGACCAACTGGCGACCGCCCTGGTATATTCGGTCGCCCGGTAGGATGAATGAACACTTGTACAGTTTTCAAAATATTGAACCCGCACAGGAACAAGAGGACACCGTTTATGAATTTAACGGTCGCGATCGACTAGCTACCGCCCTGGCATATTCGGTCGCTATTCGGCCGCCCGATAGGATGAATGAACACTTGTACAGTTTTCAAAATATTGAACCCGCGCACGGAACAAGACGGCACCGTTTCTGAATTTAACGGTAGCGACCGACTAGCGACCGCCCTGGTATATTCGATCGCTATTCGGTCGCTCGGTAGGATGAATAAACACTTGTACAGTTTTCAAAATATTGAACCCGCGCACGGGCAAGACGACACCGTTTCTGAATTTAACTGTAGCTATGTATATGTGTAGCGACTGAAAAGCTAAACAATTATAAATTTGAAAGCCGACATCTCTCAAAATGCGATTTCGAACAAATATTATTATTGTAGTATTTATTTGATCATTAATGACCAATTATTAAAATTTTAGTTACATTACTTAGTGATTTCATGTAAATGTACACACAAATGTATTACTTCAATATATCTGCTTCCAGTCTATACAGGTATTCTGTGAATAAGTATAAGTTTTACTTGTTTCACTATTTAGGTTAATGTGTACATATGTATATATTACTAAAATTAACTAAAATATGCAAATCTCTTTTACATATCCTTAAAAACCTCGCTATTTTATCAAAAAACGGAATCCGGGAGAATATACCGACCGAAGTACGACCGAGGTATCAAGTTCGGTCGCTAGTCGGTCGCCTATTAGCGACGAAATAGCGACGACCATATTTGTTCCCGTCGCCATTCGGTCGCCCAAGTGATATCCTATTAAATATGTTTGTCCGTCGCTAAGCGGTCGCTAAAACCTAACCCTAAACCCTAAAACGGTCTTTAGGCGGTCGCAAATCGGTCGCCATGAAACCAATTTTCCAGTAGCTGAACAGGGTACCTATAACAGAACTCCTGCACAATTCTGAAAACAAAACCCAAGAATAGAACCCCTGCACAATTCAGACAACATAACAGAAAACATAACCCAAAACTATAAATTCCATACTAATCACAAAACATAACTTTAAAACAAGCATTAAAATATAACATAAGAACGCAATTGATACAAAATTAACGAAGTGCTCTATTGACTCCCCAAAACTTCATCGACAGTTAGGGGGTCATCGTCATAGTCTGATTCTAAGTCATCGTCTAAGATATTACTCAACTTGTCCTCTATCTCAGAGGCACTTAATACAACATTGTCCCTATTTGTTAAAATGTCAGCTAACATACTAGCTAAACCCTTGTTTCTCTTCTTTTCCCTCATCTTGAATTCTCTTTTTTGCTCAGCCATCTGTTTCTTGAACTTTTCTTCCATTTCGGTCATTTTTTGTTCCATGTCTGAATGCGAGACTGCCTGGCTGCCTCGCTTCATCGTCTTTACCACATCACTAAAGGAACCGAGTCCTCGGACACGTCCCTTTCTTATCCCACCCGCAGCCTCAGCAGACAACTCAATCTGAGTCGGCAAATCTCGAGGAGGTACTCCGGCTTGATTTGCTAGGCTTGCAGCGTCGTCATAAACCGCATGGAACAACCCCTGTCAAATTTGTTGTGTCAGGTTATGAAAAAGGAGAAAACCAAATCAAATATAAAAAAAGGAGAAAATGTAATGATATACTTACAGACAACTCTCTAGAATCTTCATCAATCCATTCGCCTTTCTTTGGGCCGATATGGTGTTGATGAAGATGATCGTAAATGGCCGGGAATGGGACTGCCTGTCCGGCCTCCTTTTCCTGTTAACAAAAATCATTAAAACATTCAAATATGAACAAAAAACACATAACATATATGAGTACGTCAATTAATATATTTAAGTACCAGTCACATGTGGTGCTCAATGTGGCTGAGCGAACCGCCCGTGTGCTTCATCGGGCCTTTGCCACCCCTCCATTCTTTCCCCTTTTTTGCTGCCTGTAATGACTTGGCTTTAAAGCTTGGAGTTTTCCAGTACTCTAGAAGTCGCGCCCAATCGGTCTCAGAAACCCATGTGGGCTTCTTATTCTTTTTCCGAGCATCGCTCATAATGCCGTTGAGTCTCCTCGTTAGCAAGATACGCCAACTTGACTTGACACCCGCCTCATGCTCCGGAGCCCAGCGATACTTTTTATGTATTTTGAAATAAGGTTAGATAATTAAATTTAAGGACTTCTAAATTCAAACTTATTTACTAATTTACTTACCTTGAACTCGTCCCACCACAATTTTTCTTCTTCCTGGGGAACATCCTTGATCGTGCTATATGCCCCCTTGAAACGATCTTGAAATATTGAAGTAATGGCGGCGGAACAGCTAGATGCCAATCTAAAACTATAATAGCAAAGAAAAATTTGATTAGTTACTATAATGACGACAAGTAGTATAATTAGCTTAAAGAAAATAATTAATGAATTTACTTACGTGCCAAGGGTAGGCTGCAGGAGAATACGAGTATCTACTGTAGCCAAAACTTCACCAGTATTAGACACTGTCTGTGGCACAGGAGACTGGTGAGTCGCCGATCCTGCTGCCGGCGTAAACTCAATGGCGGGTACAGGAGGTGTCGTACTAAGCTCGAGGGCAGATGACGGTGTCGACCCCAAATCAGGTGATGAACCTGGCTGGGAGGTGGAGGCCGGAGCAGACGTGGGTGGCGAACCAAACGGTAAGGAAAGTCGAACACCTTTCTTTGGAGGCATCTCTGAAATACATGGAAAGCATTCAATTTCCAAACTATTCAGCATCGAAAAGAGAACTTCAGATCACAAGCACAAAGATGCCTAAACATTGAGATATAACTAGGCCTCTATGCTCAGAGAGCAAAATGCTAAAGCATACAATGTCAGAAACTTTTCTATCTAGTGAAAGCAATTGAAAAGATAACCAAAAGAAATAAGAAAGGAAGCCTTCTCCCACCATAAAAACTATATTCACATAATATAAAAATAATTAAATATTAGCACCTCGAATTCTGATATCATTAACTATTTTTTTAAATAAAAATATTAAAGTTTACTAAGTACTCAAATTCGAAAGCACAACATGAACAAATGAAGTTTGAACTTCTCACATCCAACTACTACCCACTAACATCAATTTTAGCTAACAAATCAGCGGGTATATTATAGCCCCCGTTCGATAAAAGAGAAACATACAATCATGAATTCGAGCCTAATAGTGATCAATATCTCTTGCTCATATTTTTAAATGGAATTATTATCCACATTGGTCTAAGTTTATAATCATTTTAACTTCCCCTCTTGTGAACAATTATTGTGCTTACAAACAATACACTTATTAACTGATGAGCAATGAAATTAGTTACAAACTTATACTGACATAAAAAATATCATTTTCAGCTATAACCTAAGAATATATTAGTCATTTTCCTATCAAATGAAAATCCTTATTAACAATCTTTAACAAATCATCTCATTTTAAAATACTATAGACTAAAGCTGCTCCTACCATATCTTTTTATGAACAATTTACTTTCGTAATTACAACACAAAAATTCTTAAACTAAAAATCAATTCAATTATACATTAATCCAACTCAAAATATATGCCTAACAAATGCTAGTACCTTTGGTGAATATATCATTTTTCTAAAAATAATCAGTAGCTACATCCTGATTCTTTTTTTTTATTATTAATGAAAATAAAGAAAATAACCAGCTTTTGTATCGCCATCACTCATAGAAAATAAAGAAATCCCAAAAAAAAATTAGATATGAAGGAAAAATAATACATCTGTAATCCGAGTTAAAAAAATACCAGAAGAAGGCGGCAGCGTGGGAAGAAGGAGGCGGCGGCGTTGTCTCAGAGCGGCTTCGAAAGTGGTGGGTTTGTAAGAAATGGGAGGTGGAGGGGAAGGAAGGAGATGGTGGTGTTGGAGATGGCGCAGAGGCGATGGGGTTCGTCGGAGGTTCGTCGGTAAAAGGGAGAAGGAGAGTATGCGACGGAGAAGGAAGTGACATGGGTTTCACTAAATTTGGCCTTTTTTTTTTTAGAGAAATCCAACACTGAAACGTCGTCATTTTGTTATCCTGTCGGTCGTTATCGAGTCCGTCGGTAAACGGTCATTAAATACCGCCGATCGTTAACTTACACGAAACGACGTCGTTTTGTGTCCCTCATATATTAATATATAAATATACACCGTTATTTTTTCCGTCGGTAAACGGTCGATAAATACCGTCGGTCGTCAGTCGTCAGTCGTTAACGTACACTAAACGACGTCGTTTTGTGTCCCTCATATATTAATATATAAATATACACCGTTATTTTTTCCGTCGGTAAACGGTCGTTAAATACCGTCGGTCGTCGGTCGTTAACGTACACTAAACGACGTCGTTTTGTGTCCCTCGTATATTAATATATAAATATACACCGTTATTTTTTCCGTCGGTAAACGGTCATTAAATACCGTCGGTATTCGGTTGTTAAGGATTAACAAAATGGCGTCATTTTAATTTGGTCAACGAGACCGATGTGGCCGACGTAGTGGCGACGTAATAACGACCGTTAAGTTGTCGGTTTCTAAGCGGTCGGTATTCCGTCGGTAATTTTGTGACCTAATATTTCGGTCGCTAAATTCGGTCGGTATTTCACTGTTTTCTTGTAGTGTAATAAGCGGCTATTTGTGATAAGTTTTTCTTCTTAGAAAATATTTATCTATAAGTGAGTAATATATTATCTATAAGTGAGATTAAAACAATCGAGACATAAGATTCCAAACGGTCTAAATTAAATATACAAGTTAAAGTTGCGAGTATATCAACTAGTATAAGACTATGTATTGTTCATAAATCTATATCACTTCTGCAAATAGGAAATAAAATCGTATATCGATCAAAATGTGGAAACCTTTTTTGTTTTTGAATGTAGGAAACCTTGATTACCCTTTCTTCTCCACTAAGATTTATTGAAGTTATTGAACATCTATTTTTCAAGAAAAGTGTTGAAAAATAAATTAATTTACTGCAAAATCAGGAATAAAACCATAGATACTAGATAGTTTCTAAAAGTTACACATAATGAATGAGAACTTTATTATAAAGGAATTAAAAGGCTAGAAAGAGAATATATACCTCTCAATTATTTTCAACAAACTATAAAAAGCTTCTCAGAGTGAGAATTTCCAATGGGGTTTCTAAAGGTTTACAAGAGGAAGAAGTCTTCAAAGAGTGAGAATTCTTGATGCCTTTTGTAATACCCGGAACTTTTACTTACGCGTTAATTGACGTGTAATTTATTTTACATGACTAATTGCGTAGGTGTGATTTATTTTGTTTGATTATGTGATTTCATGCCTATTTTGTAGCATCTCGGGGCGTATTTGACGAGGTTGGAAGTTGAGAGATTTCGTTGTGATTTATTTACCGAGTATTTTAATTAGATGTGTGATTGGGAAATGAAGTTAATTATGAGTTATAATGGGATTAGGAGAGTTACCAAATAAAAAGAAGATAAAAAGGAAAGGAAATAAAAAGAGAAAAGGAGAGAAACGTGGGAATAAGAGGGGAGAGAGAGAGAGAGAGAGAGAGAGAGAGAGAGAGAGAGAGAGAGAGAGAATCGTGGAATACAAAACAAAAGAAAGATGGGAGGCGGCAGTGTGAGCCGCAAGAAAAAGAAGAAAAAAGAAAAGAAAGAATAAATTATGAGCTGTCTTTGAGAGAACGATTGAGTGAGTAATGGAGTCCGTTTTGGACGATCCATATATCAAAACGGTCGTGTGAGTGCAAACGGATTTCATTGGATTATTGTCTAATTGGTATCATTGGAGTCGATGTCTAATTGGTGTTTTCTTGTCGTCTATTTGGTATTGGTTGACCAAGTCGTCGCCCCATTTTGAGCGCTTGTCTAGTATCTACTAAATGACAGGATTCATTCGAACTTATAAAACATGAAATGTGTTGATCCCGGGAGATCATGTGAAATGTGGAGTACTTATTAGACCTTTACCTGATGAGGGAAAATTATTGGGACTGTAACAGTTTTGTGAAGTCCAAGGTGTTGGATGATGATACAATGTAGGATTAATCTTTAAAGCTGGAACCCTTCATTCATGGGGTGAAACTGAACTCATGTGATGTACTTCTTTGGCCGTCCTAGTTTGGACTATAACTAGGACCGTTACAGGTATTTTCGTAGAGTCGTGACTAAATAATTGAGCTCGAACTGTGGGAAGTTGTGTCACAACGATAGCTATGTTCGTAGTGTCTGAGCATTGTGTGCAATCGTGCGTACCGTATGGGCAGAGCATGGTGCTTGTCATGTATTCAGTTGTGTAAGTGCTTAGACATTAAGAATATGGTTATTCAGCTTAATTGTTGTTCTTGTTCCGGTCTTACTTGTTACTTGATTTTGGAGTCTAAAACATGTATTTTGGGTTGAGAATGTGTTGGTGCATAATTGGTACTTGTGTGTACAAAATTGCACTTGAAATTCTGTTTTCTGTAGATCGCAGACGAACCATTAGTCCTAGGGTTTGTCCGTAGAAGAGCAGTAGTTACTATCTTACCAAGGACAAAGTCGTGGACGGACCTATGGATGATCCCTTCGTCCACAGTATCGTCTGAGGTCTGGCATTGTTTTCTACAGACGATATTGTGGACGATATTGTGGACGATGCTTTGTTCGCAGCTTCGTCCGCAGGCTGTGTTGTGAGGTTTTTGAACTCTGTTCTTTCCGTGTCAGTGTTCAGTGTCTTGTGAAACTTGTGCAGTGTACTTTGAGTGTATTCGTAGTGTTTTTATGGTGTATGAATGTCGTGTCAAATGTATTTCCAAGAGGGGTATTTTGGGAAACGAGAAAACTATTTTGGTGTCTTATCTGATGCTTTATCACAGGGGCATTTGGTCCTTATTGAGCTTCGTGACCCAATCATTTCCTTTTCTTATTTTGTAGGTGTTAAGCCATGTTATGATGTGGATGCTTGGGAAGGATACCAGGAAGAGTGATCATAATAAATTGTATTAGTTGAACTTGGTAGCGAACACTTAAGTTTATTTCCTATATCGTGTTAGAACTTATGTCTATTTCTGTACTTTTATTCTCGTTGTAATACTTTTGGACCTTTTTGGATTATTATAGAATGACGTATTCCCTTTCTAGTAACTCTGTTTTTGGGCTTTAATGTCTCATCGACCAATGGGACACTGCTATGTCATCACTCGGGTTACGGGGTGTGACACCTTTCCAACTCTAACGTATATATTTTTTTTTTGTATTTTTAAGTATTTTGTGTATATTATTTATTTGTTTTTAAAATTTTATAAGGGACATGTGCTGCTGGGTCGGGGCGAGCTAGGGTGGGGCCGAATATCATCTTTCCCGCCCTAACCCCGTCCCCGATAGCAAGGACAAAATTCATCCACGCCTACCCCCACCGATGACTTAAACCGGGAAATCCCATCGGGCCTCCGATTCATCTGGGTCCATTTCCATCCTTATGCAAGCAATATCAATGGAGCCTTGATCTAAGTTTCCAGAACACATATGTGCCTAATTTTATCGAATTTTCTATATTCACCATTGCCCTAACCCACTTGCGATAAAAGTGGAACGGAGCTCACGGAGACCCTAAATTACCTGAAAAAGGAATTCAAAAACCCTTAGTCACCTCTACATGCTACCCAGTCACAAATGCCTTTGTGCCAACATGCAAAGTACCAAAAATAATGTACGACCTAAGATTAATCCCCAGTTTATCTGGCGGTAGAGGGAAAAAAAGCCTCTGTTCTATGCTGACGTCACCATGAAAGTCGCTTCCTATAAGTTATTAATATTATGCACAACCATGGATGCCAATCATGATTACGTTTACAGTAACTCTATGATACGTGAGCTAAAAAAACCATGTCATAGCCACGGTACTATTCCTTAACAGATGAGTAACTTGACTCCCTTCACCGTAGCACTAAACGTGTTAAAGATCATCCACCAGATCAAAACACCATGCCATCCTCCTTTTCCACTCCACATATACCTTTCCTATCATCAAATCCATATAGGATAGTTCTGATATGGACCAGATTCATTGGACCATGTGCTGCAGAAATGGCCACATCACTACAGAATGAGGAGAGAGACAATTATGTGATGACGTGGCTAATTCTGGATCAAAAGGTCCATGTGGACCTGGTTCATATCAGAAAAATCCATATATAAATTACCAACAACTCACCGCCTTTTCAGATAAGTAGTCCGTCCACTCAACCACCACCTTCACTGGTTAATACTACTCCAAACAATTCTTATTATCACGGCTACTTTCACGGCCTAGTCCAACTACCTCTTCTACTCATATGGCCTTAAATTTCCAAACTCCAAACCTAATACATGAAATTGCCAATCCTGAAAGTAAAAAAAAAAAATTCAATCCCTTAAGTGCTCTGGATAAAAAAAGAGGATATACTCCCCATGACAAGCATCACTGATAGTAAAAGTATTTGGCCGAACTACTGGGTATAGATTCTTATAAAAAAAACTCAAATAAATCTTGAAACCGTCAGAAGTTCTAAACATTATGGATCTTGACAAAGATTATTTTCTCACTAAATTCAATAAGGAAGAAAATTACAACAAAGCGTTTCATCAAGGCCCGTGGTTTATTGGACAACATTTTTTAGCAGCCAGGCAATGAGAACCATGCTTCAACGCATCAAGTACAAATTTTACTTCTACTGTTATTTGGGCACATCTCCTGGAGCTACCTCCGGAATTTTATGATATTGATATTCTTATTCGAGCTGGAAATATTCTAGGCACCTTACTAAGATTAGATGCCACCTCGGTATCAGGTACACGAGGTCAATATGCCAAATTGTGTATTCAAGTACAGCTGGACCAACCACTTGTCACGACAATTTATTTTGGAAATTATGCTCAAAACGTTATGTATGAATTGGGTTAACTAAATTTGTTTCACTTGTGGTAGAATTGGACAAAGATTTTCTTTGCCCACACAAAAAACAACAAGATGATATTATTACTGCTACGTAAGAAGGACAAAACATTTTAGATCAACATCCTTAGGATAAAACACATGGGCCTTGGATGATTGTATCAAGACAAAAATATTTTTCTCAAAAAAATAAAAGTCACTCGTTGAATTCCGATTCAACTCATTCACATTTGGACAGTGTTGAGGGTACCAGAAAGCAACAATCGGGACGTCAGGTTTGGGTACCAAAAGATAAAATTTTCATTTCAGAACATTCAAATTCTTTTTCTTTATTATCCAAACATCCTGAAACCGAACCTCTTAACCACTCATCGGCTCAGCTCGTGGACACTACATCTAAACCACATACAGAATCTATGAATATTGATACTATTACATGCAAAAAGCCATTCCTCCAATAGTGAAATTGTTTTCCCCAAGCCTGCACAGAATGATACTATTTTGTCTATTCCCACTTCCACGGCCACAGTTTCAAATTCTGCTAACCTAGACTCTACAGATCATAACAATTCTTTGATGAAAAATATCTGTTATTTCCACTCCCATATCCCCTAAACATGACACGCAGACAGAAAACTTAAATGTACCCCATCTTGACACTAATACAACCACATGCCCCAAAAACAAACACTTAACCCACTCCCTATTCTCCAAAGCCATGCAAACCATGCAAAATTCCACATCATCCTTGTCAGATGACACCACCACAAATGCAATAGAGATGAATACCTCTATAAATTCTCCAAGTTCTATTTCATTAAACTCGCAGCATACACCACTTATATTACAACCATGTAATATGTTAGCCAACCAACCAGTCTCTTTGCTTACTCCCCTCCAATTACTTCTGTTTTCCCAGCATTTGGAGCCCATGACACACTTACCAGTACCGAACCATTCAGATATATTGGAGGATCAACAAGTACCACAGTTGAATTTGCCACAAAACGAAGACCCAGAGGAAGTCCTAGAACTGGGCATTGCATTAGACTAACCATGTCAGTGATTTTTTTGGAAACAACTTTTTTGTCACTTCCGCCTTCAAACCAACTCTAATAAATTCCTGATACTTTTGTCTTCAAACCAACCCTAATAAATTCCTGATACCCTACAAACCCTAAAAAATCCGTGACTTGAAGACGAAATTGCCACTTCCGTCCACAAATTGCAGCATTTTTGCAGTGTCTAGTTTTTTCTCACCCAACTTTTATTTTTGAATAATTGAAGACTGAAAATAAGAACGGATTTGGCAATTCCGTTCTCATTTCTGACCAATTTTTAGAGACTTGTCAATTCAAAAATTAAAATTTTGAATTTTTTACACACCAATTATATCTAAAAATAATCTCACCACACTCTACAACATTCACAACTTTCAAAATATAAAATTTTGTTTACCCTCTTCAAAATTCATTGTTTAAAATGGCAAGCTTCCCAAAATTTATTCAAAAAGAAATTGTTAACAAATTCAGGGATGTTGATTTTACTAAAGAATTACCTTTAGAATACGAACAGGCGTTAGTAGAAATTTGTTCTGAATTTAATTGACAGTGTCACAATGATGAAAAAAATTGGTCCAATTTGTACAATGAAATTGTCTACGGCATGAACTCCGTCACCGGCGGACATTTCACAACGGAAATGATCGATGCAGGCTTAGCAAAACTGCGCAGGAGGTTTTGGGATTTTGAGGCACTTTTGCACCAATCGTGGTTCAAATACGACGGCAATACATATAAGTTTTCATAACTTACATTTTTTGTTATTTTAACTCTGTATTAGGCTAATCTAAGGGCTATGCGGTACAGCATGAAAGACGAACCCTGGTTTATTCTTCTAGGCATTATTTTCGGGTCAGAAGGAGCAAGAGCATCTGTGGACCATGCCGGTCAGTTTTCAAAATCACCGGAAGAGATAACTGTTGAGGGTCCCCCGACTACCTGATATCGGATGTATCGTTCTCGAACATAATCTGTATGGGAACGGATAGCACCTAAATTTCGTAAAATTAAGGGTATGAATAATCGAGAATAGTAGTTGTAATTTTTTTCCATGTAATTTTATTTCTAGCAATTAAATTTAACTAAGATTTTTTTATTTTGTGTGAAATTCTTACTTTTATGATATTTAAAAATACAGAAATGCATAAAACTAAAAAAATCATTGCCAACACACAACAGTGAAAAATAAGTTGGACATCCCGTGGAAAAATTTCTGCCACTTGAGGACGGAAGTAAAGTGGCGGAAATGTTTCCCCAGGAGGAGCTTTATGGCCAGATTTTTAGGGATAGAAAATCTTATCCCTTCACCAACTCTATAAATCTTCTATATCCTTCACTTCATTTTTTCACATCAAATAACCCTTCAACTCATTTAAATCCTTCAACTCATTTCTTACAAAAAAAAAAAAAAAAACCCTATCTTTCCTCATATAATTTTTCTCTAGAAAAATGGCACTTGAATGTCCGATGAAATTGTATTTACATTTCGACCACAATTTAGTGTACGAAGCTGGTGGTTTTCCTCGTTTCGCAGAGCCAAGTGAAAGAATTATGCAATTAATACAAAAAAAATCATTGCGACAACTTTGCCACCGGATATGTCTGCGCAAAGGAGTTGATCTTTCTAGTGTCATTGTTCGTATAATAATGATCCGTCCATTTTTCATGACGACCTACAACATGGTGGTGCATGATGTCATAAATCTGAACGACGAAGAAGATCTTGAGAATTTGTGGAGAATCCAAACCAATTTAAAACTACAAGGGATTCATGTTGGTGCTTTGTTAGAACCTGTGCAGAGATAGGTAGATAATTTTGTAATCCCGACAATTGATTTTTCTGATCAATCACAATTTTCTCCAGAAGTTTATTTTCAGAGTCAAATTCCATACCAAGTATGCCCCTACCGTCCAGTTACGAACCGATCGTACCAAATGATTCTCATGTAACTAATGTTACACTTTTGACATTTTTCGATCCATCTAAATAGACAATGATAATTCAGTAATGGATTCGTTGGGTCCAACATCGGACATTGACGGTGTTCCGAAAACGGAAGACGATGGGGGTGATGATAGTGCTGGAGACCATGGGGATGACGCAGTCGAGGAAGATTTTGATACTGAAGAAAATGTTGTCCTTGAAAATCCCCAAGACATTGCTGAACTAAGTAATCCAGAGACAGTCCAAGAGACTAAACCTGCACCAACTACCTCCGTTATTCCGCATTGGAATATGTCATCATATGGTAATTATGCTAATTTTGCATGTTGGAATGATATGTGTACCATGGAACCCAGTTCTTGATCTGACTTACAGGAAAAACCCCATTAAAAAATGGAATGACAATTTCCCAGAAATATGTTTGGGGATGCAGTTTAAGGATAAGAGGGAGGCAATGTTAGTAGTTAACATATGGCATGAACAGGTTGCCTTGAGGGAATGGAAAAGAGACCGAAGCAACAAACAATGGTTCAGCGGGGTGTGTAGAAACTCAACAGAATCCAGCCGATGCAGTTGGTATATTCGCGCTACCATAGCAGAGTCGATGGAATGCGGAAGGTTACCAAACTCATAGAAAGCCACTACTGCTTGATGGATCAAAACACAAAACGCAACATGTCATCCTGCTACATCGGGGTAAAAATTATATACCTTGTTCAGGCTTATCCCGAAATATCTGTTAAATTGATTAGGGCTTCATGTGAAGATAAAATGTCTTTGACTTATACATATAGAAAAGCTTGGTATGCCCGCCGATACACTATTGAAACACTGTTATGTACTTGGAAATCTACTTTCCAAGTACTACCACAATATATGCTGGCACTACAAGATTCTAACCGGGGTGCAAAAGTCAAATTTTTTTACCATCCACAACTCACTGTTGATTGGCCTAAGATGTTCAAGTCATTATTTTGGACATTTAAACCGTTAGTCGACGGTTTTAAGTGGTGTCGGCCTATAATTTCAATGGATGGCACACATCTTAGGGGGAACTATAAAGGGGTACTTATGGTTGCAAGCACTCTAGATTCTAGCAATCAAATTTTACCCATTGCTTTTTCCTTGGTTGAATCTGAGGTAACTTCTACTTGGTCTTGGTCCCTAAAACACTTAAGGGATCATGTTGTTCAAGACTTACAAGTTTTCGTGATTAGCGATTGGCATCCAGGAATTCTTAGTGTTGTGGCTAACGTCCCCGGATGGCAACCACCAATGGCAACACATCGATATTGCATTGGCATTACATGTCAAATTTCCACACTCATGCCAAAAATAAATAATTGAAAGATTATGTGTGGCTTGTTGCTACCCAAAATAAGAAAATTAAGTGTGATTTTTATCTTGATCTTATAAAACAAAAAGATCAAGATGCATTTTAACTGGTTAATGCAGCATCCGAAAGAGTTGTGGACTTTGGCATATGATGGGGGGAAAGCGCTTTGGGTGCATGACGACTAACATGTCTGAAGCGCTTAACAATGTTTTTAAACAGTCTAGAGCGCTGCCTTTGAAAAGTCTGGTGGAGATGGTTTTTTACAAGCTTGTTCACTATTTCTACTTGCACAGGCAAGACGCTAATAATTGTAAAACGTCGTTCCCTAAGAGAATATGGGATCAGTACTTCGCTTACAAACATAAAGCTACAAGTTTGACTGTGCAAAGACACCACAAAGACCAAGGAATCTATAGGGTCATGTCCCGACATAGAGGACTTGGTGAAAGTGGAAAAATATACACAGTCAACTTATCAGCTCGTGATTGTAACTGCGATAAATGGTCTACTTATACAACTCCATGCACGCATGTCATTGCAGTGTCCAAATCGGTCATGGAGGATGCTTCAAAGTATATCCACCATGTGTATTCTATAAAGTATTACAAGAATACATACAAGTCCATTTTATATCCTGTACTTGATCCCATGCATTGGAGACCTGCTCCTTTTGATATGACACATCATCCTTCTAACATGAAAGGTTCACAGGTGGGTCGACCTCAAATGCCTATGGACAAGAGAACCGGGAAAATCTAAGACCGAGAAGTGCTGCAACTGTAAAGAGATCGGTCACAACCGGAAGACTTGCCCCAACCAAGCAACTCCTAACCAACCACTTCCTAATTAATTGTATTTAAATTTTGTAACTTGTAATTAAATAAGAAAACTTATTTTAATTTTCAATTTTGCAATTAATTGTATTTAGAATGTATCAATTATCACTTATTTTAATTTTATTTCATTCAATAAGAAAACATTGCAAATATTACAATGACGTATTATTAAAGTTGTTCCATTAAATTGGCAAAAACATCATTCCCGACCCTATAAATATCGTAAGGGGCTGGATGGATGTGTACATGGTCACCGGGGTGCAATCTCGAAAGCACAACAAACTCAAGCCACCCAAAAAAATAGTAATCGTCTCCGCCTTCGTCTCTAGTCACTTGGAGTGTCACATTGTTCCCGCGACTATTATGCATGTGTAGTACTTCAGCGATTTCAAGTTGCATTCTAACACGCCATTGCATGTAGTTTCTACTTATCCACTGTACACAGAAAAATAAATTACAATAAATAACTTGAAGAGGAACGAATATTTTTCCAAAAATTGAATATTAAAAAACGTACCGGTTTTGAAAATTCCAAGTACGTATTCTCAATGTCTATTCGAAAACTCTGCCCAAAAAAATTCCCGTCGAAGGGATACGAAAATTCCCCCTTAAGGTAACCGATCTCGTGCCTTTTAAAAAATCCTCCCTTAAAATAAATATCTAGTAGGTTCATTGGAGAAGGGATAAAATGAACTGTATCTGTCAGCCGAAGATTATTGTCACGTAAAAATTCTTGTAAACCACCGTATAGGTAATACTTGTCATCTATTTTGGTTACATAAACGCACCATTGATTCCCATTTACGTCCTTCAGATATACACAACTTGCTAAGCCGAGACCAGTTCACTCCAACCAATTTGTGTACATTGATGGAAGATGCTACATGTATATCATATTAGTTAGATAGCTCAACACATTTGATAAAAAAAAAGTACACATTACAAAATAAGATATTACCATTTTTCTATTGGTTTGATTTCCGACGACAACAATTTTAAATTGGTGTCTGAAATACTCTTGCAGGCATTTTCAAAATTCTAAGTTTTAGAGTAACTACCTTAGTTTGAAAGGAAATTTGGAGAGAAATTTCTATATTTGATATGATTTTAGAAGAATAAGTATGTATGTATATAGAGGATTGAATGTGGGTTTAGAGGATATATCCACTGCAATTTGAGGATGGAAGTGGCATTTCCGTCATCAAGTCACGGATTTTATTAGGGTTGGTTTGAAGAAGGAAGTCCCACTTTTGTCCTGGGGGCAGGACGGAAGACAAAAAAGTTGTCTCCAAAAAAATCACTGCAATGGTCAGCCCTTTCTGCTAAACCATGGTTAGTCTAATGCAATGCCCCACCTAGAACATCTACTTCCACAGAATCTTCTCGACGACGAAATCCCTGCAGAACGTTTCTTGGAGTTGTTAAGTGTACGAGAAAATCCATTCTAAAAGTAATGAAATTATCAGTGAAGAGTCAAGAAGGCCGTGGCCCAGTGGGGCAAGCCTTGACCTGCGATCTGGAGGTCCCAGGTTCGACACCCGCCTCTTACGTGAGGTAAATAAAATTCCTAGGAATTAAGGTGCTAACCAAAAAAAAAAAAAAAATTATCAGTGAAGAAGGGCTCTGTTCTCTCATTCCATCCAATGTAACCAAATTTTCGATAGGAGCACGAACTCAGAACTTCCCAATAGAGGAACAAAACTATGCTTCAGTTCTAGTACCCCACTTACAACCCGGGGTCGAGAAGATCAACCTCTTCAATCAATCTGAACCATCAATTAGCAGGAGAGCTTCTTCAGAACCTCTCACTATAGTCCTTTTACGAGCTTCTTCATCTGATGTTTACGATAAATCATTTTAATTTTAATTTTAATTTTAATTTTTTATGAACTGCGGTTTACTCTAGTTGCAAACTTTATTTAAAAAAAAAAAAAAAAAAAATCCTTTGGAATCATTTAAAAACTTTAGCTAAAAATTACAATGGGCATTGGCTCATTTTAAGGGATTTTAATGGAATAACATGTAGTTCAAAAATATTTGGGGGGTAAACCAGTTAATAATAACCGCATTATGGAATTTATTGGTATGATTGACTTAGGATTTAAAGGCGGCTATATATACTTCGAGTAATAAAAATAGGAAAATGATTTACTCCTAGAATTTTGGGAGATAGAAACCCTAAACTTCCAAATTGAGGGTGTTAAATGACTATCTTACTCCACTGCTGGTATAAGGGATTCACCCAACTATAAGGGTAAAAAGGTTCGAAAAACTATTTTAGTCAATCTTTTAGCCAATAATTCTAGTAGCCTAGGAAGGTCCATAAAATTAAAAGTAAGCAAGATCTTCTTTATGAACGTTTAGATAGTTTTTTAGCTAATTCTTCTTTGGATACAATATTTTCCTAATTCTGTTGTTCAACACTTGCCCCATATTTTTTCTAATCATTATCCTCTTTTATTATCTTCGCGTAATAATCCTTCCACCAAGGGACCTTTTTGCTTAGAAACTATGTGGTTCTCACACCCTAGCTTCCGATGTATAGTCAAAGATTCCTGGTTTGAAGCACCTAATTATCATACTGTTGTTAGCAACTTCCAAAGCCAGACAACCCTATGGAATAAAAATAAAATTTTGGAAACATTTTTATTAATAAAAAATGGATTCTTGCACGGCTCCATGGTGTTCAAACTTATGCAAAAAATAGTCAATTCCTAGTTAATCTAGAACATGACCTTAAAACCCGTTTTTACAAATACTCAAAGAAGAATATGAATTTTGGAAATTAAAGTGCGGAGTAAATTGGCTACAAGATGGTGATTCCAGCACTAATTTTTTTCATATTACCACACTTAATAGACGTATAAAAAATAAGATTATTATGCATAAAGATTCTGGAGGAAATTGGCACTCAATAGGATTATATCCCCTTATCTTTTTATCTTAAGTTTAGAATTTTTAAGCATAACTATCAATCAAGCAGTCCAAAACTCTATCTGGAATCCAGTTAAATTATCTAGGAATAGCCAGCTTAACTCACTTGTTGTTTGTTGGCGATATTATTCTTCTAGCAAGGGAAAACTACTGAAAACTATTCTCCAATTGCTTCAAAACTTCTGTCAGCTTTCTGGTCAACAAATCAATTTTATTAAATCACGAATTGTTTTCCGAAAAACATTCAATCAAATTTAGCTAGAATTATTTTAATTACTTTCAGAAGACTTTTGGAAATACTTAGGCTTCCCTTCACATCACTAAAATTTAAAATCACACCAGTTGCAATTTATTCTAAATAATATGCGAACAAAACTTTCATCCTGAAAGTCCAACTTTTTTACATATTCTGGGCGTGTCACGCTTATTAAATCTACTCTTACTGCCATACTATCTCATGTCATGCAACTTAACCATACCTCCGTTAAGATTACGTCCCCTATTGATTCGATTTGCCGAATTTTTTTATTGGGATCCACGACTGAAAAACGTAAACTTCACATTTTTTTCTTGGAATCAAGTATATTTACCTATAGATCAATGTGGCATGACTTAACAATCTTTCCCTACTAGCTAGACTTGCCTGGAGGTGTTTCTTTACTCAAAAAAATTGTCTTTGGGCTCAAGTCACAACACTTAAGCATCTACATACGCCTTTTATTAACATTCCTGATAAACATCATTCACCATCTCCCATTTGGAAAAGTATTCTCTTGGGATGGAAAGTATGTAAAATTGGTACTGGTAATTCTATCTCTGCATGGTATGACAATTTGTCCAATGTAGGCCCACTCAGGGGCGAAGACAGAGGGAAATTTTTAAAAATACTACTATTTATCGAAATTTTTTATGAATTTTGAAATTTTTTATCAGTTTCGCCCCCAAGAACTTTTTTTGCCTTTTCTATTGCCCCCAAGGATTTTTTTGCCGTTTTTATCACTCGAGCTCTGTAATTCTACGTACTGTTGCAGTTTCGCCCCCAACACCAAATTCCTAATTTCGTCCCTGACCCACTAAGAAACATTATACATGGGCCTTTAACTAAAGATGATCAAACTCTTAGAGTAAATGATCTTATTCACACTCAATCTATCTCCTTACAAAAATGTCATTCTGCTTCCTAAATAACCTAGAAGCACTCATTAACTCAAAGGTAATCCCTCAAAACACAATGCCTAAAGACATCCCGACCTGGTCACTCACAAAAATGGTCATTTTTCTGTTAGCTCAGCTTACAAATCCATACTTCCTCAATCCTCAGATTCTAAATTCCATGCATATGTTTGGAATATTCATTCTTTGCCAAAAAATTAAATATTTCCTTTGGCTATGTATACATGACAAACTTCCTCTTTGTCAACTTCTCTACAATCAGCATATTCTTGGTACAGATTCTTGTCCCAAATTCCCTAACCAAACTGAAAATACAGAGCATATTCTTAGAAAATGCAGGTACAAGACAATTTTGTTATCATTTATCTTATGTTCTCAACTATGATATTAAAACAATTCTTTTTGCCAACACCTCTTTCCAGATATGGCTGAAAATTAACTGTACATCAGGCTTAAGCTTTCAATCTATTATTCCTTGGAAAATCCTTTTCACTTTTGCATGATGTAACATCTAGATGTCACGAAACACCCGTGTCTTCAAGAAAAAATCACCTACTTATTCATGTCAAGACGTTATTAGTCAATGTTTAGAATATGTGTATGCTAACAATCTGTTTCACACCAAATCAATCATTTTGAACATTCCAATCAAATGGGAACCTCCTACAAGACCATATCTTAAACTCATACAGATGGCTCATGTCACACTAAATCAGGTCTTAGTGGTGCAGGAGGAGTGTTCCGGAATCATCAAGAGGATTGGATTCTGGGGTATAGCATTCCACTCATATGCACAGCAAATAACTAAGCTGAGCTTCTAGCATTAAGATCTGGACTACAAATGTCAAAAGATCACCATATTCCTCAACTTGAGATTAACCTAGATTCCCAATTTGTTCTTAACTTGATCAATGACACATCACATTCTAATTAGGCCCGGCTTTATACAGGCTCAGGGTGCCATACAGAACCGGTGATACGTAAAATCTGTACTAGCAAGTATACTAGGTCGATGTTGTAGTAGTCAAGGTCGATCCCACAGAGAATAATGATTAATTAATTCCTATGTAAATAATTCTACAATGATCAAAAGCAAGTAAAATAAATCTGACGGTTGATGATGATTTAATTAAATTAAATTAATTAACTAACATAAACAAATAACTTAAACAAAAAGTTTGATAAGAGAAAGATCTAAGGCACATGAATTTCACTAAATTAACAAATATATTATCCTAACGATATGTTATTCTAGAGTGAGTTTCATTAATCGATCGATTTCCAATTATATCTAATAACCTCTTTCAAGGCTTATCAAACCTATTCTCATGAATAAACCAACTATATGTCTATGTTGATTTTAACCCATAAAAACGCATTAAACATATGAAATCATAAAGATCGCACAAACCATACAAGTATATGTCTATCTTGCATGCAATTTATGTTCAGATTATTTAACCTAATTAAAAGGTCGAAATTGTCGTAAATCTTCCAAGTTAATGTAAAGACAATTTGAGTGGTAGCTAATCACACAAAAGCATTAAGAACAATAATAAGAAATTAATTCCACAACACTAATCGAATAACAAAATCAAGAGAATAACATATAAAATTAATCTAGCTACATCACGGCCTTAGAATAAATATTTAGCTCATACTAGAGAAAAATTCAATAACAAATCAAAACCTAAAATAATCTAATAATGACTGAATAATTTCCTAAGACTAGTAAAGAGTATTTATAGCAATAGAAATCTCCTAGCTTAAGGTAATTAACATAGATCAAAACTCTCCCACTCTTCTAAAGTAGTTGACATAAAATACAACTCTTCAAGATTCTTTAAGGTAGTTGAAATACACCAAAACTCTTCTAGTCCGTAAAAGATATATCTTCAATTCTAGCAGCTTCTTTCTTGTTCTGCAAGTTTGGTTCACTTTTACCCTTCAAAAGACTATTTTACCCCTACAAATGCAAACACATAAAAGTGAGCATTATACCATTCTAAGCTCAAAACTCGATATGTAAATATTTTTTGAAGTTCAAAATTAATATTAAAGTAGAAGAAAATATAGATAAATTTACGAGTTATCAACCGGCCCTCTCATTTTATGGGGCCTCAAATTTAAAAAAAAAAATAAAAATCGCTTAACATATTTTTAAAAAAAAAAATCACTATATCTCCACTCAATATTATGATTGTTCGCACTCTCGAAACTTGAGTCTATAATTATGTTTTGACATTTTTTATATTTTATATTTTTTTTAAAAAAAATTCAGGGGCCTAACTTTGGTAATTAGCACATGACCTCAATATTGTTCAAGACAAGCCTGATTCTAATATTATCTTTGCTAATATTACTCATGATTGCAGATCCCTTATCTCTCAGTTATAGGAGTGCACTCTAGCTCACATCTTCAGATAAGAGAATCAAGTGGCTAATTCTCTGACATAATATGAAAGAACCCTCCATTGGCATGGTCGCCAAATATTCTACTCAATACCAAATTTCGCACAACAAACATGGCATCATGACAAGGTGGGAAGACTTACCTCTAGAATTAAATTAGTTAGTCGGACTTACTGTAATATTATTATGTTTTATTTTTTTAATTTCTTGTGTTTCCCTCTGTTGTAATACTCTTTCTTTTCAATAATATCATCCTTTTCATCAACTCTATGATACACATAAAAATAAATATTCATCTCTCATGCATAACATGAGTCGCCCATCTTGTTCCATTACAGACTTAAGTAGGGGATTGTCTTGGCTTGACATAGCCGATTTTCAAATGCCAACTGAGATGGACGAATTTGAGCTCGCCGCTCAGGCTAAGAGTCAAGCAGATGAAATTAAAATAGCTGCTCGTATAGAGGTGGCTGCTTTGGAGGTTGACTTCTCGTCTTATGATATGTTTAATGAAGATCTTATGAACGAAACCCCACATCTTATTTGAGGACAGATAATGCTCTCTCCTTGTCTATTTCTGTCCTACTTTTTATCACTTACCTATAGAGACAATAGGATTGCTTCATCTGGATTGTTTAGGAACGGCATACATTAGGCAAATTTTAATGTTCTCCTTTTATTTTAGTCATCCTTTCTGAGATGGCTACTTTTGTACTTCTGCCTTTTGACCTTTAATCAATATAGTCCCGTATTTTATTTAAAAATAAATAAAAAAATCTCTCTGAAAAAGGCCTTTCATACTTTTCATTTCTTAAAACATATATCCTATATGTTAAGGGTTACTTTAATATTCAGTTTAAGAAGGGATTATTTTAATAAAGTTAACATTCGTAGTAAAGAATGTGGAGATGGTGATTTTTTTTTTTTGATGAACATAATATTACTCATTCATTAAAACTGGATTACATTCTTCCAGATTGTCATCAGCCAAACCAGCTGTATCTGGGTCACAAAATATATCAAGGGGAAGAGAGTTCAATGGAATAGATCCATTTCTATACATTGATTTACCCCAAGAAGTTAGATTATGTGCTGCTTCATTAAAATTTCTGGAAATTGAGATAGCTCTCCAGTGATTTAAGGACTTCAGCTTCCTTTTGCAGTGGTCTGTTATTACTTTTCCTTGCCACTCTTCAACTTCATTGTTACCCTGTAGAGTCTGGATTACATTGTCTGCATCTCCTTCCAAGATGATTCTGTCCCATTTCCAAGTCAATGCTAGTTCAATAGCAAGTAGAGCTCCCTTAGCCTCTGCTGTAAAAACATCAGGTACCAGCCCAGATATAGTACAAGCCTTCTCAATCTTTCCATCTTCATTTCTTGCCAATGCAGCAGCAGTAAAGTCTCCACCAAAAAAAGTAGCATCAAAGTTAATCTTTTTCCAATTAGGTGGAGGCCTAATCCATTTCAGTGGACTATTTACAGTGATATTCTTCATTCCTCTTCTAATTGCAGCATCAAAGTAAGTTCCAGCCAAGTTATTGATCTCATCACTGATTTGTTCCCAGTTCTTGTGCTGTCCCCCAAATTGAATGATATTTCTAGTCTTCCAGATTTGTTCCATACATACTAAGGCAAAATTTGTAAATTGCAACTGTTCAATGTGATCTAAAGGGAACATCATATCAGGTTGTAAGACAATTTCAATCCATCTACATATGCTCAAGTCTTTAAATTTTTCCACCTTAATGTTCCACTTGGATCTCCACCATATCAATTGAGCTAAATTGCAATGTAAGAACAGATGCTCCATGCTTTCAGTATTTTTATTGCAATGAGTACAGAGGAGGTTACCTGTGTTAATATAGTTTCCTATTCTTTCCTTTGTAGGAAGAATATTTGATAGTAATCTCCAAAGTAAATGCTTGTGTCTTGGGTGCAGTCTTGCTTGCCATAACCTTTTCCAAAGTTTTTTGGGTACTTGAGAGTTGATATTGTATTTCCATTGCTGGTTCGTTCTATAAGCTGATCTTACAGAAAATCTCCCTGACTTGGAGGGAGCCCAGACTAGGACACTTGGTTCCATTTGAGATGGAATTTGAATCTTGAGAATAGCAGTAGCTTCTTCTCCGGAAAAAATACTCCTGATGTATTCTTCCTTCCATGTAGTAGTTTGTTGGTCAATCAGCTCGTATATCCATAATGGTTCTCCCATTGTTCCTGATATGTTGGGAAGGTTTGAAGCTTTTTAATTCAGGTATCCAGGGATCAGTCCATATATTCAGCCTAGGTTCATTTCCAATCTTGTAACATGCACCTTGTTTCAGAATATGTTTAGAACCCCAAATTGCCTGCCACACCCATGAACCATGACCTTTATATACTTCAGCATCAAGAAAGTTCTGTGATCCTAAATATTTGGTCTGAAGTTGTTTGACCCAAGACTTACTGATATCAGTGCACATTTGCCATCCCAGTTTGGTGTTGAAAGCTTGGTTTGTATCAAAAACTTTCCTAAACCCCAGACCACCTTGTGGAGATGGTGATTGAGGCTAATGAAATGAAATTATTTAACGGTATAATAAAAAAAATATATTCCTTAACGGTATAATAAAAAAATATATTCCTTTTATTTTTTTTTTCTTAATTTATATTAAAATATCTTAAGAGCACGTTTGGTATGCTGGAATGTAATGGAATGACGATTCCAACTTCTCTCTCCTTTCCAGTGTTTGGTTTGGCCAATTCAAGTTGGAAAGGTCATTCCACGAGAATGACGATTCCAGAAAGAAGTGGGAAAGATCATTCCACTCCAAAACCTATAGAATAGTCTTTCCAAAAGAAGATGGAATTATCAATAAATAGTTACTGACATTTATACCCTTTTTTAATTAATTATTACGTTCATTTTACATAGCAACATATTCATATTTAGTCATATATATTCTATTTCACTTAGTATAATTTCATAAATGATAATTGTATAAATATTTCTTTTTCTAGGTAGTAGTTTTTAGTCTATTTTTAAATTTAAAAGTAATGATATTTTTATTATTGTGTTGAGATTTTAATAAAAATTATGTTTCAACAATATATAGTTATATATAAATATTTTTTTATATATAATGTCAATATTATTTAATTAAGATTTTGTAAGGAATGTTTAATTAAGTTTTATCGTTAGTATATGCTAAAAGGGCATTTTAGTCGTATTGTGTTAATTCTATTCCATTTCGACATTAAAATATAGTTTTACCAAACACAAAAAGAATCGATATTTCATTCTGGCTTTGCCTTCCATACAGTGAAATGAAATGGAAAGAGAATTCCGAAGTCATTATAGGTGGAAAGTGATTATGTCTGGAAAGAGATTTCATTTCATTCCGTTCCATTACAGCGTACCAAACGTGTTGTAAAGGTTTTATATAATGAAACGGAATGAGTCTATTTCATCAAATCAAACTTTTAGAATGGAAATATTAGGTGAGGGTGTTGCTACCTGACTAAAAAATCAAACTCAGCTTTTTTTTTTTTAGCAAAAAAAATTGGTAATGGTATCTTCATTATAGAGAAATAATATTTCGAGATGATAGTGAATGTTTAGACCCATTTTATATACCATTCAAATTTTTTATTTTAATACCCCCATTTTATATACCATACCCAAATTTTTATATACCATTCAAATTTTTTATTTTAATACCCCCATTTTATATACCCCCAATTATTGGGGACTTATGAGACTTTTTTTTTCATATGGGAATGGGTTTTACATTAGTAGTGAATAAATTAGAGGAAGGAGGAATTAATACCTATGATTTTCAAGTTCCGTTAAAGACTGAAGTACTCATCAATCTTGCTTTTTTGAGAAGATTGTAGAATTTTCATCAAAAAAAAAAAAACCTCAAGAATAATATATATATATATATATATTAAACAAGGGGTAGAGGATTTAGCGTCACTGGTGTTCGAATCAGCGATGGATAAAGTCACAGTAAGCCCCAACTACTAGGCTAGACTGCTTGCGCCGAAATATAGTTTGTGGCAAAAAATTCTATGTTCCTATTATATATCCTGTTATCTGTCTTTATAAATTATACTCCCTCCATTCCCTATTAATTGTCGTTTAGGAGATATCTAGGTATCCAAATTAATTGTCGTTTAAGGTTGTTTTGTTAGTTGTCAACAATTTATTCCAATTATACCCTCAACATTTCCTTTCTTTATGACAAAGAAGTGAGAGAGAGGGAGGGTGGGGGATAATATTGGAAGTTTAGGTGAAAATGACAACTTCCTTAATTTTCTCAAATTGTCTAAAGAGTCTTATATTTAGGAATGGAGGGAGTAATTGATATGTGTTTACATTTCGTTTACGAGTTCTATTATTTTTTTAATAAAAAAATTAACACATTAATTTTTTATTAATGGTATAAAGAATGGGACACCGTACGAAGACAAGAGATTTCTACCATAGTTTGTGTGGTTATTTTCATTTTTAGTATATCCTGATGAAATAAATAAAATAATCAGATCATAATGTGTGGCTTTTTTCATTTTTAGTATATCTTAATCTTGATATGTGTGGCTATTTTCATATTAAATAAATAAAATAATCAGATCATAATGTAAACCATGTGTGTTTTATCATAATTTGAAAAATATTTACCTTTTGTACTGGTTTTGAAGCAACTTTGATGCTTTTCATGTCTCGATGATTGTTATTAGTGACGGAATTAATGGGAACGAGTAGGGTTGGAAATGTGTTGAGCTGAACTGAGCTAAGATTAGTTCGGGCTTAACTCATACTAATTTTGTTCAGATCATATTTGATGTGAGATGATTTTCTCTGCTCAAACTTAGTTTATGAGTACCTCACGAGCAGTTTAACTCAGCTCATTTATCTAGAAATATTTTAGAAAAAACTCGGTGACTTATAATATGAGTTTTCTATCTTGTTTTCCAAGTTTAGTTAGTATTTAACTTTTAACTTTTACTATTTTAATAAGAGTTAATCACTATTTATGTCTGCCCCTCAATTATATTTCAAAAGCAACTGTTACCCCTCAGAAATTTTAGGTGCTATAAATGTTACAACTATTTACGGGGTGCATTTGTGCCCAAAAATGGCGGAATCCGGCGAGAGTGGGAGGCGATGCACATGTGCAGCCCGCACAAGTATACTTTCAGGGGCAAAATAGTCCACACAAACCCTAACATAATCTAACAATCAATAATAATGCAAAATGAATCAAACCCACAAAACTTCATCTTCAACCTCAAGAACTCAACAAAAACACCATAAAAAATTCGAAAATTTCACCATCACTAATCCCAAAAATTTGAAGATAAACATATTCTTCAAGCTTCTAATCGATGAAATATGGAAAGCTTCTTCTTCATCACCATCATCGATCAATTAACCGTAATCTTCATCAGATCCAAAATTGGTTTCTCTGATATTTCTGCAATTTTGGGGAGTAAAGTTAATTTTCGATTGTGAAATATGTTTGCAGTTTTTTTGCTTGCTGTCTTCCTCGGAAGCAGTAAGGTAAAATACGAGGTTTCTTCTGACTAGCAATGGGATAGTAGGGTAAGTTTCTTTCTTCCTAACAATTTTGTTGTTAGCATGTCTTAATCATTCTATTGGCTGTGTTCATGCTTTAATGTGGTTGATAGAAATTCAATATCATGAAGGGCCATGTAAATATTGACCTTCCATTATAAATGTCTCTTTGCTGCAAGTTGTATTAATTCTTCAAGCTTCTTGAGTTCTCATTTTTTATCTCAAATGTTCACCTTAGCAGTTTGAAAGATGGCTAAAATTATAAGAAGAGTTAAGCTTTGACATCTATTAGAAGCTTGAAGATTATGTTTATCTTCAAATTTTTGTTAGTGGTGGTGAAGGTGGAATTTTTCGAATTTTTATGGTGTTCTAACTAAGTTTTTGAGCTTGAAGATGAAGATTTGTGGTTTGATTCATTTTGCCTTATTATTGGTTGCTAGATTATGTTAGTCGTTAGTGTGACTATTTTACCCCTGATATTTCGCATGTGCATGCACATGTGCATCACCGCCCTCTCTCGCCGGATTCCGCCATTTTTTGGCACTAATGGCACCCCGTAAATAGTTGGGGATATTTATAGCACCCAAAGTTTCTGAGGGGTAACAATTGCTTTTGAATCATAGTTCATGAACATAAATAGTGATTAACTCTTTTAATAATTCCAAATTTTATCTTTAATAAAGGACATGTTGCCCATCTGTTATTTAGTCTATAGCAAGTACTACTTTATGTTAATTTGCTATACTTGTGTTTGCTTAGTTTTAGTCCAATTAAGACTCTTTTGTAAGTTTTTCCTCTTCTCTATTTAAGAGATATTTCAGCCTCATTATTAATTAGGTTAAGTTTTTATACAATATATATTTTTGGAACATAATGTGAGGTTTTTACCTTTCATGGTTCTTTCGAGAATCAAGGCTTTTCGGAGTGTATTCTTTAATTAGTTTGAGCTACTAATCAACAAGTCTAGTTTCTCTTATTGTGGTGTTTCAGCCTCCATTGAAATCAAACTACTTAGTGTTGCGTTGATTTATTCCCCCTAAACTATTTTCAAGAAGAGAAGTATACGAGTTCAACATTTTGTGTTGAATCTTGATACAAGTTATCAAGGTTCTTCATCAGTTGGTATTATAGCTCAAGGTTGATCTCTTCCTTGGTATATCTTTATTAATTTCTTGATAAATTCTTGTTTGCTTGACCATACATATCTTAATCAAGGATTGAAGAGCGTTCAACCTGAATTCTTGAGCATACATTCGGCCAAAAGAAAAAAGAAAGAGAAAAATTCTTGAATCTTGAGAGGTAATTTTTAGTCAAGAGCCAAATTACCAAATTCTCGAGTTCTTGAAATCTTGACAAAAAATAAATGGGAGGATGGAATTTTGAAGAATCTTCCCATATTATTCATCATTCCCTTATTGTTCATCTTCCCATAACGATCAAGATTCGAGGACGAATCTTTTTGAAGAAAGGGAGAATGATGAGGACTTGGATAGCATTGCGACATTTTGGTGTAATGGGTATAACGTTTGATCTAGGAATCCAATAGAGCTGATTCAAGTTGCATTGCACGCAGACTTTAAAAACGGGAGGGGTACAATCAAAATTGACAAAATAAATTTATAAAAGCATATACGCGTTTTCATACTTTGATAATATTCTATAATTAAATCATTCCCGATAGTAATTGATACATGACTGACACCAATACCTGCCCATTCTTCACATAACGAAATACTACCGACATTTATTGATATGTCATGGGATTTCTCAATAAGAATAGAAAATAAGCTATCACCAATATCGTTGATACTCACCATATAGTAAAATTTTCACAAAATTTCAAAATTTTACACTTAAGTTTGTTAATTTTATTTAGAGATAATGGCTATCAATGCCCTTACGTATGTTTCAAATGTAAGTGTTAACCCTCAACAATTTAAGGTTCTATTTATGCCCCTAACTATTTACGAGGAGCTATTAATGCCCAAATCTGGCGAATTCCGGCGATTGACGGCGGTATAGCACTCGTGCCACTCGCTCAAGTACTTTTTTATGGGTATAATTGTCCACTCGCACAGTTGCCCCAGCTGCACAAATGGAGCAGCCACACCAGATCCTGCCACCCCTTGTGAGACCTCCCCCACCGCCACCCCCTTCCACTTGTCTTCTTTCTTCTTTCGCAAATTTCCCTCCCATTTCCCATTTTTCCAATTCCAGTCAGAGAGAGAAAGAGAGGGTTTGAACTTTGGATTATCCGTTTCAGAAAACACACAGTGAAGGTGAAAATGGCATATTCATCCGACAAAGAGAAGAGAGAGAAAAGGAAGAATATCATCATATAATTGCTTTGACCGGAGGAGCTGCTCTTTTAGCTATTGCAGTAAAGATGGCAGTTTCTCAACTTGATTTTGGGCTTGCATTTTGTTCAATTTTGCAAATTTTGAGTGAAATTTCCCTAATTTTGGGCTTGCATTTTGTTCAATTCACTGTTACTGTTAAAAAGGGTGAGTCTTTGGGTGGAAATCAGTATAAGAATTGTTGGAGAATATATTAATAAAGTGGACTGATTTGATCAAATTTAATTGTGTGTTCCACCGCTTGATTTTAAAGTGTTTTGAATTACATCGCGTAGTGGGTTGCAAGCAGCTTCGCTGATGATATATAACACGTGAGGAAACTAATTCTCGGTGTGAATGAATAATTTGGTTAAAGTGGAGAGGTTATTAATGGAGGTGCGATGGTATATCCCACATCGGTTGTGAGAATCGATTAAACCTAGTTTATAAGCACTAGCTAGTTTAGTGATCTTAAACAAGTTGGTAAGGGAGTACCCCTCGCGCGCTGTCCGTCCGTCTGTCTCGCCTCGTCGCGTCGCGTCGCTGCCGGGAAGGCAGTAATATCTTTTTGGATAAAATTACCGTAATAGTCCCTAAAGTATTGAGTAACTGCAAATGAGTCACATAACCTTTGTGTAATTGCAGAATGGTCCTTCCACGATTTCTCCAGCAGTTTTGAGAACTGCCACATTACCCCACTACGGGAAGTGGGAGTTACCCACGTTCTCCACTACGAGGTGAGGGAGAGAGGGCTACGCTTAGCGATTTCGAAATTGCTATAAAAGAGCGATCTCCTCTCATAATTGGCCGCTACGAATATAATTCTCCCATTACTTCATTTACGCATCGCATAATAGTTAAGAGAGTTACGCACGAGAAAAAAAAAGGTTCGAAGTTCTGCTACTAAGCTTCTGGTAAGCAGAGTGATTGGACGTTGTACCTTGGGAACTCGTTGCTCTTGTAGGCCTGAAGTAATTAGGCGAACAAATAGAGTTTAAGGGCAAGTGGTGTACTACTGCCTCGTCCGAGATTAAATCGAAATTACTTTACATTACGTTTAATTTTCCATTTTACGTAATGGAAGAACTAACAATCTTAAACTCTATTTTTTATTCTTCACATTACGGTTTAATAAATTAAAACGAAACTTAAAAGCAAGCGATCTTGGAAAATCGAATATTTATTCGAGTTTATTTTCTTTTATGGTTTTTTGTTTTATATTGCTACTAAGCTGTTTGTTTTGCAATATATAGAGAAACAAAAATGGTCGCAAATGATTCAAAGCGCTACAGTCATTGAGCTAGGGACCCATTCCTTTCAGCGAGACTCCCGGCAAACGGAGTTAATCGAATCTTTGGTCAAACAAGCGGTATTGAAAGTCTGCTATGTCTAAGTCTCTGCCTTTGTGCCTCAATGGCTTCTCGTCCCTATTCGGTTTGGGACTGGTTTGCACAACCCCGAGAAGTTTAAAGGGGGTTGCAATTTCAAAATGTGGAAGGAAAAGTTGATGTTCTATCTTACTACGCTGAATTTAATTCGCTATGTAAAAGAGGACACTCCTGTGGAGGATAAATCTAATCCTCAATCTGTAATAGCTTATAATGCTTGGATTAGTAATGCTTATATGTGTCGTCATACTATACTTACTAGTTTAGATGATTCATTGTACCAAATTTACTATCAAAAGGATAGTGCAAAAGAATTGTGGGAATCACTAACTAAGAAATATACGAGTAGATGATGCGAGTGCTAAGAAGTTCATTCTTGCTCGCTTTCACGACTTTAGAATGGTCGATGAAAAATCATCCTCGAGCAAAGTGAAGAGCTGCGAGAAGATTTATCACGATCTTGCGGCCGAGGGCATGGGAATCAACGACTCATTGCGAGTGGCGTTGATGATTGAGAAATTACCCCCTTCTTGGGATGACTTCAAGCACTACCTTAAGCATAAAAAGAAGGAAATGACACTTGAGGATCTAATTTTGAAGTTGAGAATTGAACAGGATGTGAGGAAGGCAACAAAAAGGCCTTATACTTCGTCTCAAAGGCAAATGTTGTCGAAAGCTGCTTTGGAAAGAAAGCGCTGGCTGATTCAAAGGCATCGAACTCCAACAAGAGGTTCACGGGAAGCTGCTTCGTATGTGGTAAGCAAAATCACAAAGCAAAGGACTGTCGAAGTCGTGTAGACGGTCAAACTAATAACTATAACAAGAACAAGAGGTTCAATGGGAATGGGAACAAGAACAAGTACCAAAGGGATGGCCAAGCTCATATATCAGAGAGGCGGTAAGCTGAACTCTGGAATGGAGGACATGCACCTAGTTCTTTGTTATTTCGAGGTGAATATGATAGGGGGAAATCCAAAGGAATGGTTTGTGGACACGGGGGCCACTCGCCATATTTGTATCAATAAATGGATGTTCAAAACATATGAAACTGTTAAGGATGAAGTATGCTACATGGGGAACTCTACATTCTCCAAAGTTGAAGGAAAGGGGCAGTATTGTCCTAAAGATGACTTCTGGGAAGGAGCTGACTCTCACTGAAGTGCTCCATGTGCCTGACATTCGAAGGAATCTCATTTACGGGATTGTGCTAAACAATAAAGGATTCGAGGCTTGTGTTTGAGGCAAACAAATTTATTCTGACAAAGAATGGAATGTATGTAGGAAAGGGATACTTAGCTGATATTCTGTTTAAAGTTAATGTAATGACTGTACTCCCGGGGAACCGAGCCTACGGGCGTGAATGTAGCGAGGCTTCTACTAGCTCAGCTGGAAAGAATGTTGCCCATGAGGCTAATGAATTTAAACAAGTTGCTTATTTGGCTGAGTCTTTTAATTTATGGCATGATAGATTAGGTCATGTGAATATTAAAAGTATACAAAAAATAATTTCATTAAACCTATTGCCAAAATTTAATGTTGATAAAAACTACAAGTGTGAGACTTGTGTAGAAGCTAAATTATCTAAGTCATCTTTCCGATCAATTGAGAGAAGTTCGGAACCTTTAGATTTAATACACACTGATGTATGTGATCTAAAGTATGTACAATCAAGAGGCGGTAAGAAGTATTTTATTACTTTTATCGATGATTGCACGAGATTTTGCTATGTCTACTTAATGGGAAGTAAAGATGAAGCAATAAACATGTTTGTTCATTATAAGAATGAAGTTGAAAACCAACATGGTAAGAAAATAAAAATGTTAAGGAGCGACAGAGGTGGAGAATATGAATATCCATTCGCTCAATTATGTGCTGAAAGTGGCATTATACATGAAACAACTGCGCCATATACTCCAGAACAAAATGGAATTGCGGAGCGCAAAAACAAAACATTAAAAGAAATGATGAATGCCATGTTAATTAGTTCTGGTTCACCCCAGAATTTGTGGGGGGAAGCTTTGCTTTCCGCAAATCACATTCTAAACAGACTACCGCATAAAAGGCTAGAAAAAAACACCTTATGAATTGTGGAAAGGTCATATACCTTCTTATAAATTTATAAAGGTATGGGGATGTCTAGCAAAGGTTCCGATTCCTCCTCCTAAGCGGACTAGGATAGGTCCTAAAACGGTAGATTGCGTGTTTATAGGGTATGCTCAAGACAGTAGTGCATACAGATTCTTAGTGCACAAATCAGATAACTCTGAAGTGCATGAAAATATAATAATCGAGGCTAGGGATGCTTCTTTCTTTGAAGGAATTTTTCCTTATATTGACCGCTCTGGATTAGACCCAAAAGTCAATCGGGATGTGAGAAATGTGGGGGAAGAAGATCTTGAAGAGGAAGTTGAAGAGCCTAGGCGTAGCAAGAGAGCTAGAATTGAAAAGTCGTTTGGTCCAGATTTTCTTACTTATCTGGTAGAAGAAGACCCTTTGACTTATAAAGAAGCAATGTCTTGTTCTGATGCTGACCTTTGGAAATAAGCTATTAATAGTGAAATAAATTCAATACTTCAAAATCATACATGGGAACTTGTGGAACTTCCAACAGGCTCAAAAGCGTTAGGCCACAAGTGGATTTTCAAAAGGAAAATTAGACCGAGATAGTACGATAGATAGATACAAGGCAAGACTTGTAATAAAGGGTTTTAGACAAACTCATGGTGTGGATTATTTCGACACGTATGCTCCTGTGTCGAGAAAAACATCAATCAGGTTAATCATAGCTTTTGCAGCTTTGTTTGACTTGGAAATCCATCAAAAGGATGTAAAAACAGCTTTCCTAAATTGAGAACTGTAAGAGGAGATTTACATGGAACAACTTTCGAAGGGTATGTGGTTCGGGTAAAGAGCACTTAGTGTGCTGAGACTTGTTAAATCTTTATATGGATTAAAGCAAGCACCTAAACAATGGCAAGAGAAGTTCGATAGCATAATGCTTTTGAATGGATTTCAAATAAATCAGTGTGACAAATGTGTCTACGTGAAAGGAAACAAAGATAACTACGTAATAGTCTGTCTATACGTGGATGACATGTTAATCATTGGTAACAAAGATAACATCAAGACTACCAAGAAAATGTTGTCGCAAAACTTCGATATGAAGGACATGGGACATGCTGATTTAATTCTTGGGATGAAAGTATCCAAGACAGCAGATGGATATTCACTTTCTCAAAGACACTACGTTGAGAAGATTCTAGAAAAATTTGATAAAGGAAGTGATGTAATTGCTAGAACACCTATGGAAGTGGTTTCAATTCTCTGCAAAAAATCGCGGAGAAGGTGTGCGACAACTGGAGTATTCTAGAATCATAGGGAGTATAATGTACCTCATGGATTGTACTAGACCAGACATCGCAAATTCGGTCAACGAGTGGCGAGGTATACAAGTAATCCCGATCACGAGCACCTTTGGAAAGCTTTAGTTAGAGTGCTTAGATATCTACGATACACGGCTGACTATGGGTTACATTATACGAGATATCCAGCTGTACTTGAAGGGTACACTGATGCAAATTGGATTTCAGACTCCAAAAATATAAAGTCCACTAGTGGATACATTTTTGTGATGGGAGGTACAGCGGTTTCTTGGAAATCATGCAAACAAACCTGCATTGCAAGATCAACTATGGAATCGGAGTTCATAGCTTTGGATATAGCAGCGAGCAGAGGTCGATTAGCTACGCGAGTTTTTGGAGGACGTTCCAATGTATTCAAAACCAATGCAATCAATAAGCTTACATTGTGATAGCTTATCAGCTATTGGAAGAGCAACAAACAACGTGTATAACGGGAAGTCTAGACATATACGTCGAAGACACAAATCCGTTAGAACTCTGTTAAAAACCGGCGTTATTGCTTTGGACTTTGTGAGATCCAAAGAAAACATAGCGGACCCTTTAACGAAAGGTCTAACAAGAGACTTAGTAGAGAGTTCATCGAGGGGAATGGGGTTGAAGCCCGTGAAATTGATTACCACTCATGATGGCAACCCAACCTGAATTGGAAAACCCAATTTGCAGGTTCAACGGGAAAACCGAATTGTGGGGGGAATCGAACAAAGCACTCGGGAAAAGTATTCCCAGCCCATTCCTGTGATGAAAGAGTGATAGACCTGTCCATCGAAGGATAAGTGTTAAACTTTTAATGATCCTTATACGTAATACGTGGAGTATGTCAGGATACTTCTAATAAGAGATCACCTATATTGAATGTGAAGGGGCCACTTCTATGAGATTACTTGAGGGCTAAATCTCTAGAGCATTCAATGAATATTTCCAAAGGCGATCCAGGGCGAAATGGACAACAACGAAAGAACCGACTAATTGTGTAGAGAAAACGTTGTGTGAGTAACGTTGTCTTGGTACACATAGAAAGCTGAACAGTTCAAGGCATCGCGTCCACTGGTTAGCAAGTGTACCCGATGGTATTTCACTAGGGAAGGTTCAAGGTTCACAACCACCTAATCGAACATGATCAGAACCATGAAATCATAGCAGAGGAAATTAATGGCTTCTGGGTTGGTCCGAATTGCCCTCGAATGTGACTGGAGGTCGACGGATAAAATGGCTTCTTGATTGTTCTTAGTTTTAGGTGATTTTTTTGGTTGATTCTAGTAGAATTTGATGCTCTATATTTATATTTTGATTCGTCTTCTCATTGTGAACAAGTATATGAGATTAGATTTATGGTTCAAGGTTTGTAGAACCTAGGTTTTGTTGGATTTTGGCAGTGTTCTTGTCAAATTTCTGGTATGATATGTGGTGATTCCTTTGGGTTTTTATGGCGAATTCAGATTATTAGTTCTACTGAGATTTTGATTCTTGTAGCTCCTCTTCGAACGATGATGATCAATAGGTGCCGGAGTTTTACCGGAGGCCGGCGCCGGCTGAGAAGGAGGAAGAGCAGGGAAAGAAATGAAGTGGAGAGGAAGAAGAGGTTGGAGGTTGAAGATGACTGAGTAATTTGACTATTATGCACCTTAACATTCGCATGTGCAAGTGGCACGAGTACTATGCCGCCGTCACTCGTCGGAATCTGCTAGATTTGGGCATTAATAGCTCCCCGTAAATAGTTAGGGGGCATAAATAACACCTTAAATTGTCGAGGGTTAACACTTACATTTGAAACATATGTAAGAGGCATTAATAGCCATTATCTCTTTTATTTATTTTAATAAACATCATAGTCTCTTTACACACTTAAACTTGTTAAAAGTTTACCCCTCTCCAATTGAATTTACTTTTGAAAGAGAAAATGCTGACTTCACCCATGATTATTAGCAATTAGTATTTTTTTTTTTTTAAAAAAAAAATTAGCTTCTTTAGGGGGATGGATCACATTTCGAACCCATAAACTTGCCTCACACTAGAAGTAAGTCTGGCCAATAAATGAGTCGGAATATCTACCACTAATAACAATAAGAAAATCCACACGCCCAACTTCACCATGCAATTTCCGAATAATCTGAAATATGCGAGTATGTGATCAAATTCAGCACCATAAACGACCCATTCTGTAGAGCATTACTTAACCCGTAATTATTTCATCATGGACGACGATTCTAAAGGCGGGGTAGTCGCCCTCCTGAAATTTTTAAAATGCTATTAGATATACTAATATATAATAATTTTTATATGTAGTTCAGAATTTTTTATCAAGTTCGCCCCCACAAAGATTTTTTTTGCAATTTTTATAAGTAAATCAGCATACTTTTGTAGTTTTTCGCCCCCCAAAATACAATTTCTGGTTTCGTCCCTGTATTATATTCCTAATCGAACTCCTTCCAGAAGAGCAGTAATTTATGAATGAGCCATCAGTTGGTGGTTCATCAAATTAGAAAGTGTCAGTTTATGGTGACATTTTTAAGATTGGTTGAACCAGTTAGATAAGGCACGCTAAAGCTTGAAGTTTCAATTGAATAAGGCAAATCGAAACTTAAAGTGTCATCAATAGCGAGCTCTTTCCAACTGTGTAAGTCACTCAGTCCAACATTGAGTATTTGTTTTGGTTAATTTTTTTATATTTTTACATCAGTTTTTTTAAGAATAATTTTTTTATTATTATTAAGGAAAGAAAAACTGTCAAATAAACTATTGCACCTATTAAAAATGTACTGGTGCTTGTGGTTCATCCAATTTTGTTTGTAATTACCATGGTTCATGGTGGATAATTGGCGTCCCGGGTTCATAAACAATTTGGCATTTAGAAGTCGAGTCCAGAAAGTATTTTTTTCAACAGTTTCTATCCTAAAACAATTTACGATTGGTGCACTCAATCCTTCCGTCTAAAAAAGCCAAAGTTAACTGTTAATTCAACATTTGAATTGGTCAACCCAAAAATAATAGGGGTATTTTTGGTACATTATGTTAAAAATTCCCAACTTCTTCCTCTCCCACCCCACCCTTCCTCCACAGCCACCACCCCTACCCATTCCTTCTTCAGCTTCTTCAATTCCCCCACCCTCCACCACCACCATATAACACCACCGCCTCGGCCCACCACCACTACAAACTTCACCATTAAACATTCATCCGCACCAGTATCCCGCTGCAGCTGCCCTTGCTACCGCCGGTCGCAGCTCCTTGTCCCATATCTCTCTTTTTGTTTTTGTTCCTTTCTTTTCTTTTCTTTTTCTTTCTCACTGTTCTTCTCCTTCTTTTCAGGTGGCTCTCTCTTCGATTTGGCGTTGGTTCTGGCCGGCCACAGCTCGACCTTCTTCTTTCTCTGGCGCTGCTTCATCCTCTCAGGTAAGTTTCTTCTTTCTTTTTCTTTAATTTCGTTTTAATTTTTATTTTAAATTTTCTGATCATTCTCTTTTCTCAGATCTGGCGTTGTTCTTGATTTTTCGACCAGTCGGTAGTTCGTCTCTGCGTACGACTAGTCGCGGTTTCTCCGGTGAGGTAAGTCTCAGCTTTTTATTTCTGTTTTCACTATTATATAATATTTTTTGATTATTTATTTATTTTCTTTTTCTGCCGCTGCTTGCGTGTCTTCTCCGGCGAGCTCAGAGCCGCATCGGCTTCTCCGGTGGTCACTGCTCTCCGGCCGGCAGTAGCTCACCGGCGAGGTAAACTCCCAGAAGTAGAAAGGATTTTCTTTTTCTTTTTTCTGCAGAAGAACATTAAGTGTGGGATGGGGTGCAGTGGTTGCGTTGGGTAGGTGGGGGTGGGGTGGGGAGGTTTGTTATTATTAATTGAATGTATTAAAATATTCCTGCTATTTTTAGGTTGACCAAATTTAAATGTTGAATTAACAGTTGACTTTGACTTTTTTAGACGGAAGGACTGAGTGCACCAATAGTAAATTATTTTAGGATAAAAACTGTTGAAAAAAATACTTTTTGGATCCGACTTCTAAATGCCAAGTTATTTCTGTACCCGGGACGCCAATTTGCGGTTCATGGTTGAGCCCATCAAAAGAATTGAATTGGACCAATACCTAACAGTACCCCACGGATACAAACCCGAACAACATTTCTCCCTGTAGGTCCAGTAAACATGCTAGAAATCAATTGTGTACTTCTAGCCGCGGCCGACAACATTTTATTTTTTTTCTTTCAGTATGCGGAACGTCTTTTTTTAGTATGTGCGGAATGCTTCAAAACAGATACCTTAAAAATAAGACAGATGTCATACAAAATAGGGCATACGTACGTTTTAAATTAATTTTAATCGTCAAAATTTCAATCTAACGGATACGATTAAATTCTGCACATACCGGAGCCTGAGGCTTATTTTTATTTTTTATTTTTTTGGATATTTACGTAAAACTAGAAAAAAAATAACTTGGTATTTATGTGTAGGTCCTCCTCTTTTTAGAAATTCTCTTACAACTCAATTATCCAATCAAAATTTTATCTGCACCTTTGTTTAGATTGTAACATTTTCAGTAATTTCACTATCATTCGTTACATTATTTGGATTGAAGGAAACGGAAGGCAAGTGAAGGAGAGGCTATGGATAGATAAAGAATTTAGTATTTTGGGTTTTGGGTTTTTACAAAGGTAATGGAATGAGTGAAAAGGAAACGGAAGGATATATTCAAATATTAAAAGCTTTTAGTCTCCTTTTCATTCAAAAGTGAATGAAAAATAAATAGACATTATGGAATTCTTTTGTAATAATTAAATTATCTTAATCAGAATATTTATATTTAATAAAAATTAGGATATATATGTAAATTTTAGTTTATCCCTCATATTTTCATATTAACTAACCAAACAATTTAAACAATAATAGTTCTTCTCTTTCCCTCTCCTTCTCTCTCCTTCCGCTTCCTTCAATTTAATCCAAACATGGGTTAAGGTCGACAGAGATCAAATATTTGTATCGATAAAATATTAATATTTTTTAACACTAACATAACTTTTTAAAAGACATAAGAATATTACGAACATCTAATTTTTCCATTATAAGAAAAGAAAAGAAAATCTTAGAAACTAGAACTAGAAAAAATCTTTGTCTTGTAGAGTTCTACAAGTAGAAAAACTCTTCAAATAAACCCTCAAAACTATTTTAAGAAATTTAGGGCTTTCCTTTCACAATCACATATAGTGCTACTACATGAGAAAATTGTTTTGGGTCAATGAACCACTTGAAATGAAGAAACTTTATCTGCTTGGGGAAGGGACAGTCCATGTGATTTTAAGAACATGCTTTAATGAGGGAGATTTTCATATAGTCATGACCACCCTCCCTTTTGTCCCTTTAGGATCATGTCATAAATATTAAGGACAACGAATAATTATTTGTCATTGATATTAATATATGCCTAGTATTATCAAAAACATGATTGAATTATTCATCAAGAAAAAGATTTTTAGGGTAAAACTTATTAATGATCTTTCAATATCCCAAACCTATTAATGACGTAGAGGTTATAAGTTCGAATCCCCTCCTCGCTTCTTTAATCCCTCATTTCTTTTAATACATAGGTCCCCTTCCCCAATAAATAAATAAAAAAAATTTAAAAAAATTTATTTATGTTGGTAGGCCTTATAACTAAATCTTCATTTATGGGAAAGATTTTCCAAGAAAGTGAACCCTTCATTACGTGTGGATTCAAGAGAAACTTAAAAGAAAATCTTCCATCTTACATTATCCATTCTAAAACAACATGCGCCACGGATATGAAAGACGTAAAAGGAGTTTTCGAAATAAAAAGAATAGTGCATGGCTTCTTGTTGGGTGAGACGTTAGGTGCGTTTGGCATTATTTTCTCAATTCTATAATACAAAATTCTCATTTGAATTCTAAATTTCCTCTAAAAAAAAATTTACTTTTTAATTATCATAACATAAATTCTCAATAAAAAAGACCAATCTAAATACACATACAACAACAATAGCATAACCCATTAAGTCCCCAATAATTGGGGGTATGGGCGGGGATAGACGGGATACAGACCTAACCTTTGTCAAACAAAGTGGGCTGATCCCGCGATACCACCGAAACAGATGTATTGGAGACTAACCTAACCTTTGGCAACAAAGTGCACAAAGTGGTTGCTCATATAATACACATGTAACAATGTGCTCTCCTATCGTCAGTTTGCTTGCTATGTAATCATGCCTCAAATCAAAGCTCAAAAGGCATCGAGAAGGCGGGACTCCAAGAACCATTTTTGATTTATGTGCACATCACCATGCTTCTTTCATTCAGCATCCAGAGCATTAGTGGTGCACAATACCAATCTAAATACACATGATTTTGAAAATGAATTTAGTCAAGCGTAATGTTTTGAAAACACCTTATTTACTTTAGAACAATTAAATTTTTTTTTCAAAAAAATAAAAATAAAATAAAATAAATCTAAACTTTTCTACCTTTTGCCCCTATATTTCTTCTTTTTTGAAACTTATAACATTGTACTACGCCATACTTAATTTTGTATCTGCAATTTCAGGTTTATGGTTATGTTGGATCTACTTTCCTCGAGAAATATAAAATACAAATTGAAAAAAGAAAGGTTAATAGAGAGAAACAGATTCATTGTACACCTTTCATTCTCAGTTTATTAACTCCATCATCAAATGAAATCCATACCTAACATTAAAAAAATGAAAAAAAAATCAAGTTTAAAAAGGACACACACACACACACACACACATATATATATATATATATATATATATATATATATATTCCCCCCTTTTTTCTCTCTCCCCCTTAGCGTTTTCTGCTGCTCTTCTTTTTCCTTTTGTTTCTGGCCAGATTTGGCCATTGGCTCCGGCCAATGGTGAATCTTGGTCATTTTGTTTAGGTTTTATACCTCTATTTGTCACCACGAATCATATGAAACTTTTTTCAAAGTATTTTTCTTCAAGATTCAAGACACGGAGGTTAGGTCTTGATAAAATCTTCATAGATCTAGACTTGTTTTCTATCTTTCTAGGAGGATTCGTTCAACCCGGACTTGATCTGGACCCTTTATCAACTTTCTACATCTTCCCGAGGCAATTTGTAGTACGGTTGATACGCCCACGGTCCTATAAATTGTCAATTCCTACAGAAGATGTTGAAAGTGATATTCTCCTGTCTCTGTGGTTCAAGGATTGCGATGAAAATTCTACGAAAAACAAGATTATTTATTTGTTTAGTTTGCTAGTTTTATTAGTAGTATTTCCTAACCATCCAAGTTTTCTTGGGTGTGTTTTTTGTCTGTTATCATGGTTTTCTAAATCATTGTATAACTTTTATTTTCTTGTATTTTTAGATTTTCCTTTGATTGTAATGGGCTTAGCTATTTTGTGATTAATGAAAAATTTCTTATTCAAGATATATATATATATATATATATATATATATATATATATATATATATATATGGACGAAGTCGAAATTGTATTTTAGTGCCGAAAAACTGCAATAATATGCCTACTTACCTATAAAAAGCTGCAAAAAAATCTTGGGGTGCGAATTTGATAAAAAATTTGAACTACATATAAAAATTACTATATATTATTATGTCTAGTAGTATTTTTTAAAAAATTTGGAGGGTGGCGGAGAATCGTCACTATATATATATATATATATATATATATATATATATATATATATAACTCGAATATTTTTCTTGAAAAGTAAATATGCAAATGTTTCCTTTTGGTGTGCATATTTCATAATAATCTGCTGTTATCTGAGATTCAACTATCACCATCACTGATAATGAAAAATATTATGGTCAACAATTAATGAAATATCATAAGATCAGGGATAGGTTGGCCACGAAAGGTAGAACAAAAAAAATAAAATAAAACTGGCTAAGAAAAACAAATACTATTTATTTTCTTCTCTCCATCCAGTCCCTTCCGCCTCCTATACAAGCGGTGGCGGACTTACGGTCTTGCCCCACCAGCCTATCTCCAAAAAAATAAAAATTTATAGTTTTAGCTTTTATTTTTGTAACACCCCATTCCGTGAGTATTTTTAAGTGTACCTATTTTGATTCAGTTTTCGATTTGAAATTGAATTTTGTAGTTCTTGAATTATAGTATTAACATCACTTATATCTTACAATTTTGGTTAAATTTTTAACAAGTTTAAGTTTGTAAATAGACTGAATTTATTTTGTCAACGTTGATTGTGCCCCTCCTAACTTTAAGTCTGCGTTCGCCATTGTGTACAAGCCAAACAACATATACACAAAATATTTCCCTGAGATGAAAGTATTTAAGAAATGGCAAAAAATCCTGTCCATGTGTGTCCCCGTGTGTGTCCTCAACCAATCACAATTCACCATGTGTATATGTAATTGTAAAAAATATTTATATGATAAATTCTGATTGGTTGGGGATAGGATTGGGGACAGGAATGAGGACAGAGGATTTTCACCCTTGAGAAATTGGAAAAAAGAGCCCCTTATACTGGCAAAAAAACTTCTATCCTCATTATTTATCTCGTTACATATATTCACGGATAGATAATTATCACGTGTTCACTTTCTCATACGAATTTCAATATTTTTTTATGTTATAAAATTTTGAATTAAAAAATTAACACATATCAATTTCTTATTAATGAGAAAGGGAATGAGACAGCGAACAAGACAGTGAATTCCTACCGCCCTAAACTGAAGGTTGAAAACATTTATTTGTAATGAGAATCACTCTTTTAAGTTTTAAGAAATAAAAACAAGATAATATGAGAGTTTTTTTCTTTTTCTTTTATTATGGGAGAAGGGATAATAAAGGAATGACTTTAGAATAACACTGAATTTGTATCAGTACAAGAAAATAGTTATTTAGTTACCGAAAATAGCGACCGAAATATCCAATCACTACAATAGCGACCTATTACCGACCGACCTAAAACCAAAAAAAGGCCGGTCGCTATTCTGTCGCTAAGTCGTCGGCCATATCGGTCCCGTTGACCAACTCCAACCAATACTTAAAAAGTCGCTACATATTTAGGTAACTACCGAATGCCGACCGAATACATAACGGCATATCAAAACGACGTCGTTTTGATTTTTTATCAAGTGAAACAAAAAATGCATAAAACAACGTCGTTTTGTTTCCCTTACCAACCGAATTCCAACGCAATTTAACGACCGATTACCGACGGAATACATAACGACGTATCAAAACAACGTCGTTTTGATGTTTTATCAAGTGAAACAAAAAATGCATAAAACGATGTCGTTTTGTTTTCCTTACCGACCGAATTTCGACGGAATTTAACGACCGATTACCGACGGAATATATAATGGCGTATGAAAACGACGTCGTTTTGATGTTTTATCAAGTGAAACAAAAAAAAAATGCATAAAACGACGTCGTTTTGTTTCCCTTACCGATCGAATTCCAATGGAATTTAATGACCGATTACCGACGAAATACATAACGGCGTATCAAAACGACATCACCGACCGACTTCCGACGGAATACACAACAGCGTATCAAAACGACGTCGTTTACGCGTTTTATCAAGTGAAACAAAAAATGCATAAAACGACGTCGTTTTGTTTCCCTTGCCAACTGAATTCCAACAGAATTCAACGGCCGATTATCGACGAAATACATAATGGCGTCATTTTGATGTTTTATTTCTCTTAAAAAAAAAAAACTAAGGCAGAAGCGGGTTCTTCTTCAATCGTTCAAAATCCCCAAGTCTAAATCCCCCAATCGTTCTTCTTCTTCTTCTTCTTCAATGAAGCCATTTATTCCATCGTTCTTCTTCTTCTTCAATCGACGCCATCAATCAAAGCGGGCTCTTCTTCAATCGACACCATCAAATTAAAAGCCCTACCAAAACTCCACCTTCATACTCCAGTCAGCCCGCAGCCACGCCGCCACTACCACCAACACGCCGCTGCTCCAATTTTGATCAACGTCCTCACTGTCCCAACAACGCTGCTCCAGTTTCGATGAGTGAAGTTGAAGCATTATTTGAGCTATATCAAGAGCATTAGCAGTTCTTTGATTGATGATGGGTTGATAAACAAGGTAAGATTGCTGAACTTTGAGAGGATATATTTAGTACATTCCAGAGGTTTTAATAGATAATTAATACACTGGTTTCATATATTTAACCTTCTTTTTCAGTATTTTGTGATATCCCAAAGGATTTACAACCAGACAGACTCAATCTAGGACCAAATAGCAGCTAAGAGACTTTTGTCTCAACCAATCCAATAATATAAAATCACCAGAAAGAAGTAATATGATATTATATATATATATATATATAAGAAAATGAAACTGAAATGAAAGGTCTGAATACAAATTAAGTTCACCCACTGATCATTAACTAAACCAGTAATGCAAGAGGCTCACATTCCTAAATATAAACTAATAACTGAGATAAAAGAGTGAAGAAGGCAAACTTCTGATAGCTTCCAAACTGCTAAGCAAACCAGCACTCCTGCATAACACCAACTTCACTCAGCTAAGAACATAGATGATTGAGGGGGAAAGAAATGGGAGAATAGACAGAATTGCAAAATGCAAAAGGGGGAAGAGAACTCACCAATGTGAAGGATTGGCTGCTGCCAGTTTTGAGTGTATATATCTGAATGCCCTTATCTTCTGCTCTGCTCTTCCTTTATACATCTAGGGTTGCACTCCCAATGTGGATCTCAGCCCTTCAAATTACCCAGTTTGATAATGGTAGAGAATCAACAGTGCTCCCATTTTGCTCTTGCTTCAATGGTGGATTATCAGCCCAAAATAGCCTTCAGTGGTTGCCTGTTCTGGGAATTTTGTCTAGTTGCTCATCTATGATTGGTATGGGAAATTTGTCTGTGACAGTGATGGAGGTTAACTGTCTGTAGTCTACACAGAATCTCCAAGATCCATCTTTCTTTTTAACCCACAAGATTGGAGAGGAAAACTGGCTTTGGCTTGGTTGAATTATACCTTCATCCAGCATTTCCTCGACTAACCTTTCAATATCATATTTTTTAAAATGCGAGTATCTATATGGCCTCAGTTTGAAAGGTTGTCCCCATTCTACCAGTTGTATATTGTGTTCATGCCCTCTAGAGGGTGGTAGACCATGGGGTTTATCAAACACTTTCCTCAATATCCCTCAATACTTGACCTACTTCCATGGGTATCACCTCTTCTACTGTAGTGCCCATGGATAGCAGCTGCCCATAGTAAACTTGATAACCTGTTTCTAGACACTTAAGGATTGACTCAGCTCTAGCTGATTCTACCCTTAGTTGCTCTTTTTCCCCTGCAAAACTATCTCTCTCCCCTCTTTCTTAAAAGTCAAGCTGACTTCCAAGAAATCAAACAGTATAGGACTGTACTTTGACAACCAATCAAGCCCTATGATCATGTCACTATTTCCTAGAGATAACACCCTTATATCATGCATATACACTTGCTCTCCTATTTTCCAGACAAACTTCCTACACATCCCAGTACTTCTCATTGAATCCCCATTAGCTACAGTTATCTTCATAGGTTTACTCATTGTTTCCTTTAAACTTAACTCTTTTACCAACTGGATGTCAATGAAACTGCAAGCAAGGTTGTCAAAATCGTAATTTTGACTCGGAACGGAAGGGGTCTCAAGAATCGTAAACACGAGGATCGTAACACGGATCGGAAGATCCGACAAAACTAGTAAAAAAATATTTCAAGATAAATTTAAAACACAAACTAACAAGTAATAAACTTCAAAACAAACCAACAATTCATAAAGTCTTTCAATCTAACAAGTTTCATAACAACAATTGTATCTTTCAAATTTGCTAATCTAGTAAACCATTCAACATGTCATCATAATCCTCCATGTAATCTCCACCTCCGCTTACATCGAGTTCATTATCAATGCTCGGAATCTCCATGTCATTGGATGCATTGACTAAGTCATCTTCATCCAACTCCGCAATTGAATCTCCAAGCTCATCCACAAGCCAATCATCATCCGATAATAGATCGTCAATATCATACTCAAATGTCTTCTTTTCTTTCTTCTTCTTGGCTAACTTTGAATTAGCCATCACATACACAACATCATTCATGGTCTCTTGTTTCAAACGGTTCCTTCTCTTGGTATGAACCTAAACAATAATTAAAATAAATTAAATCATATACAACAAGGTACAAAACTATATGGATGAATAAAAAATTACCATCTCAAAAGCGCTCCAATTCCGTTCACACCCAGAAGAACTACAAGTCAAACTCAACACTCGGATTGCAAATTTTTGCAACTCCGGACATTCATCGCCGTATGACTCCCACCATTGTGCCGGAGTCTTTGTTTGCATTCCATTCTTTTCCATTCTACTACCAAAGAAACCTGATTGACTCTTGAACATTTCAAGTTGAGCATCAATCTTAACACTTTCCTCGTTTTCCGCCATCCTTTCAAGACACTCATACAATCCACGTTTAACTTCCAAATCCATTTTGAAAGCATCGCTATAATGTAACCGAGGGTTGAGGTAGTACCCTAGCTGACATGCAACGGTCAATGCAATTGTCTTTGCCATCTCTCATCAATGATTTCCCATATAGGCTCATAACTAGATTATGAAAAATAAATGAAATTAATTTCCAAAGTAATAAGATATTAACAATGACATAATATCATTTCTTTCAGCATTCAACCAATAAATAGCCCCTTCAATATCAAAAATCAAAAAACTTTAACAGTCAACTAGCCATAGTAAATTTATATGTATTCACAAACAAACAAATACAGTATACCATAGTATAAACAATCAGGTAAATTGAAGCCTAATGATTCATCTCACTTCAATCTCAGCTCTATCCAGTCGCCTTTTATAAGGTAATGGTCAGTAGATAAGCTGCCTTGTAATACTAATATGTTGAACCAATTCAAACCAGCATGGATATCAACAATGCAACATGTTCTTCAAACATAATACTTCCAAGAATGCACTTCAAATTATAGCATTATGCATCTTCAAATATATAATAATTATGTAACTTCAGAAACATTTTCAAAATTTATAGTCTAAAAAATCTAACTTCTGATTCTTATCTTTTCTTGACACCATGAAAAATATCTTTGATCTTTTCTTTCGCTCGACCCATTTCCTCATAAAGAAACCCCATTGGCGGTTTCTCATCCGAATCAACCAAACGAAGAACTTTAATCAAAGGATATGCTCCTTTTAAGCACACCCCAACGTGTCTCCAAAATTCATTCTCGATTACCAAGTTCTCAATCAATTTTCCATCCTTAGACTTCGAAAGGGGATTAGATTTCCACTCATTTGATGTGAACATTCGTATCAATGCTCTCTTGTTATCATTTAGACATCCCAAGGTCAAGTAAGAGGTAGCTAATCGAGTGATGGCCGGCCTCACTAAGTCTTTCCCGGCGGTGAAATGATGCAATAAGCATAGAAGTGAAGTCCTCCCATAGATGTAGGTTGTGATCTTTTTACCATGCACAATTGTTTCTTTATGAACCGGGATCTTCTTCTCAAAATCCTCCAATATCAAATCGATGCAATGTGCCGCGCAAGGTGTCCAAAACAACTTCTTTCGTTTCTCCATAAGCTTCGCTCCCGCTGCCTTGTAGTTTGCCGCATTGTCCGTCACAATTTGAACAACATTTTCTTCTCCTACCTCCTCGACAATCTCATCCATCATATGAAGTACATTCTCGGACGTTTTAGATATGTTTGATGCATCAATCGATTTCAAAAATACCGTTCCCTTAGGACTATTCACAAGAAAATTAATAATCGTTCTCCTCCTCTTGTCGGTCCATCCATCCGTCATTATCGTGCAACCCATTTTCTTCCAATAAGATTTGTGCGCCTCCATGTCAAGTTTGGTGGATTCGACTTGTTGCTACAAGTATTTGCACCCTTATGTCATGATAGGATGGTGGCTTGAACCCCGGTCCATGCTTCGCGACCAATTCAAACATCTTGTTGAACTCCTCGCATTTGGCCACATTGAATGATATCGCATTGTTGTAAAAGAAACGAGCAATTTCTTGACAAGCTTCCTCCCTTATATTCTTCTTGAATATGCTATTAATTGTAGATTGACTAGCTCCTCTTCTCTTAAAAAGATCCCCAGAGTTCATCTCATCTGCTTGTCGTTTTCTACTTGAAACTGAATCGTCTTCTTCATAACCACGTTCCTCAATATACATTGCTCCCTCCTCATATTGTTTTGACTTCTTGAACAATTTTTCTTGCAAAGAACACATAATATCCCACATCTCTTTCCTTACTTCGTCCGGAACATTTGGGCAAGCCTCGACATCCTTTTTAGTACATGCCAAGTGTTGTTTAAGTCGATATACACCCCCGCTTACCACCTTTGGACAATATTTGCATCTAATTGTTCTCGGATTCTCATTAACCATATTTCCATCCTTCCAACCTGGATCACTCCTATTCCCGGCTGCTTTCTTTCGGAGATTTGATTGACCACCTCCAACTACAACGCTAGAATCATTGCCCGCACTTCCACTACCCGATCCGGACACTCCCGACATCTTATTTTTTCTTTTCTAATTAAAATTATGTGGAAAAAGGAGAGTTCACCAAGAGCCACTGTCACAAGAAAAGAAACAGCTGTACACAGTGCCTGAAAAAGGCCAAAAAAATATCAACAAGCCTTTCAGTTATCTGATTTTCAGCAAAGCATCGAAGAAGGACCAGGATGCCAACCCCCATTAAAAAATAAGCTGATGTACAAATGCATGTCAGTTAGAAGGGATGAGGGAAAAAAATACAGTCCCTAGTCAAAAGAAATGAAAAAAACAAATTCCAACAAAAATCATAGATAAATTCTCACAAAAATTCAAAACACTAATTCAAACCCCTAATTCAAAACACTATCAATTCTCACAAAAATCCAATCAAAACTTCATGAAAAACAAGCAATTTATGATAACTAAAAATAAAACAATAAACGAAAAATTACCCGTTTGGGAGGACGATTTGGGAGAAGACGATTTGGCAAAAAGTGGAAGCTACCTCTTCAGGGAGGAGAAGCGATGATCTGGGACTTGAAGTTCTTGAGAGAAGCAATTCGGGATAATCAACTTACCCTTTTCATAAATCTTCCCACAATAAACATGAATTTCAACAAAAAAGAAAATAATCATTGCCCGCACTAAAAATGCCACAAGAAAACTAGAAAATTATCAGAGTCATGGAGAGCACAAAACTTACAAGTTCGTACGTACCTAAGTCGCGAAAACGCTTTTCTTGGCAACAAATTGGGGGAGAATGAATGAGAACGATTTTTTTTTTTAAATCACATAACCCGATTTGAAATGACCCGACCCAGTCACGACCCATGTGTAAAAAGAGAAAATTTTGGATCGTAATGGATCGTCCGATCCTACGATATGGATCGACGATCCAGAACGATCCAACATCACAGCGATTTTAACAGCGATCCAGCTCAGGTTTAGGCATTAGGATCGTAAAATCGTACGATTTTACGATCCAACTCGCGATTTTGACAACATTGACTGCAAGTGCTCCCAGTTTCAATGAGTATTGACACCTTCCTTTTCATGACCCATCCAGGTATCCTGAATGTGCTATTGGATAGTTTGCCTGTCATGGCATTTACTGAAATTTCAGCCTCCTCCTCTCCTTCAACACTCTCTTTCCTTTTGCAGTAGAGTAAGAACTCCTCCCCATCATCTCCTTCTTCCAACTGTTCCACCACTACAATATTCAATTCCTTCTTAGCGCATATGTGACCCGGGTTGAACTTATCTCCACATCTAAAACAAAGCCCTTTTTCCTTCCTCTTTTGGCATTCTTCTTCTGATAACCTCTTAAAATGGACAGGTTGTTTAGATCCATACCTATTCTGGTTATCAGCATTTCTGTTGTATGTATTATTAGGTAGGCCCTTATGGTTGACAAACTGATTCCTGGGTGTAGGTAAGAGGGGTGGATTCTTCTTTACATGTTTTGACAAAGAATCTAAGGACTTTTGGAGGTGTAGTGCTTTGTCACAAACACTATCCAAGGTTTGAAGATCAAACACTTTTATCATGTGTTTGAGTTCTTCTTTTAGCCCTCCAATGAATACTGAGGTATAGTATTCTTCATCAGCATGGGGCATTCTAGAGATTACTACAAACCTAAGCTCCTCAAATTTGTCTATGTAATCCTCTATACTTCCATTTTGCTTGATCTTACTGAAATCCTCTAGCAGCTGTCTCTCATCTGCCTCCCCAAATCTTCTACACACAGCTGCAGCAAATTCTTCCCAAGTTTCATTTGGGTGTGTGGCTATTCTCCCTCTAGCCCAAGTGTAAGCTCTGCTCCTAAAATTCAGTTTGGGTAAGGTAATCTTCTCTTCCTCAGCCACATGATGTAGCTGGAAGTAGTCCTTGTATCTACCTCTCCATTCTCTAGCTCTTTCTCCTTCAAACACAGGAAACTCCAACTTGGGAATTTTATAATCAATCATTCCCTCTCTCCTAGGGTTAAATTGATTCCTGTTTGGTCCTGGGTCGAGGTTTATAGGAGAACGATAAACAGGTCTGTGACCAGTCACTGCACTTGACTGTCCAGCCTCCTGTTTGCCATCTCTTCTATCAGATCTATAAGGGTCTTGAAGGATAAGGGTTATATTATGAACATCATCAGCCAGATGTATCATGTGCCTGGTAAGGTTTTCTACCTCCTTTTGTAGACTCAGTTGACCCTTAGTTAAATTTTCAATCATGTTCTTATATTCTATTTGCCCCTGACTAAGCTGATCGGTGGCGGTCATTTGCTTATTTAAGACATTATGTATGTCTGTGGTTTCCTCCTCTAATTTCTTAAGCCTGTTAAACTTCTCACTTTCTGCTGGTAAATCCTCTTTACTTTGGGTTCTAGTGATTGCCATAATCACAGGGAAAGGAAAGTGCTCTGATACCAAATTGTGATCTCCCAAAGGATTCACAACCAGACATACTCAATCTAGGACCAAATAGCAGCTAAGAGACTTTTGTCTCAACCAATCCAATAATATAAAATCACCAGAAAGAAGTAATCTGATATATGTGTATATATATATATAAAAGGAAATGAAACTGAAATGAGAGAGCTGAATACAAATTAAGTTCACCCACTGATCCTTAACTAAACCAGTAATGCAAGAGGCTCACAATCCTCAATATAAACTAATAACTGAGACAAAAGAGTGAAGAAGGCAAACTTCTGATAGCTTCCAAACTGCTAAACAAACCAGTACTCCTGCAAAGCACCAACTGTTAGTAGTGCCCTAGGACCATTAGCACATGTTGTGCGTTTTGTTATCTTTTGAGCATGTAATTGAATAGTTAATTTTGCTTTTGATTATCAAATGTGTGATTTGATAGTAAAACTCATTAGCTTATGTAATTACTATTCTAGAAGTCCCTAGTTTTATGTAATGCTTAATTACTATGAAATAAAACTAGTACGATTGTTGATTGATGATCTTGTTTTACTGATCATGTGTAATGGATACAAATCACATCATAGATGCAATATATAGGGATACATTGTATTGGACGTGATCCGTCAGAGAAGTAATACTTCATGGTCTTAAGTCATAAGTATTACTTCCTCAATACTATTTTAGAATCCTTAGACCTTATGTCTTCATTGATTCTAGTATGAATGGAGCCACGTTTTGACTCGATCGGACGTTACTTGTAACGAGTAATCAATACGATCGATGATCGGGACGTAGTGTCCTATCATAGCTTGAATGTGAGAGACATTGTAAGGAATTTGTCCCTCTCTATTATTAGAGAGAGATATCCATGGGCCCTCGATAGGGAAAGATCTGTTTAAATGCATGGCCGTGCTCAAATGTATTTGATAAAGTGGTTATCAAATGCTATTTGTCGAAACAATCTACCCGGAGATCGAGCATAAATACAATTAAGCTTAATAAGGGTGACGACCACCATGCCTTATGCTTAATTAGGGATATCGTGAGACAAAGGGATTAAATAGTGGATTGATATTAGGTTCCGTTGTATATTCATTCACTTTGGGTAGTCACAATGTCCTGCTAGGGGACCGCTTGTGATTTATGAACACATACTACTACTAAGTGTGTTTTCATTGCCATTGTGAGATGAACCTACGGTGGTCACACGCATAGACGAGCTAACGAGCTTCATGTCAGCATTCAATGAATCTAGAATGTGTCTAGGTTCATTGTATCCGACATTTGTCTTTCTCGAAAATAATAAAGTGTTTATTATTCGAATTAGAGATAGGGGCAATTTCGGTATTTTACCTATAGCTGGGATTACATGGGAGTTATTATCCGATAAGGACTCCCACTACCAGCAGAAGTCTAGGGGACGTGGGAGTTAAAGACTCCCACTGCCGAGAGGAGTTGAGGATGTGAGAGTTGGTTATGGGAACAAACTCTCACACCCTATATAATGATCTCTTGGCCGAAACCCTAGGCATTAAGTTTTTCAGCCGAAATATTACCAACTCTCTGAAATTAGATTTCAGTTTCAGCCTCTCCCTTTTCTCTCTAATTCCCGAAAATCGGAAAAGACAAAGAGCTAGCAATCGCTGCCCGTTTCGTCGCATGGATACCGGTAGAGGGACTTTCCGCAAAGGGAGATCAATCGGTGGCAGTGTCCGATCTAAGAAACGTCATCCTCCGTTCAAGAAGTAGCTTCTTGAATCCAAAACGTAAGTTTTTTCTTGCTGCTTTTTCGAATTGTTTCATATGAGCGGATCCTTCAGGGGAGGATCCATGGGTGTTTGGAACGAGTTTCCGCCCATGAATCCCTTCACCAACTTCACTCAGTTAAGAACATAGATGATTGAGGGGGAAAGAAATGGGAGAATAGACAAAATTGCAGAATGCAAAAGGGGGAAGAGAACTCACCAATGTGAATGATTGGCTACTGCCAGTTTTGAGTGTATATATCTGAATGCCCTTATCTTCTGCTCTGCTCTTCCTTTATATACCTAGGGTTGCACTCCCAAAGTGGATCTCAGCCCTTCAAATCACCCAGTCTGACAATGGCAGAGAATCAACAGTGCTCCCAGTTTGCTCTTGCTTCAGTGGTGGATGATCAGCCCAAAATAGCCTTTCAGTGGTAGCCTCTTCTACTCGAAATAGAAAAGCAATAGAGAGGCCTTAAACGATGTGAAATTAAATAATTGAAACACTGGTACTTAAATGGAACGGTGAAGTTTTGGTTAATTGGGCTAAATCAATTAAGCCTAGCCCTAATTCCCCAAATCCTTTTTATAACTACTTAACTAACTTTTCCTCTTAGATTTTATTTAAATTGTTCTTCATTTCTCAGCTTCTGACATATTTATCCCTCAGTATCATGGGCTTTGATATTTCTAGTCTTTCTGTGATACTATGTTTCATTGTTTCTTACCTTATTCAGAGATTTATGATCTTCCTAATTTGCATTTATATGGTATTGATGACGATTTTCCTTTTTCTCAAAGGAGTTAGTGCATTGATTTTGTCTTTGATTAATTCATCATGCATTGCTTTACAATCTAGAGCTAATATTCTTGCTTAGGATGAAAGGATAGTCTATATGCTTATTTCGGATATCCGTTTACAAGTGTACAAGTTAGCATAATCTGGATATGCATAGGAAGCGTAAATACAGCAGTCGAGATTTTGTGGCCAAAAAATTGCTAGAAAAATTGTTCAATGAACAGCGAAGTTTCATGTGGAAAACTTCAATTCTACGAGTTAAATTGTGATGCTTTAATAGGGTACTTTCGAACCAGTTTTGTATTCTTAAGCCTGTTAATAGCCTGTTAAAGAGCTTGTTAAATTGTGATGATTTAGATCTCACGCTTCTTAGTTGTGTATTGTGTAGAGACGAGTCCTACTTGTTGTAAATCGTGTGATTTAATAGCGTACTTTCAAACCAGTTACCGTACCTTGCATAATTGGTATGCCCCTGCCACTTAAAATGCTCATTATGTTGGTGGATAAGGAATATTCAGTAGTGATATGCATTATTCTGATCGTGGATCTCGAAGTGTGGTTAGGTTGAAATATAGTATTTTTTTTTTATTTTCTTGTTTGCAGATTGTTTAATTTATTGTATGTTTGAGTTAGTCAACTTATCTTTGGGTTGTAATTTATGTTAGACTACAGAAAAGGGAAGATCAATAAGGTGAGTTTGTTTTTCAGTTTTAATCGATTGTTTTTCTTTTATCCATAATTAGCTTCAAGGATCATGTATGTCTATATGTGTAGAACACAAATTAAGGAGACTAATACCTCGAATATTGAGTCTGCAAACATCTTTTGGTTTGTTAGTCTGCTATGATTGAGTAGTAAGAATGTTCAATCTGAAACACATAACTATTCCACCATGAGGAAATACTTGTCGCATGATCAATATGATGTCCTAATAAACAATATAAAGTTTATAATAAAACATGTACTCAATTACTGATAACTGTGTTGGTTAGCATCTTATTCCAAGACTATTGTATCTATGTCATTGCCTTTCTTTATTTAGTAAACAAGTGCTGTAATGTATTTGTTCCCTCTTGACACCAAATCCCTCATGTGCATTAATTTTCTTTCCAAGAAGTAATTTAATATTGGAACTTCCATATCTTTAAATTCTGAATCTTTTGCAGTCTTAGACAGTGGCAGAGAATTCCTGAAGACTTCTAGTTAGTTATACTCTTCTATCAAGAAAGATGCCGCCAAAGAAAACTATTCGAACGTGCGTACCATTTAGTACCTTATTTAAAATATTAACAAATAAGGACACTATATTAAGTGTCTTTGAGCTTAAAGCTAAGTTGAGTAATATAGATGATGATGAGTTAGATTCAGACTTTGACGATGATCCATTAACTGTCGATGAAGTTTTGGGGAGTCAATAGCTTACTTGTTTTAGTTAGTTAATCTTTTTTATAAATGTAAACTAAAAAATTGTAGTTTTTTTTGTATAATATTGAAATAGTTATGTTTTTTGTATGTTATGTACATATTTGATTATTTGAAATTGATTTTTGTATGTTATGTACTAGTTATGTTTTGGATGTTATGTACATATTTGATTATTTGAAATTGACTTTGTATGTTATGTACAATGTCGAACTAGTTACATTTTCTGATGATTTTGGGATTTGTTTGGGTCAGTTTTTTGATGACTTATGACAGGGGATGTATTCATTTTTTATCTTTCTGTTTTTTAAAAAATTGACACGAGCGACCGCCTTGTGACGGAATATCGACCATTTCTAGGATATAGGGTTAGGGTTAGGGTTGGGCGATGGAATAGCGACCGAAACAGTAAAACGACGTCGTTTTGGTAGTTCAGGGTATATGGTTAGGACTGGGCGACGGAATAGCGACCGAAACATTAAAACAACGTCGTTTCGATAGTTTTTTTGCAACCGAAAACTTCAAAATCGGTGGATATACCCATTCGAGAGATAACAACCCATGTTTTTATGATCTCAACTTAATTTTTGTTTTCCATGTATTTACAATGTGATTAACTACTTATGCTTTAATTAGATACATGCACCATCTAAAAAACAAGATAAAAAACAAGGCTAGAGTTGAGGGGTCAATATGCAATGCATACTTGGTGGAAGACAACATAGTTTAGCTATTGGAAAAACGAAAGTTACAACCATTGGGCGAAATGATGGTGAAAACGAGACTACAAGTGGACCAGATGTATTATCAATTTGTAACTTACTTGGAAGACCATTTGGAAAAAAAAGAAAAGATTTCATTATCTGATCAAGATTATAAAACAGCCATGAATTATATCCTTATGAATTGTGAAGAGGTTGAACCTTACCTTCATTAAGTAAAGTCATCTATTACTTCAGTTTTTCTATATAATTAAAAGTAACCAAGTAATAATATTGTCATTTGATTTGTAACTCATGAAATTTGTTAGTGAAGTACATGACCAAACTCCACAGATAACGGAGGATGAACTGCAAAGCCGGGTTTATAGTGAATTTTCCACATGGTTTGGAACTCATGTAAGTTTGTATTATGTAGAAATGTATTTGTTTTAAGAATGCCTAAACTAATTTAACTTTTGCTGTTCTCAACAGATAAATAGGCTTCCGGAACATTCTGAAAGGTTGTTAAAAAATCTTTCATGGGGCCCGACAAGGAGGGTGATGCAATATTCCGGTTACTTTGTTAACGGTTATTGATTTCACACAAAAGGCCACAATGATGGAAAAGGAACCACAAACAGTGGGTATGGGTTAAAGACGATTACTACGGTGAGTTGAAGCAAGTCATTGAGGTTGAACTTGCTGGAGTACCTGTCCAAAAAATAACTCTTTTCAAATGTGACTGGTTTGATTCAGCTCCAAATAGAGGTTTGAGGGTGCATCCTCAATATAAGCTTGTAAATATCAATAAGAAAATAGCGTACCAGGATTACGATCCATTTGTATTTGCTTCCCAATCTCAACAAGTCTACTACACACTTTATCCAGGCAGTAAGACAACATCTAGGGCTGATTGGTTGTCTGTTTGACATTTCAAACCACGTCTAGTTGATGTTCCTAATGTTCTGGTACCATATCGGAGGAAGTTCGCAAGGAGAAGACCAGTCACATTGATCCAACTGTTACTGAAGTTGGTCAACTTGCACACCAGTCAAGGAAAATCGAAGTTGTACTTGTGACCGGTACGAGCCGTGTTAATGAAGATGATGATGAATTTATGTCGGGTGATGACAATTCTGAAGAAGATGATGAATTTATGTTGGAGGATGATTTAGAATGATTAATAATAGAATTATTAATCCATTATTTTCATGCATGATATATATTTTGCTTTTTTTTTTTTTTTTTTTTTAAGTTACCCAATTTTATGTTTATTTCTCGCTTCACACTAAGAAGCCACTTGAACGATACAAATTGAAGTTGAACAACTAGTTTCTTGGAATTCCACATATTGAAGGTGAGTAATATTTTTAGGTTTATTTTTAGTAACTTATAAGAAAAATTATGTACAACTTTATTAGCATAAATTAATTTCCGTATTGTATAACTTTTTAACATAGTTCAAAGTGATAATTTTATTGCCATAAATTAATTTTATTCTTGAATTTTCAGATTGCATGTAATGTATTTCCAAGGATATACATATAAGTGAACCTACAAAAGATATATGACACTAAGGAGTATATTGCAAGGTTATAAAGAAACAAGATAAAAGGAATTGGTAGAGTAGAGTTCACACTTTGATTGTGAGTGTTGTAATGTACATGAGAGTGTAAACTTGTGTTTTTTAAAATTTATTAGTTAAATAATTGGTTATGTGATGTTATTTTTGGGTTTTATTGATTATGTTTGCTTTTTGCGATCTTATTGATATTGTTTCTGGTTCATTGATGTGTGTATTGTTGTTTCTTATAATAGGGCTTTAATTAAATTTCAGAATTTATTTTTTTAATCGAAAAAATATTTAGTGACAGTTATATCGATTGTTATAGGTTTAAAGTCAAAGTCAAATGAACGTGGTTCGGTCGCGAATTCGTCGCTAATTGCTGACGAAATAGTCCGTCGCTAAAATGGCCATCGACAATTGGTCGTTAACAAGTAAAAGTTAGAGTCAACATTGTTGATTGTTCGGTCGCTATTCCGTCGGTAATTCGCGACCTAATATTCCGTCGGTAAATAGGCCCTCTGGAATAGGTCTGTAACAAGTCAAAGTCAAAATTGTTGACCGTTCGGTCGCTAGTTTGGCCGTCGGCAATCAGTCGTTAACAAGTCAAAGTAAAAGTCAACATTGATGGCCATTCGGTTGCTAATCCATCGGTATCTAGCGACCCAAAAGTCGGTCGCTAAATTTTTCTTGGTTATTCGGCTCAACAACTAAAAATATCTGACCACGTGGTTCGGTCGATAATCTCAGTTTAGCGACGGATATGTCGGTCACTATTTAACTGTTTTCTTGTACTGTATAATGGGTGAACCATGACATGTTTTTCTAGGGGACAAACATTTTTAACAACAACGGATTCCCCAAATCCGTTCTTGAGCAATCCAAAATGGATTCCCCAAATCCGTTCTGGGCATTTCTTAACGTGCCTAGCCACGTCAGTCCATAATGGATTCCTCAAATCCATTGTCAATCCAGAACGGATTTGGGGAATCCGTTCTGGATTGCTCTAAATCTGAACCCTCGCAACCCCTTCTCCTTCTTCCTCCGTGGACAAATTTCAGCGTAAAGAAAAAAAAATCATTACCCCCGCCCCGTGACCACCTTCCCCGAGACCATCAATCTCCACCTTCGGCCGCATCGCTACTCACCCCACTGTTGGTGCTCCTCATTAATCCTATAATGATTTTTGTGATTTTTACATATATTGATTTAATTGAAGGTATAAAAATTTGGTTGTTAATTTGTTAAATTTTGAATTTGTTGAATTTGTAAAATTTGATAATTTTTTTGGAATTTTTGAATTTTGGAAAATTGGAATAGTGTGAATATTTGAATATTGTTAATTTTGAAATAATGTGAATATTGTGAATTTCGGAATATTAGAATATTGGAATATGGTGTTTTTTTTAGTATTTTTGTAATTTTGGAATATTTGTATATTAGGAATTTTGGAATATAATTTGTTTAACTTTATAATATTGGAATATTAAAATATTGTGTATTGTTTGGTATCTTTGTGGAATGGATATTGTATATTTTTGTGGAACTTATTTGTTTATTATTTGTGAATATAAATATAGTGCTTTTCGATAATCTAATTAAATTTCTGATAATGTCGTTGTTTATTTGTTTTTATGTATAGATGTCTTGCTACACCTGCTGATCTCCATCTCGGACCTATTGATCCTACTTTTTTTACCAAACAACGAGAACATTGGTAATTATGCATATGACACGGTTTAGGTAGAGATAAACTAGTTTTTTTTTTACTGTTATTCGCAGTGACAAACATTTTTAGGCCTATAGCAGATACACGAACAGAACTCTCATTAAGCTTATTGACGATTTAGGTTTTGGGGGGATTGTGTAGGATTGGTTTTATTCGGGAAGATCGTGTTTTAGCATCTGCCTTAGTTGAGAGATGGCGCTCAGAGACGCACACATTTCATTTACCTTGCGGGGAGGAAATCATCACATTAGAGGATTTAGGGGTCCTTCTTGGACTACCTATCGAGGAAACTCCGGTGACCCTAAATGAAAATTTTAATTATAGCGTCGCTAGATGGTCGGGTATTGTTGAGATATATTTAGGTTTTATACCCAGTATATCATCAATTAAGGGAAATATTATCAACCAGTCCCAAATTTTAGCCCACATTCGTGACCCACGCTACCCGAGGATGCTAGTCAGGTGCAGGTTGACCAGAGGGCCAAGGCTCTACTTTCTATTTTGATGGTGAGTCTAATTTTCCCAATAAATCGGCTTCCTGAGTGTACTTACGTTATCTGCTCCTACTCGACAATTTGGAGTTTGATACGAAAACGTATTCGTGGGCCAGTGGTGTCTTAGCATATCTTTACCGGCAGATGTGCATATCATGTAGGACAGATTCACAAGACATCACCGAATGATGTTTGCTTATTCAGGTAATTTTAATGCTTAATATTTCAAATTCTTTAATTTTCTATGTTTTTAATAATTCATATTATCTTTCCAACAGTTATGGGCATGGGAACGTATTTCCATTCTCCGTCCAGAGAACCGAGGCATACCTCCATCAATTATCCCTGCGGGTGCTGCTTTCGGGGCAAGTGGAATTCCCCGGAGTTTCCGCAACACTCTCAGCCTTCAATTGCTGGTGTTTGAGGATCAACTAGACGGAATGAATGAGACACAAAGGGTAAGTTAAAGTTAATATTTTTTTTTTTATCTTTGTAGTTAAATATATTAAAGGTTGTTCTTTAAATTTATGTAAGTTAATTTTATTTTTCAATTTATGTGGTAACCATACCCGACCACTGTTATTCATGTCTCGGCTGTATCAAAATTTTCGTCTAAATGTGCATGCCCTAGTGCCACTTATATGCTTTGATATTGTTGAGTACCATCTGCCTGATCGAATAATGAGGCAATTTGGGTATCAGAAGATGGTACCAGATGAGACAGGGACGCACGGTTTGGATGAGGGTAAAGACGTCGACGACCTCAGATTTGTGTAGAGTAAGAACTGGACCACTACCCACTCCAGGTATATTGAGCAGTGGGGTAAACTATTAGAGCGAATCGTCGAGGGTGCTCCCATGGTTGGTAATGTTTTTGTACCAAGCGATGAGTACATGGTTTGGTACAAGAACATTATCGTCCTTCTTATTAGTAACCCCGAAATAAGGACACTTCGCACATTCCCCAGGGATTTCAACCTAACGCTAGAGCGAAACAAATTTTTGTAAGTTGTATTTTCTTTTGTTTTACACTTTTTTCATATAGTTTCTTACCTTGTTTTGGTTTTTTGTATTTTTTATTACAGGCTGCGACGCAACATAAAATGCTAGAAACCTTCCAAGAAGCTGTTGGTACAATCCATGACCCCTCCAGTCCAAGAGTCTAATCAGTTGGGCAACCAACCTTATGACACAAGGATTCGAGGCTGATAGAAGGGAACTTTCGTGCAGACCGCGCTCAACCAATATTTCGGAGGCAGACATAGAGCGACCATTGACACAGCCCAGATAACATGTAGAAGGTAGGAGTCAGGTTGGGAAGCGGGGTGGGCGTCGATCTTGTCGGGATACACACACCCATTATGAGTCTATTCAGCGGACGCAGGCGAACGGAGATATTCGTGGACCTTGGGACGATAGGAATGCTCCTCCTATTGAGGATCAGACTCAGACATATCCTTCGCAGGCTCAGATTGAGACTGGTCGTGATGGCAACTCATGGGCTGGTTTCGTGTTGTCCAACGGCTTCGACATGTCTGGTATACAAGCTCAATTCGGCGATCCGGGTCCCTCTTCATCAGGAATGCAGGAAGATCCTCTGGTTGAGGGCCCATCTTTCTATCTTGTACTTGATCAGACACAGACCCAATAGGAAGATCCACTACCACCAGCTCAGTCACCTGAGGAGCCTGTATTTATTGACCCCGAAGGCATTCAGTTCAAAGACACACCAGAAGGTACTGTCATACGCACAACAGAGGGAAAAACGTACTGGCAGAGGTCAAACTCGAGAAGGAAGGATCCTTGGACACCGATGAAGCAGCCGAGAAGGCGATGATTTTTTACTTGTATTTATTTTAATCAACATTATTTTATGTTAGATACAATGAATTTATATTTTTAGCGTACTTTTTAATATGTTGATGAATATTATTATTGATGTTAATGATACTAAAGTTAAATCAATTTTGAACTGGAAACTGCCAATCCAGAACGAATTCCCCAAATTCGTTCTGATCCGTTCTGGATTGAGAACAGATTTGAGGAATCCGTTATGAGCTGACGTGGCCAAGCAGGTTAAAAATGCCACATCAATCCAGAACATATTCCTCAAATTCGTTCTCGATCCAGAACGAATTTGGGGAATCCGTTATTGTTAAAAATGTTTGTCCCCTTTAAATCACTGTCATGGTTAACTCATTATATCAAATCTAAGTTCATTCCCTAATATGAGAGTTAATAATGGACTAAGGGAAGTATGTCAACAAATTGAACTTCAAAGTTGGGTTTATGCATAAACAGTGAAATTTCTACTATTCTAACTTAAAAAGAAAGGACAACTCTTTTTTTTTTTTTTTGTAAACCACCAATAATCAACTTCGTCCTTCTTTAATGATACCAAACACTATTAATTTGAATGATCAAGGCTCTGTCTCAATAATTGATGGGCATTCCTACCGCTTATCATCATCCTCAAGAACAATTTTGATACTACTATTTTGAGTGTAATGCTAAATATCTTGAATGTTAAAGAGATTTTTGCCCCTAATTCTTCGAGTTTAACAAATAACTTCTCCATAACAAAAAAGTTAGAAAATTACGATAAATATTTATCTCATGTTAGACTTTCGTAAAAGTTTCGCCTAAATTAGGCTGGAGTTGCGAGATCAATCGGTCTGGCAATAATAGAGTTTGGGGGCAAAACTGCAACAGTGTGTCGAACTACATATAAAAACGGAAAAAAAAATAATTCTTAATGGACGAAACTGATAAAAATTTTCGAATTACATATAAAATTTACTATAATTAGTATTATTTGTTAAAATCTCGGGGGCGACTGCCCGCCCCTGAATATAGTGGTAGTTAGTAGTGAAGAAAGATGGGGAGGAGACAGGTGCAAATGAAGCATATCCACGTGAGAAGTTATGAAGACCTTGGATATGTGTCTCTCTATTCTTGATTTCAATCCTCATCAGATCAGGACTAGTTAGGCTGTTTTGTTTCTTTCATTCTGGTCCACTTTCTTCATTTCCATTTCCCCAGAGCTTGAATTTGGACGATTTCTTATTAATTATTATGTCATTCTCTAACTCTAAGGCTTCACCCCTACCCCCTTTTCAACTTTGGTTGACTCTTCCAATTCTAAATTTATTGAATTATTAAATCAAACTTATTATTATTTAGGATAATATTTAATTTTAATAATTACTAATTTTATTGTATTAAGATTGTTTTGGTAGTTTCCAATTAAGTTTACATTTCCTAGATATCTTCGAGATTCTAATAGGGTTGACTCCTATATAAATAGGAGAGTTGTCTACGTGTTTGGTTTTGAGTGTGGTCTCTGGTGTGGTTAGGATTATAGATACTTATGAATTTGAGAGTTGATGCGTATAATATTGTCTACTCCTCCCCGTAGTATTGTTGTGAGATTTGATATCTCGTTGATTTTGTACTCCAGACACACCACCTAAATTATTTATTCAATATTATATGTGTTTCCGCTATTAAAAAAAATCTACAAAAATTCTATCTTTTTTTTTAAGAGAAGAGGTGAATTCAATTTAATCGATTTTCGGGATAAAAACAGCTACTACCTCCATTCTTAAATGTAAAACTTTCATTATATGTTACGAAAATTAAAGAAGAAAAAATTAATATGTTTTTGTAATCAAAATATAAATATTACCGGAATTTACTTTGTTTACAATATTTTCGGTCTCAGTATAACAAAAAAAGGCCTATTGCGACATTTGACATATTTCATAATAAGGCGAAAAAACGTCGAGATAGATCTATATCAACATTTATTATAAATGTCGCATTTGCCTGTGTCGTTATGATTTCTTACGACATTTGTTAAAAGAGCCGGTACATATCTATTACGACGCATATTGCGTCATTTCCAAGTGTATCAAAAGGTCGTTTCTCTCTACTGAATGGGATGAAAATTGAACTCGCGACCTCCCACATGTGTGTCGTGCGGTGGGCTGATTTGTTAATTGATCATTTGTTATTTTTTGTTCCTCCTATTATATTTATTATATTGGATTTTTTGATTTTGTACCTTTACTTATTTTAATTTCTCTTTGTGTTTTTATTTTTTTTCATACATCAAATTAAATATAATACATTCTCATTAAATTTGAATATTTAAATTACTTTATTCTACATGATATAAATGTCTCTATAAGAGTTGCAAAAGTAACATTTATAACAACGTTTAACGTAAAATGTCGCTAACTAACATTAAAATGTCGTATAAACATCATTATTACAAACATCATTTCAAAAATAGCGAAATTTGTTTGAAATGTCACATGATTTAACTATATAGTATATAGATGTCGCTACATGAGTCACAAAAAGTAAAATTTATAATAACATTTAATGTAAATGTTGCTAATTAAAATCAAAATGTTGATTTGAACAACAATTATTATAACCGTCGCTATGAAACGTCCTATAAAATTTAAATATAACAATGTTTGTCTGAAAATGTAATAAGATCTAACGACATAACATATAAATGTCGTTGTATGAGTCGCTGAAGTAACAAATCATAACAATATTTAATATAAATGTCGCTAAATAACCTCAAAATGTCGATATGAGCAACAACTGTTGTAACTGTCGTTATGAAACGTTGCATAAAATCCAGACATAGTGACATTTGCGTAAAGTGTTGCTTTAACTTTCTCTATTCAATTTTAAGAGACGTTTAAAAAAAAATGTTTGTACAAAAACTTTGCGATATGTTGTTTTTGTTGTAGTGCCTCTCGAACTTTTGATTTTGCATGAGCTTGACATGCTTTATTTCAGATTTTATATTTTTATTTTTTTCTCACTAATTAGCAATTCAATTTTTATCTAACATAATATTAAATTTCAAAATCAGAAAAGGAAAAGGGAAATAAGAGATTTTGTTTTTTAAGTAAATGAACTAAGAGAATAAAAAGGAAATTTCACAAGTAACAATCTATAGAAAAATAATTCAAATTTTATGATTTGAAGCTCTAGATTATATGCTCAACTAAAGAAAATACACTAGATACAAAAATTATGGTTCATATGAATGAAATTTTCATTAAAAAAAAAAACAAAATCAGTTCATGAATTAACAAAGCAGTGCTCCATGTTTGCATGGATTTAAGTACTACCAGGAAAAAAAGAATTGTCCGCAAGGGCAGCCCATTTGATTTCAGGGTGGTAGATTGTGCACAATGATGCATGATCAAATATTGGTAGTCGTTTTAGATTTTTGTAATAATACATGCTCTGCACTGAAACCAAGTGTGCCACGGCATGGGCAGAAGTGCCCAATTCATTCTTTATGTATTTCTAAATTATGACTCGAGTCCTCTTCGTTTAATTTTAACTTTTAATTTCCATTACGTATTTTCAATCTGCCAATAAAGGACTTCCGTCTAATTTTCTGTCAACTTTCCGTCAACACAGGCATGTGCCTCGCACGTGAGGTACTTTTTAAGGGTATTTCAGATATTTCAACTAATTTCTCACAAAACAAAAGTTGTGTATCAATTGTTAAACAAAATAACTATAGATACCCAATTTGTAGTAACCCTAAAAAAATACCCATACTCATCATCTTCCCCATTCATTTCATCCCTTCACCTTGTCCTCCTCCACCACCACCACCACCACCATCACCGTCACCGTCACCCACCACCCATTATTCTTCCCCTCTTCATAGCAGAATAAACCAAATATGCTAACTCAATGCTAGAATAGTAAAACTTGGCAATAAACAAATTAAATTTACCCACGGCGGGAAAAATTAATTAATTATTTTTATTTTTTTTCAAATTTTGGTTTAAGATTTTGTGGGGTTTAAAGGGAATATGAATTTAGGTCACATCAATTTTAGATGAAAATCTGAAGGTGGTGAAATTGTTGGGTGAATTTGTGCGAGTTCTTGATATTTTTGAGAATTCATAAAAGGACATGTCTAGTAGTAGGATGGAGAACAAGGCTGCTGTCGGTGCCATCACCACCGTTTCGGCGGCCCCGACATCGTCATTGCAGTAGTGGGGAATTTTCTTTCTCATGCTGGGTTTAACCGTCCTATTCTGAGAAATATGAGGCATTAAGGGGTGAAAATCGTCTGTGTACCCATTCCTGTGCCCAACTAATAAGAATTCGTCATGTGATCATTTTTTTAATTATATATACACATGGTAAATTGTGATTGGTTGGGCACATGAATGGGTACACAAACAAGTACAGACGATTATTTACCGGCATTAAGCTGTTGAAAATAAATTCGGCTGTTGAATTTCCTAAAACACCGTTACTTATTTTATTGAAAAATGTTGAATATCCATTGACTGCCAAAACAATGAACACCCGATTCACACATTGTATAATGTTACAATAACCAAAATGTTAGAAACTAAAATTAACAATTGAGAGAAGAAATGAAGAGGAAAATTATCTATTTTTTCATTAAAATGTTAAAAAGAGGGGAAAATGGTTTATTTATACAATTTGAAACTGAAGGCGGTTTGTTATAACCGCTTTTGGGCTATAATCTCCTACATACTACCAATATGAAATATACTACAACTGATAATAAACTTGGGCCTATCTGACTTGGGCTTTATTTATTAAGCATTGGGCATGCTCTTCTTCGCACTTTTGTAGTCCACAACATAACCCAAACTTAGCCCAGAGTAGCAAACTAGACTGCTCATCCCTTCTCCTTTTCGATCTTTTTAGTGATCAACCTTCATTCCTTCTTCTCTTCTTCAATTATCACTTCATTCTCTGTGCTCCCATGATCATTATTATTCAACACCCCCAGCGCGCAAGCTGGACCATGGTAAAGATTGAAGAGTCCCAAACTTTGCACCAAGAACTGAAAATGAGCTGTCCCTAAGCCTTTTATAAATAGGTCTGCCAGCTGCATATAAGAACTCACTGGCAATGGTTTAAGCAGTCCACTTTGCAGCTTCTCTCTACCACATGACAACCAATGTCAATGTGCTTAGTCCTCTCATAGAAGACTGGGTTTTCAGCAATGTAAAGCGCTCTATTGTTGTCACGGAACAATGGTACATCTTGTCCTTGTTTGATCCCTAAGTCTTCTAGCAAATAGACCAACCATTGGATCTCAAGTGTTATGATGGTCATTGCTCTATATTCAGCTTTAGCTGAACTTTGAGACATAGTGGTTTGCTCCTCAGATCTCCATGAAACCAGTGATCCACCCAAAAAGATACAAAATCCAGTAACATATCTCCTTGTTTCAGAGCATCCAGCCCAATCACTATCACAGAAAGCCTTAAGCTTCAAAGAACATTGTGAAGGAAAGAGCAACCCCTGCCCTAATGTGCCTTTTAAGTATATGAGGACTCTGCTTATTTCTTTCTGATGCAAAACTTTAGGCTTGCCCAAGAATTGGCTAAGTTGCTGAACTGTATATGCTATATCAGACCTAGTGACAGTTAGGTAAAGCAACTTACCAATTACCTTCATGTAGGCAAGAGCATTTGGCAAAAGATCAGCATCATTATGTGTATACTTAGCTGCAGGATCAATTGGTGTAGTGCTTGGCTGACTGTCTATGAAACTTTCCTCCTTTAATAAGTCCAATGTATATTTCTTTTGTGAAATAACCATTCCTTTTGAACTCCTTGCAACTTCAATACCAAGAAAATACCTGAGCTCCCCTAAGTCTTTGATTATGAACTTAGTATGAAGAATAGACTTTACCTCATCTATGACTTCCATACTATCACTAACCAAGACTACATCATCAACATACACCAATAAAGCATTAAAGAATATACTTGTCTGTTTGATGAAGAGACTGTAATCATGATAAGATTGATGAAAACTTAGACTAAGTAAAGTTGTGGTAAGCTTAGCATTCCACTCTCTGCTAGCTTGTTTGAGGCCATACAAAGACTTAATGAGTTTGCATATCTGATTAGGTTTCACTGCAGGCAGTCCAAGAGGAGGAATCATGTAGATTTCCTCATGTAAATCCCTATGGAGGAAAGCATTATTTATATCTAATTGGTGCACAAACCAATTCTTGGTTGTTGCTACTGCAAGTAATACCCTTATAGAGATCATCTTGGCTACAGGAGAAATAGTATAGAGAAAATCCACTCCTACTTGATGTATGTATCCCTTAGCCACTAACCTAACCTTATATCTTTCAACAGTCCCATTTGCATTGAATTTAACCTTATACACCCATTTATTACCTATGGGAACCTTTCCCGGGGCAAAAAAGTAAGTCCCCGTGTATTGTTGTCAGCCAAGGCCTTTAACTTTGCAGCCATAACATCTTTCCAAGGCTGATGCTGAACTGCTTCTTCATATGAGACAGGTTCCCAACATACATCCATAGCATGCATAAAAGACAGTTGATTCTGGTCCAATTGGTCATAAGAAATAACTTTGCTAAGAGTATAAGGGGATGTAAGACGATGAAGTGAAGTGTCATAATCTTTTAAGTAAGATGGAACATTACTGGCTATTTTGGATGTTCTGGAAGGAATGGAATGTGATGCACTGATAGGATGAGAATTAGTAGTAGAAGAAGAAGGAAGAGATGCGAGAATCAGGAGGATAATAATCAGATGCAGTAATAGGTTGAGATGAAATCTCATCCAAATATTGTGATGAAGACAACAATGAAGAATCATTGTTGGAAATATGAGAATTAGAAAGATCTGCAGCAAAAGGAAAAAGATAAATGTCATTTGTTTCATAGTCTAATAGTATATATCCTTTACTAGTTGAAGATTGCCCTAGGTAAACACATTTCTTTCCCTTATGATCAAACTTATGTCTATCATTGACCAAAGTGCAAGCATAACTCAAACACCCAAACACCTTTAGATTCTGATAATGAGGTAAAGTATGATAGAGTCTTTCATAAGGTGTTTGATTTTTTATGATAGGAGAAGGAGTGAGATTAATGAGGTATGCAACATGTTTAACAGTATAACCTCAATAATCAATGGGAATATGCGACTAAAATTTGAAAGCTCTTGCAACATTCAAAATGTGTTGGTGTTTTCTTTCCACCAACCCATTTTGTTAAGGAGTTTGTACACAAGATTTTTGATGAATTATGCCATGAGTAGAGTAAACATTAGGCATAAGAAACTCAGTTCCCTTGTCTGTCCTTATCACTTTAATTCTAACATTAAACTGAGTATGAATAAAACTATGGAAAGATTCCAAAGTAGATGATGCTTATGATTTGATTTTTTAGAAGGAAAAGCCAAATGCACCTACTATAATCATCTACTATGGTCAAAAAAATATCTATGGCCATGAATGGTAGGTGTTTTATATGGACCCCATATGTCCAGATGGATGAGATCAAAACAAGATTTAACAATGGAAGTCCTAATAGGAAAAGTCAATTTATGTTGCTTTGCAAGAGGACAAACACTACATTCACAAAATAAAGAACAATGAACATCATTGATTTGTTTAATCAATTTCAATATAGACAAAGAGAGGTGACCAAGCCTATAATGCCAAAGCATTTTATTTATCTCAGAAGAAGAATAAACAATAGCTAAAATTAGGCTGCATTACAGAAGAAGAAACCGTAGAAAATCTATTGACATTTGAAGACAAAAGATGAGGAGAAAACAAGTATAAACCTTGCCACCCTTCAGCTATCACAAACCTCCTCGAGGTGAGTAGGTCAAACACTTATTCTGAGCAGTAAATTTACTAACTGAAATGATATTCGATTGAAGCAAGGCACATACAGGACATTTTTCAAGACTAAGTCAGGTGTCAAATGAACTATACCTTTCTTAGTTAATGGAATGGAAGTTTTATTTGGAAGCCTAATAAAGACATTTTTTGACAAGAATAAAGGTACTAAAGTGCATGTTAGTGCTTGTAACATGATCAGTTGCACCACTCAACTATCCATTTATCTACTAAGGGTGAATTAGGCATACATGTTGCTACATTGAAATGATCATGCACATCATGCACCAAACTTGTTTGATGAATCATAGGTTGAGAATCATTCTTCCCTACATTCTGCTCAGAAATATAGACTGATCTCATAAGTTGTACAAGCTGATTCTACTGATCTTGAGTAAAGCCTCCAACAAGACAACCAGATAATGGTATATGTTGTTCAGATTTGTCACTTATCACTCCTCCAAAATCACCAACGTTATTTGCAGTACCAATCACATCACCTGCCAAGTGATTTACTTCCTTATTACCTCCTCTACCATATCCTCTAATACTAGCTCCTCCTGAATTAGTATTATGCCAGGAATTACCCTTTCCTGCTCCATTAAAATCTTTTGATTGGTTATATTGAGGATAACCATACTTTTTGTAGCACCTCTCAACTGAGTGCCCAACTTTGCCACAATATGTGCACACAAAAGTATTCCTCTGATTAATGAAGCCAGCTCTCTTAAAATTTCCACTAACAACATTGACAGATCCTATTCCTTCAACATTAGAATCATTCTCATAACCTAAACTTTGGTTATACAGCACATGTGCATCACCACCATGCTGAGCAGCATATTTATACTGGTGTCTCATGCTCCTTAGTCATCCTAAAATCTCCTCTATGTCAGGCAAAGGTTTCATCATCAATATACTAGATCTAACGGTTGCATAATTCTCATTCAGGCCTTTTTAAAAACCTCACCACATATTCATTATTATAACAATTTTCTACATCATCAAAAGAACAACAAGTACAATTAGGTAAGGCTTTCAAAACACTCAGGTCATCCCAAACTATTTTCAATTCAGTATAGAAAGAATCAACAGTTCTATTTCCTTGCTTTAAAGAATAAAATTCTTCCAACAAGTCAGATAGTCTATAAGCATTACCTTTTGTATCTCTCTTCTCAAGGATTTTTCCATACCTCTGCTATTGTGGACAAATAGCTCATACTTCTCCTTATTGAATTTGAAATAGTATTTAAAATCCATGTCAGAACAAGCTGATCAACTTGTTCCCAATACCTATAGAGTTTGTTTGTCTTAGCAGGAGCTTGAAAGCCATAAACATTCTCAATGAAACACAATTTGTTTCGAGTCCCAATTCCTCTCCCCATTTCTCTTCTCCGTGCTTGATAATTCGATCCATTCAATGTGTTATGAGTGAGAACAAAAGAACAATTCTCACTTGGATGTACTGAAAATGGATGCACTGCAGCAACTTCTACATTCATCATTATGATCGAATTGATGAATTTAGGGTTTCAATTATCAATTTCACTCGAAAAACGAAAAGAAAATTTTCAAGGAAAAGAAAACCTATGAACGGTGAACAAAACAATGTTCAAACAAGAATCAAGAAGAAGAAACCAAACAAAACGCATTCGGAGAGCGAAATCGCTCTGATAACATGTTAGAAACTGAAATTAACAATTGAGAGAATAAATGAAGTGGAAAATTATCTACATTTTCATTAAAATGATAGAGAGAAAAATGATTTATTTATACAATTTGAAACTGAAGGCGGTTTGTTATAACTGCTTTTGGGCTCTAATCTCCTACATACTACCAATATGAAATATACTACAACTGGTAATAAACTTGGGCCTATCTGACTTGGGCTTTATTTATTCAGCATTGGGTCTGTTCTTCTTCGCAACTTTGTAGTCCACAGCATAACCCAAACTTAGCCCAAAGTAGCAAATTAGACTGCTCATCCATTCTCCTTTTCTATCCTTTTAGTGATCAACCTTCCTTCCTTCTTCTCTTCTTCAATGATCACTTCCTTCTATGTGCTCCCATGATCTTTATTATTCAACACAAAAAGTGGGGGGAAAAAAGAAAGAAAGAGAAAAAGGCATGGAGGGGATGGATTCTGATTCAGAACGCCAATTTTGCAAGTGATCCGTATGTGCGAAAAATATGTTATTCCGCATTAGATTCGGGAAGTTTTAGTAAGGGCACAAAATCTTCAAGCCACAATCACCTGCATCAAGAACCCCGATTTTGGAATCATTATGGGTACTCTGAGTTAATGCAGAGTCGAGGGCTATTAAGTCAAATAATTTACTTCCAAATTTTCACTTTGAACATACAAATTTCATTTAAATTTCAGTCAAGGTGTAAAGTCCAACGGTAATATGAGAATGTTATGGCTATGGGTTAGCAATGACTAACATATAAAACTAATTAACCAATGAAACTTTTATTTACTAATATGTAAGTAGTGGAGCTAACGAACACAAGTTGGCTTAGTTGGTAAACATTTTGCACGTCCTTACAAATGTCAAGTGTTCAATTCTCCCTGCCGACGTGAGGTCTGTGTTGGTGGTTGATCTGTAAGTACCTTTGTAAGCGACATTTGGTCTCTAGGGCCTGTCCTGACCTGTGGTGGTGACCAGAACTGAACCCATCCAATTTTTTTTGTAGTAGAGCTATAAATTAAGTACTCTGCTACAGAGCCGTGTGAATGGAACACGGGGTTTGAGGCAAAATTTTATCGGAGGCTTACATTGAAAAAATATTTTGAAAAGTTTAAAGATTTTTTTTTATTTCTCTTGATTTTTCGGCTACAAAATTTACTTATTAAAATTTTATATTTAAGATGTTCTAATAAATTATTTTCAATACATAATATACTGGATCCATTTAATCTATCTTGTGAGGCTCGTGATATTGTCAAGGAAGAAATACTCGTGCCCAAGGCAATTTTTGCATTTAGATGGCCAAATACCATTTTGATCAATATTAATCTCTCTCAAATAATTTATTTTTTCCATATTTTCTTACCTAATCTATTCACACCCAATCTCTAATTTTTCTTTCTTATTCCAAAAATCAGTCCCATAATCTATCTAATATTTTCTTCCATAATATATCCACACCCAATTTCTAATTTTTTTCTCTCTTATAATGGGTGAGATGCAATTATATGGAGCCTCTAATTCTTTTATTTATTTTTTGGTTTAAGTGAATTTTAGTAAAAAGAAAAATTGGAAGCCTTTATTTTGTGGGGGACTGAGACAATAGTCTAAGTTGTCTCACGGCTGACACGACCCTGCTTGGCTATATGATTTTTTTTTGCTAAATAAGAAATTATTCATTAATCATAAAATAGCTGAAGCCATTACAATCCAAGGATAAAAAGAAAATATAAGAAAATAAAAGTTATACAATGGTGGAGATTACCATAATAACAGATAAAAGTCCACACCCCAGACTAGGTAAACACTACAAACAGTAGAAAAAATAAATACATAATAAAAAATTCGCAGTATCTTTTCCAAAATCCTTGAACAGCAGTAGCAAGCTCAGTTCCAACACTTTTCTTAGAAATCAATAATCTACGAGACCATGGGCGTATCAACCGTCTCATAGATTGTCTAGGAAAGATAAAGAAAACTGAGGAAGGGCCCAGAACTATTCCGGGTTTAGAGGGAAACTCCAGATCTGGAAAGATATGCATGAAGTAGATCTTGCATCTGACTCTTGAATCTTGAATCAGAATACCTTGAAAAAATTCATCATGATTTACGGCAAAAGTAGGGGATGAAGACACCAAAAGTGGAAGATAGATAGCTAGATCCAACCAAGATAAAGTTGGATATAGCCATGGAAGTTAAGAAATGAAGAAACTTTAAGAGGAAGAAATAGAGAGGAAAAAGAGAGAGAGAAGAGGGCTCGGATCTCTGATATCCGATATTTAAAGGAGATGTTTAGAAAGATAAAGGTGAACGAGTCCATTAACGAAATAGAATAATAATAGATTATTTAAGTTTCCAACTTTTCGTAACTGTTGGAGTTTGGCCAGCTTCACTCTATTGTAAATGAACAAATTCTGAAATGATCATATAAAATTCTCTTTTCTTCAAGAAAAAAATTATTTCTTCGGGTGTGATTCCATTAACGAAATAGAATAATAACAGATTATTTACGTTTCCTACTTTTCGTAACTGTTGGAGTTTGGCTAGAAGATGTCCCCAGCAGCTTCACTCTATTGTAAATGAACAAATTCTGAAATGATGATATAAAATTCCCTTTTCTTCAAGAAAAAATTATTTCTTCATGTGTGATTGGATTGCTTTTAAATTTGAGATTTTGGTTTCAGTCTCAAACTCAAATCAAATTTTAATTAATTTAATACTTTAAGTTTAATTTTCAAACTCAATCTAAAATTTTGCATTTAAATTTGAGTCTAAAACCAAATCAGACTCAAACCAGACTGTATTTACACGGCTACATGCGGTAGCATGTACGGAAATATTGCATGTACGGAAAGTAAAATATTTCTCTCTTGGATCCAATTCTACGGATGTTTTGCGACATAATCTACATTAACATGATAAGGAAGTAAAAACAATATTTTTCTCAATCATACATGTTTTTTTTTGGGTGAATAAGTTCAATCATACATGGTTCATTGTAGACTACATGATCATAACACTATTTCTGAAAATTAACCCCGCATAAAATTGTCAATAGAGGTCAGATAAATAAATCCCTCATTTTATTACACAATAAAAAAAATCTTTCAAAGAAAAAAGCAAAATACCAAAAATAAACGAAAAAGAAAAAGGAGTCCAATTAAGCGAAGGGCAAAAGTGACATTTGAGACAAGACTTGAATCAAAGAATAGTGAGGAATAGAATAGAGTACACTAGTTATGTTTTTCAAAAAAAAATGAGTACACTAGTTATAGGAAGTGGACCGGATTCAATATATTTTGTGTTTAAAAAATGTTCGCATCTATACAATACATAGTTATCCCTTTATTCATTATGTCAACCCGGTTGTCGGATAAAAATCTGACAACTGAGATTATTTAAGATTAAGGGAGCTAAAAAGATCCAAATAATCTCAAATGTAAGATTTTTAATCCGACGACCATTAAATATTTTACACGGTAGCTAGATTGTCATTATTTACGTACATATAATTTTACATTATAACGTCCACGTATACCTGTTGAATATTACAAATTTTGCCTGTTATTAGCCTCAGTTCGTCTCAGGGACGAAGTCAGAAATTTGGCGTTGCGGGGCAAAACTGCAACAATATGTCAAACTACATATAAAAACTGCAACAATCGTATTTTAAAAAACGTGCAAGTGTTGTGAGAAATTAAAAAGATTGGATGAGGCTACAAGTTGACATCGACCCACTTACCCATATGCAAATGCTTCTTCATACATAGGCCCACCTGCTTCCTGCCTTGAAGAAGGCCCAAAAAACAAGCCATGATCTTAGGTATGGATTGGGTCAGCTGAATACTCTAGACTCCACATCTGAATCTACTGTGGGCTCCTCTCTCTTAATAGGACCCACGACTCTCGTGTCATGTTTTTTTTTCTTCTTTTTGCCACATTTTTTTTTAAAATCAATAGTCTGCATGTTAATATTTTTCTTTTTGAAGCTGTTTTAGTAACATTTTTTTTAATTTATCATAAAAAAAAAGAGTAACAATTTTTCCTTTTATTGGGTAATTAAAAGAGGAATAATTTTTTTTCTTCCATCCTCATGTCATAAGGAATGAACACTAATTTTCATGATTCACCAAAAAGAGAAAGAAAAAAATACAATATTTCATAAATTTCCAAGTCAATATTTAATTGTTGAAGCTCATCTTCTTGCTCGATCAACCGGGGCTAGTACCTCTATCACCAAGTTTTGCATTACTTTTATTCTCACCTTTTATGTAACATCATTATCATAGCAACTTTTAGTCATATATCTTAAAATGTATAAGATAAATCACAAATTTTAAAATATAAACCATAAACATTAAATTCTACAATATGAAAATTTACTAGAGAGTGTTGCGTAAAAATTGGAGGGATACTTAAATGTTATACAATTATTTATATGAAAGAATCAAAGTTAATTATATATTTTGCGAATATAAGCAAAAATAACATATTACTTTGCTATTAGATAATAAGAATAATATGCTATTTACAACATTGTTTAAATAATAATTTAGTGATTGAGTGCTTTTTGCAGTTTAGAAGAGAGATCAAATATTGGAATGTAAAGAAAAAAAGTTTTTAAAGAAAAAAAGTTACTTTATTAGGAGAATGTGATAATCTCAATATCAATTGAAAGAGCCTTTTAATGCAAGAAAATATGCTAATTCTATTTACATGTTTTTCATATAGACTAGATAAAATGATGCATATTATGATTCTATTTATTTTGGTTTAGTGCAGACTGTTATTCTGTCGTACTATATTGGCCAATTTCAATCGTTAAGTTGTATGTTTTAATAATTGAGGTAATTATTCAGAGATAATTATGCAAGAAAAATTATTCTATAAAACTTATTTCATAGTTAATTATTAACGTTTAAGATATGTTCAAACCCGTGCTGAAAAAAGAGCCATCAGTACTTCATATTCATACCATCTTCTATGTAACAACACTTTCTTTTAGTTCAAAATGTTTTAGCTAAAACACAATTAACATCACAAGTGACTTTTCAAGAATGGCTTATTGGTCATTTCTCTGTGCAGGTTGCATTCTTGGTCTCAGTAGCTTATATCGGGACGAAGTCAGAAATTACACGGTGGGGGACAAAACTGCAACAGTACAGTGAACTACATATAAAAAAGGCAAAAAAAAGGGACGAGACTAATAAAATTTTCGGAACTATATATAAAATTTACTATATCTATTTGTATTTTTAAAAATTTCGAGGGCGACTACTCCCGCCCCTGTCTTCGTCCCTGGCTTATATAGAGATCTGGCATGGCCAATAGAGTCATTTAAGGGTGGAGATTTACTAAATAATGCCGACATATGTTGGAGAGAATTAATAGAAAATAAGAATAACTATATATCAAGCAAAAAAAGAAAAGAAAAAAAAAAGAAATGAGAAAGGGACATACATAGCTGGGAGCCTGGGGCACAAAAAATGGAAGAAGCCGTCAAAAAGCTTTCTAAGTAGAAGAAAGCAAATGTAACTTTACACCAAACTTTGTTAGGGCCCTTATGAATTACGTCCGCGGCTACAGTGCTGATGTAGGGTTGTTTTCAGCACAGTCAATACGCCAGCGAGATCCTTGGATCGTCGCCTTCTTCATCTAGCATCCCGTATTATTTTTGTTGTCCAAGCCCCGTGTCACACTGGATTTTTTTTGAATTTTCTACTGTTGCGCGCCTGATCGATGAGATCGCGATTTCACATCGATTTTATCATTATGTTCACGCCTTTTTGTCCTACAATCACGGGAGATTGGATTTTTTTTTTCTGAAATATTCTATTTTATCCTTACAATCATAATAATTTTGAGTAAATATAGTGAAAAAAACCTACTTCCTCTTCTTCATATTTTCTCTTCTTCTTTTTTTTTTATCTCTCTGATTCCTTTAATGGAATTTCGTTCATCCAATGTTTAATTCAATTTTTTTCGATTCTTCCAATGTTTAATTCAATTTTTGATATTTGGAAACCTCCAATTTCCTTCACATATTTTCTTGCTAGTCAATGAATTGTTGATTCAGATTCCATAAGGAGTTCGGTGCGTAATCGATAATCTCTGGGTTTTTTTATGTGACATGTTTTTGTTTATGATAGTATTATGTTCATGATTTTCTTCATTACACCATTATTAAAATGTTTTAGGATTGAAGGTCTAATAGCTATTATTCACTAGTATTATAGCTATGTGTTCTAATTCTGAATATTTATTATTCATTAGTTTATATCTTTATCTATGTTGTTTATTAGTCTTTTGTTGACAAATATTGCATATTTTTTTACAGATAATCAAGGATTTTCCTGGTGTGTCATCAGAAAATTACCATTCTGGGTATGATGTTTATTATAAGAAGTTGGATTTCTCTACTGTAAGATACCCCATCCGAATAGACTCAGAGGGGAAAGTCCAATATTATTTGAAGATGTTTCATAGTTGATCGCTTCTTGTCTAATGTAATATAATTTTAACTGTTATATTATTTTCAGTTTATAGTTTTAATAAGTATTTTTGGATTATAGTTGTAACAATTGTAATTATTTTTCGATTTTAGATAATAGCTATTGTGTACATATATTATAGCTATTGTGTTTATATGTTATAGCTATTACGTACATGACTTGTGGCTATTCCCATATGTTTTTTTTTTTTTTACCTCTTTTAAGGGTTCACCTTCTTCAACTGCAACATCAATATCTAATATAATATAGAACAAAATTTTGTTACAAACAAATAAGTATGTAAAAGACAGATTTCCAAATTAATATATCAACTGGTGTTAATAGCTATTTCCATAGTGATTAATATCTATTTCCATAGTGAAAATTAAGGAATCTGAAGAAAAAAAATCTCTCTCTAAGATGAAATAAAGGAATATAACTATAATTCCGGACAAAAAATCACGATTGTGATGGAGAAAATCAAGGGAAATCTAAATCTAAGATGAAATTAAGAAAATATAACCATAATCCAGGACAAAAATCACAATTGTGATGGAGAAAATAAAGGGAAATCTCAATCTGAGATGAAATTAAGGAAATATAAAGATAATTTTGGACAAAAATCAAATCCTCAAATCGCGTTTGGGATTGATCAAATCCTGCAAAATCAATCAACTACTTCTTTATGAGTTAATTGATTAATGGTGTATATCGTGTGAGGCATTTCCTTGTTAATAGTTATTGGGGGAGGTGAAAGGTGGATTTCGTGGTGAATGTGGGTTAATCGCCATTAATGGAGTTTGGAGATCGTGGATGAAGACGACGCGAAAGGTTTCTGCGGATTTTGTCTTTTGATTGATGAAGATGAATGGTTGATTTCGTGGTGCAGGTGTTTAATCGCCATTAAAGGAGAAGGAGATTAGGGGAGGAAGACGATGCAGAAGGGTTTTTGGGGTTTTTCGTCTTCTGATTCGTTGTTACGCGGATTTTTTTGGTCTGCAAAACGCGCCTTTCCTGGCCGTTGAATTTCAAGGAAATCAATCTTGTGGCTTGTGTTCTGTTCTACAGGTGTTGAACCCTCGTAGCTGAGCCGATGAATTGCGGGTTAAGATCTGGATGGGGGCCAAATTCTTAGCATGTGTGAATAGAATTACGATAGTCGAACACTTAATTTAATTGAAAATATTCGTTTTAAATTTTAAATTTTATTTTATTTATGTTGGAGTTGTATGAATCAACCACTCTTCATTCATGACATGAAAGATAAAGAAGTGAATGGAAAATTCACTTAGAATGCAACATATGTAATATTTACATAACTTTTGAAGTTTCATTGTTTAATGTATAACACTTCATTTATTTAAGATAAATTAATTGCTGCATTCAATAAACTATTTATCTGATCCCCTAGTACAAATAGGTTCCTCCTATTCTTGCTTTGACACCAACAAACATTCTCTCATCGTTTAAAATTTCTTTATGTTCTATATAGTGTTTTGTGTAGTTTGTTTAAGTTCGATAGACAAAGAGTTTGGTGCTAACTGCTTTGTCGGCATCCATTTTAACTTGTGAAACAGACGTCTAATTCAGTCTCGAACACACATATGGAGGGGACAAATATGTTTTAAGGAGATTGTCTCCAACACAATACAATGTCTTCTTATTCCTTTTCACTTAATTAATTCAGTATTGTTATTTTTATTCACCCGTTTTAAAATAATTATTCATTTCTCTAGAATTATTATTTTATTATTCATTATGGCAACTGAGGTTGTTGAAGGGTCTAATGGCTCGCGCTCTACTGCTGGTATTTTGCCTTGTAAGGATCAACAATGGTTTTTGGTAACCACTATAAAAACTTGAGAAGTTTGATAGATCAAACTTTAAAAGGTCAACAAAGATGTTTTATTTGACTACCTTGAATCTTGCGAGATTCTTGAGTGAGGATACTTTTAATGTGCCCGAGGGTGAACATATGTGCATGTTATCAATGCGATTGATACTTGGAAGCACTCCGATTATCTATGCAAAATTATATCATGACTGACTTGCATGACTCATTGTATAGTGTCTATCGAGCACATAAAATTGTCAATGTACTATATGAATCCTTGGACCATAAATATAAAAACAGAAGATGTCAGAGAAAATAAATTTGTTCTTGGCGGATTTTTTTAATATAAAATGGTTGAAAATCCTGATTCTACTCTTGAAATTGAACCAATAAGTAGGAAAAAAATAAGGGTGGGAAAATCATCTCTAACTTATTTGTTGGAAAACAAACCCTTAACTTAATTAGAAGCTTTGAATTCTTCTGAAGGTTCTTTATGGAAAGCAAGCCATAAAAGTGAAATTGAACCACACTTGGGAGTTAGTGGATCTCTCTCCTGGTTGTAAACCTTTAAGGTACGAATGATCTTTAAAACTAAAGTGTGATGGATCCATTGATAAGTATAAAGTTAGACTTGTAATAAAATTTAGACGATAATAATTCCAGCTTGAATAATTATTGATATTCCAGCTACAGTGACGTTGCGCCCACGGTTGGGGCGCAGCTTACGATGATGACTGCTTTGCTCATTTGATAAGCGCGACTACAGTGCATGTCGCGTAGTTTGTGGGGGCGCAGCTACAATAGAGTCTGCGTCTAGTTGGAACCCAGCTACAGTAACTCCTGCACAGCTTTGGGGCGCGGCTGCCATGCATCGTGCACACGGTTGGGGCCAGCTACAGTGTTATCTGCACACCGTTGGGGCTGATGAATAGTGTTTGTTGTACGACTTTGGGCACTGTCTTTGGAGCTAAATATTGGACGGTGCTGCCTCCGAGCTCACGAGCTGGGCGAGGCAATGGGGCACGCTTGGCGCACCGGCGTGAGGGTCATGTTGCGACGATGAGGTGCGCATTGCATGATCGGCATGCTTGGGAGCCTTTGGCTACACAGCTTAGGAAAGCTCGGGCGCGGAGGGGCGCATCGTTGTTGTCTCTAGTGCGAAGTCACGACCGACTCGTGACATATTCCCACACTTGAGTTAGGTGACGTCCTCGGCGCCTTCTTCATCTGAGTACTCTTTAAAGACACGGCGAGCTTGATGAGGTTCATCAAAACACGGTCTCTGGCAGTCAGTTCAGCAACACTTTCCTTTAGATATTCTGGAATTGGAATCCTTTCACCTTGTTGCACGCCAAGGCGAATGTGTTTCCTGCAAGAATTCAAGATTAGGCTAGCATAATCCGTTCCCGGGGTTCTGCATCCTTTAATCTTCGTGCCACAGTGTTCCTTTCCCTTCGTGGGAGCTCTCATCGAATACATGGTGGCCAGTTACGATGTATTCTTTGAGGGCTGAACATTATTTCTCAAAGGGATCAAGGTAGGTTTATTCCCATCACCATTAGTGAATTAGCATAGGGGTTTATTGCCAATTTATTCTTCCGAATGAACTTTAGGCCAAAAACAATTCGGTGGTCATCCATATTTACAAAGGAAGTCAGTTTCTTCAACGGTCCCAACTCCACATTCACACAATGGGTCATGCCCACAAAAGGCTTAGCACCCGAGTTAACAGCCTTCACAACGTGACCTACACTCTTTGATAGTGTTAAGCCCAGCTGATCAATCTCGGAGCAAGCAATATAGTTCTCCGTGGTTCCACTGTCCACAACAGCTGAGACAGCTCTCCCGTTGATCTTCAGGTCACATACAAGAGTACAAGCTTCATGTCTTGAGCATCGTCCATTTTCACTGCAACGATCTCCTCTTTAGACCTCAAGGCTCCAACAAGGCCTTGATCTTCAACCGTGAGAAAGCTTCCCAAATACCCTACTTCCTCAGGAAATTCTTGTTGTTCAAAAGTTCGTAGGCTTCCCAAGTAACTCCCCTCTTCATGATGGGCAGCTCGGTAACTCTCGTCTCCCCCGCCAGCGATTCCTTGCTCTTGGGTCGTTTCCTTGCTAGCAGATACAGCATGTATCGCTGCTAGCACACTCTCAATCACTTCTGGATCAGATCTTATTGCGTTCACCGATCCACTAGGCGCCACCTTATTGAGACAGAATCTTTGAAGGTGTCCCGATTTTCCACACTAGAGGCATGAGTAACCGCTACTTCCAGCCCTTGAAGTTGATCCGGTATCTCCCCCACTAGAGCTCTGTCTGTAGGTTGTATGATCCGCTCCACTAAAAGTCTGTTTCGGCTTGGGGGAGATGAAGTTCCCTCCATTAGACCCCCTCGAGTCATCCACTATTCGGTCTCTCTGGGGTTCCATCCCATAGTCCTCCAAGCTCTCCACCGCCGACACGGCTTCCGCCACTGTCTCGGCCCTTTGTCTGTTCAACTCTTGCCTTGCCCACGGTTTTAACCCTTCGACAAAGGCAAAGAGCTTATCCATTTCTGACATCTGTAGCATATAGGTCGAAAAGTTCTTCACATACTCCCGAACTGCACCCGTATGCCTTAGTTCCCTAAGCTTGCGACGAGCATCATATGCAGCTTTCATTAGGAAGAATTGTTTCCTCATAGCACCATTCAGTTTCTCCCAAATATTGGTAACTAACTGACTCGCTTCGATATCGTGGGCTATCACCTTCCACCAAAGCTTAACATCATCCTCCAGATAGGTAGCGGTAGTATCAACCTTCATGGCCTCATCCACAATGCCTACAGTCTTGAAATATTGGGACAAGTCGAAGAAGAAGTTGTCGATCTCCTTTGCAACCCTAGCTCCCGTGTAGGCCTTCGGTTCTCTCACCTTCACCTTATGAGTGCTGGGAGCTACAACTCGTGGCCCATTTTGTGCTCCAGCTGCACGGTCAACGGCTAAAGACATCACCATCAGCTCGCCCCTTACTTCGTCCATCACAGACCGAAGTTCGGTCAACGTTTCGGTATTCTTTGCCATAGATGCGCGAATCTCAGCAATCGCCGCATAACTCATCACAATCCTTTCCTCATTGGAATGGACACTCTGAAAAAGTTCCCGAGTAGCGAAGCTCAATTTCTCTAGCTCCCTATTTTGATGGGCAACATCATTCTCCATTAGCATCGCCCGACACTCCATGGAGTTGCCATCCATCTCGCTAGCTCCTTAGCAGAAGGAATGGACATTACCAACCGATGCTTCCAACGCTTCGAGACGTGCTCTCATAGCACTCTCATCCGCTGCCAAATCGCCTCTCGTTTTACTAGCTATCGCCGTTCCTGAACAAGGCTCTGATACCAAGTGTCATGGGTCGCAAGTCTTAGCATTTGAGATGCCCGCGATGCCGAGTAACTCTAGCTCAAATAGCTCCTAAGTTACTCCCGTCAAGCTATCTCTTTGTTCACAATCTCGGGACAAAAAGATAGGCAACACTTAAAAATGAAAGCAATACATAACATGGGTCACTTGTGCGAAAACTCGGTTTTTCTCATTAAAACACATAACCATTACAAGCAATAGAATGTACATAAAAAAGGTTCAAAACGCCTAGGGGGAAAGTCTCTTGAACGTCTATTATAATTGCTAGAAGTTTGGTTTTTGCTTGTTTGTTGAAATTTTTACTCCCCCTATAGGTGCTTAAAAAGCATTTGCCCAAGTGGTAGCAATAGACACCAAAATTCCGAGGAGGGGAAAATCTATCTACCTATGCTATACAATTGATATTTACAAACTAACTGTCGTTTCCGCTCCTCTATGTTGTCCGGATGCGAAACGGCAAGGGTCAAGTCGGTGGCCTGATGCACTGTTTGCTGCACGGTTGGGGCGCAGCTACAGTGACGCTGCTTGGCTGTTGGGGCGCAGCTACAGTGCATGTGCGCGGCTATTTGGCCGCAGCTTACAGTAGCGCCTGCGTCTGGTTGGGGCGCAGTTACAGTAACTCATGCAAAGCGTTGGGGCGCGGCTGCCATGCGTCGTGCACACAGTTGGGGCAGATGAACAATGTTTGTGCACGACGTTGGGCACTGTCTTGGGGGCTGAATATTGGACGGTGCTGCCTCCGAGCACACGAGTTGGGCGAGGCAATGAGGAACGCTTGGCGCATGGGCGTGCGGGTCATGTTGCGACTACGAAGTGCGCATTGCATGATCGGCATGCTTGGGAGCCTTTGGCCACACGGCTTAGGCAAGTCACGACCGATTCGGGACAGGGCCCTGTGTGCGGGCAAATAATCGTCTGTACCCGTCTGTGTACCCATTTTTGTGCTCAACTAATCACAATTTACCAGGTGTATATATAATTAAAAATATTATCAAATGGCGAATTCTTATTGGTTGGATACAGGAATCAGTACACAACCGGGTAGAGACGGTTTTCACCTATGTTAACGTGGGTATCGCCTTATTGTAGGGGGAGCAAGCCTAATAGGACAAACACAAAAAAGAATAAAAAAAAAGAAAAGAAACGAACAAGTTAATTCCTAGTGGGGCAATAATGAAAATAGACGAAAATCGAAGGTCATTCAAGAAAGCTGGCATGCATAAAAAACGGCGAAAAAATCTGCTCTCGTTTATGTGTGTATACATGTCTCAACCAATCACGATTCACCATGTGTATATATAATTGAAAACAAATATTTATATAAGTAAATTCGATTGGTTGAGCAGCGACACACTACATAAATGACGAGGATTTTCACCCCATAAAAACCCCCTATTTCCATTTTGGAATCAAAGCATCGTCTTTCTTTCTTCTCATTCTTTCTAATCTCAGGATAAAAAAAAACGAAAAAAGAAAAAATCAATCTGAAGCATTATTTTGTAAACTCCAAATGAGATCAGCCATTATTCTGTCAGTGCTACTTTGCGCCACCACCTGCCACCACCTTGCCTCCGCCTTCACTGATGGTAAGCTTCCATTGAAATATTTCCTTTTTTTCAGCTTCTGCAATTCTCATTATAGTATAGACCCTTTCTTCTTGCAGTAAGAAAAAAAAACAGTGTTTTTTCTTTTCTTTTTTGGGAACTGTTTTGCAATCTTCTACTTTTTAATGGTTTTCATCTTTCAATTATGTAACACTGTTTTGTTTTCATTTTTTTGGTTGTACACTTGCATCTTAATGGGAGTAAAACTTGGCATATTACTATTTAGTAAGTTCCGTTTTAACATTAGTCCGCAAAAGCACAACTGAAGATAATTTTTACATAATTACATTTTAAAGGACTATCTAAATGAATGATTTATCGTAAACAGTAAAATGGACACAGATACTGATTGAGTATCAGATATTATAAACGACTTATTATTCTGTTTTCATCTACTAATTGTCTTAAGTGGGTGAGTTTGTTAAATTTACATAGGCTGCATTTAACTCTCGACTGTAAAATTCCATGATTTGATCTTATTTATACAGAAAAAATAAAAATTAAAAAAGATAGTACTAGGAGTAAGGATTTCACACATTTTACAAAGTCAGTCACAGCAGCCAAAAATATTCTCCTTGGACAATGGGTGAAAAACAAATGCGAGAGATATCTTGGAGAGTTCAATTCGGGTTTTAAGGTAGCTTTGGAGTTTTGAGTGCTTTTTTTTTTTTTAAATTTATTGAGGGAGAAAACTTATTTATTAAAAGAAATGGAGATTTAAGAAGCGGGGAGGGTTGATTCTCTTTAGGAAGACGCATAGCAGTCAAACTCGCGAGTTGACTCGTAGGATCGTACGATCCTACTAGTTTTGAGAGGTGTTCCGAGTTAGATCCTACGTAGGATCGAAAATCTGGTAGGATCGGAGTAGGATCGGTGTAGGATCGTTACGATCCTACTGATCCTACGAGCCTACTATTCCCTAAATTTTTATCATTTCTTATCCTTAGAACTGATACTTTAAGATGTATACAAATTTATATATCTCAGGAGATATTTAAATCTTAATTAAAAATAAAAATTAAGCACATTTTAGCAATTAAATTAACTCTGATTGACTTTTTTGCTGAATACTTAGTCATTAAAAATGAAGTTTCATGATATTAATAACTTGAATGATTTGCTTTGAGTATTTGATTATCTTTTTTTCCTTTAAGACACTTTAAATTTGTGATTGAAATGTTTTTTTAAGAGTACATATATATTTTCAAATAATTTTTTAAATTAGGTAGGATCTACGATCCGAGTTACTATCCTACGATCTTACGATCCTCATATGCCCTTCCGATCCTACGTATGATCGCGAGTTTGACTGCCTTGGGAAGACGGGTTGTGTGGCACTCATAAAGAACTTGCAGAAGAGAGACAGAACGTAGACCGAGGAATGATCACCTTTATTATGTGTCTGGTTATTTTTTAACGGCTGAAAATCGTTTATACAATTTATATTTTTATTTTTGTATCCAATTACTTAGGTTTTTTTTTTTTTATATTTTTTCTAATTATATATACATATGATAATTGTGAGTGATTATACATATAAATGAAAATATACACAAGTACAGACGATTATTTGTTATTTTTAACCAAGGTGAATGATTATTATTATCTCTAAATGACTACAAGGTTAAAATTGTCATTAATCCATTTCAATATATATATATATATAATTTTTATGAATACCCATTTCAATAATTTGCTTATTAGATATGTTTCTAGGAAAATTCTGATATGGACCGGGTCAATGTGGATCATGTGGTTCAGATTTGGCCACATCCCTGTAAAATGAGGAAAGAGAAGAAAATGCAGTGATGTGATCAAATCTGTACTGTATGGTCCAATGGACCCAGTCCATATCAGAAGTGTTCATTTTTATATTGCCTTTATCCACTGGGCTTTTGTGCACACGTGATCATGCAGGCGCACCATGTACTACTACTTTCTATGATATTTTGTTGTTTTTACACAGAAATATATTCGTACATATTTTTTCAGTAGGCAATAATGATGCACACATTACATTCTAATTAAAGACATAATGGAAAAAAATTGATATTTTATTACTAGTCATGTAATAGTCTAATTAAAGACTTGGATTCTAACATCGCAAAGAACACATATTTTGAGACAGATTTACTACAAAAACAAAGTCTTCAACACTGCAGATTTTTTAGTTATATAGATTTATTATAATTTAAGATATAAAATCAAGACTAGGTCTAGGACATTTGTATAAGAGGAGAGTTGTATGAATAATTTGGGGATTTATGGGTCCTAACATCCGACTATTTTGTACTCCCTCCATTCCCATTAAATTGTTGTTTAGGAGATTTTTGTAGGTATCCAAATTAATTATCGTTTAATTCTTTTTTATTAGTTAGTTGTCAACAATTTATTTCAATTATACCCTTGATATTTCTTTTATTTGCTATTTCTGTCATCCCTATTTTTTTTCTTTCTTTTCTTATGTTGTAAAAGTGAGAGAGAGGAGTAATATACAAATTTTCGATATAAAATGACAAGTTTCTTAATTTTTTTAAATTGCCTAAAAAATTTTATATTTAGGAATGGATGGAGTAATTTATACGGGAGGACCATAGTTGTCTTTTTGCACTTGGACCAAGTGACTATGAATAAGAACTGCACATGGTTTTATCATAGATGGACCCTCCTCCAGGGGCAGGGGAAATGGGTTTGTTTTGATCCCCACCTGGAAATTTTAAAAACAGAGCTGTCTAACATCAGTTCCATAATATCTTCTTCTATATTTACCTTTCAAAAATTATTTTCCTTAATGTCATAACTTCTTCTTATATTAAAAAATAAATTAATAAATAAATAAACATTCAATTCCAAATAAATTTCAAATATAGGAGAATAACATTTTGTCTTCAAATCTACTCAAAGTTGAATTAGGTTATGGCCCTGTTGAATGTTTGTAGCATTTGGCTTAGAATATGATATTATTGATTCGATTGGTTATTTGCACAATTTATAACTTAAAATAAGTCGCAAGGGCTGATTTTAAAGAAGGGGAAATCGCCTGTCCTTATAATTTTATATGCACGTGGCAAAATGTGAGTGGTTGGGAACAGACATGGGGACAAGTGATTTATGTCTCCTAATTGCAGGGCTATTAGCAAATGGAAACTTTGAGTTACCACCAAGGGGTTCAGACCTGAATGGAACAGTGATTTTAAAAACAAATGCTATACCCAAATGGCAAGTCTCAGGCTTTGTGGAGTACATAAAAGCAGGTCAAAAGCAAGGAGATATGCTACTAATAGTACCAGAAGGCTATGCAGCTTTAAGACTTGGAAATGAAGCATCAATCAAACAGAAAATTAATGTAACAAAAGGAATGTATTATTCCATTACCTTCAGTGCAGCAAGAACTTGTGCCCAAGAAGAGAAATTGAATGTGTCTGTAGCACCAGATAACGGTGTTTTGCCGATGCAAACTTTGTATAGTAGCAGTGGTTGGGACTCATATGCTTGGGCATTTCAAGCTGAGTACAGTGTCGTCGAAATCCTGATTCACAATCCTGGAGTTGAAGAAGATCCTGCTTGTGGACCTTTGATTGATTCCGTTGCCATTAAAGCTCTTTATCCACCTAAAGCGAGTAATGGTAAGTTCAAACACACAATCCTTAGACATTGTTTCACCTTTTTTTTTCCTCACTATAAAATGTCAATTTTTCGAATCACTAACAAGGTATATAATTAAATTATTGATAATTATGATGTCGAATTGGGTATAGTTCTGTTTGTTCAGAAATGTTCAATATCATAATTAGTGATTCAGGATCAATGGAGAAATGATTACTAATAGCATGTACAGTTCCTAAATAATTAAACAAGTACCCTTGCTTTGTAGGACCAGTTCTTGACTAGAGTGTGGGGGGTGGCCTTTATTCATGGACCACTTCTTGACCATATTGCAATGTGCAAACATTAACTCCACATGTCTACTAATCATATTTTGCAGTTTCTGAATGTTATTTGGTAATGTTGTTTATGATATTTTTGTACAATTTTGTTATGATGGGCAGCAAACATATTGAAGAATGGAGATTTTGAAGAGGGTCCTTATATCTTTCCCAACACCACTTGGGGTGTCCTTGTACCTCCCTAACATTGAAGATGACCACTCTCCTCTACCAGCTTGGATGATTGAATCCTTAAAAGCTGTCAAATACATCGACTCCGACCACTTCTCCGTACCGCACGGAACACGAGCAGTCGAGCTCGTGGCCGGAAAAGAGAGTGCCATAGCACAAGTGGCTCGGACAATCATCGGAAAGACTTATACTCTCGCATTCCTAGTAGGAGATGCTAGCAACTCTTGTGAAGGATCTATGGTTGTGGAGGCATATGCAGGCAGAGAAACTGTTAAAGTTCCTTACTCATCTACAGGCAAAGGTGGATTTAAGTCTGCTGTCCTACGTTTTGTGGCAACCTCTACAAGAACCCGTGTTATGTTCTTCAGCACCTACTACCATACCAGAAGTGACGACAATGCTTCGCTTTGTGGTCCTGTTATTGATCATGTTAGGCTCTTAAGTGTTCGTAAGCCTCGCAAATTTGTGTGATTTATGAATTATGAGGGTGGCTACGAAACTTTGGTATACTAAGAACATATATATTTTCCTTTTTTGTTGTAAGGGAGGAACAATTTACTTTACTCTTTACTTGTTTTACTACTACCAATAGTATTTATATGTAACAAATTAAGCTATATATCAATATAGAGTAATGTTATCCTTGTTGAGTGATGATATGAATTATTGAATGAATAATAAAAGAGAAGATTTAGAGTTATTAGAAAATTTCTGAATAATAGTTGCAATTTTGATTAGGTTGAGCTTAAGACCAAGTACAAGATTATGCATATACATACATCTATGTCCTCCTCATCAGAATCCAGGAAGCCAGGTCTAGAACATGCTCAAAATTTACACAAACCAAATCCCTAAATTATTCACTTTTACATAAGTAATGTTGTAAGATTAAAGAATTTCATAAAGCAAACTAATACAAGGGCCGAATGATTCGAGATAAATGAAGAATGAATGGAAGATGAAAAACTAGGCTCTATATGATTGGGAGAATTTGAGGGCACAATATGGTTTATCAGTTGGTCTGGAACAGGGTCGTGTGAATGGAACACGGGGCCTGAAAGTCAAAATTTTATCGGAGGCTTATATTGAAAAATATTTTGAAATGTTTAAATAATAATTTTTACTTTTTTCTTTTTTTATTTTTCCGGTGCAAAATTATTTATTAAAGTTCTATATTCAAGTTGTTCTAATAAATTATTTTCAATAGATAATATACCTAATCCATTTAATCTATCTTGTGACATAATTGATCTTAAATAAAAATTTATTAGTTTTAATTTTGAAAAACTTCTTTCAGTAGAAGCATCGGTCATAAGTTTAGTTAATAAAATTCTATAAATAAGACATGAATGTGGAAAATAAATTATTTTTTTAATGTAATTTAGTACATCAATTGGAGTATTAATTTCTGCATTAAGAGTTTCTTCCAACACTTTTAATTTTGAAAATAAATCAAATCCATCAACATCTAAATGTTCAGTAAATTCTAAAGAATTTTCAAGGTTGAGATAAGAGTCTTTTGGTTCATCATCCTTTACGACCCCAACAATTTGTTTAGACAGATCGTATAGTAAAATACTCAAATTTTTTAGGCATGAAAATGATGGAAGATAGAAACCCACTAAAAGTTTTTATACTTTTAAAGTGAGTCTCAATGGAGTTGGGCTAGGCCTATGTTTAGTAGGCAATAGGTGATATGCAATTATATGAGACCTCTAATCTTTTTTATTTGAAGTGAAGTTTTAGTATAAACTATATAAATAAAAGTTTAGGGGCCTTTATTTTGTGGGGGCTTGAAATAATAGTTTAAGTTGTCTAATGACTGACACGACTCTGTCTGAGAACTTAATTTCTGGAAAACTTCGTTTCATCCTCAGCTTTAAAAACTGTCCTCTACATTTGACCTTTTCATCTTTCCATCCTGGATCACTATAAATCATCTAATCAAAGATTTGTACTACCATAAAACTATAAAAAGAAATGCAAGAAAAAAGGGTTAGTCCATTCTCAAACAGATATATGCCGAATGAAATGATTTGCCACGATCGAATAGTTGTTGCGGTTGGGGTGTTAGTTCAACCAAAGGCATCCCTCTCTGGGGCTGCTATATTGGTTTGCCAAAGACTAGATTGATCAAGTCTAATAACATTTGGGATTAGGGTGATTGAATCCATTAATATCTTGGTTTAGGGTTGATATTATTTGTTAGTCACAAATTAATCTTGCAATTTTAGTTACTATATAATAACTCTTAGTGTTTAGATAAGATTATTTCTACGTTATTTTCCTACGGCTGTAAACCGAACTTGTCACACATAAATATAGCAGACCACGAAGGTAAGATTCGTTCGAATCCGTTAGTTCGATTCCATAGTTTTGGATTACGTCCGATGTAAGAACTTTTATACTTTTGATTAGGACTTTTGGTGGAGAATCCTATGAGTTCATGAGGCCTAAAAATCTGTTACGGTAAGTATATAATCCCTTCGTTTTTTATAAACGACTACATTTTTGGTATAAAATTCGGGATGATACGGATTTATTGTCGGTATATTGATGTATTGTATTCGAATATTCTGATATTATTGAGTAACATTATTCACCCAATCTGCCTTATTAATAATTTTCTATAGTATCCACAATTCGAATCGCATGTACTTCTTTCTAACTCCATGTCGTGTACTGTAATTAGTCATTAACAGTCTTGTTATAAAAATCCATGTCAGAGTGGCTTCCTATCTATCTTCTCAGAGTCGTAGCTATATTTTGAGTATGAATCTTCTGTCCCATTCGATATCCCAATACCTATCCTACTAATAAGAAATTGACATGTGTTAATTTTTTTAATTTAAAAAGTTTATAACCTAAAGGAAATAGTAGAACCCGTAGGGGAAGTATGAACGCGTGTCAATAATCGGGGATAGAGGATTTCCCCCGCTATATTTTGTAGGCTTTTATTTTCTTTTTTGATGTTCAACATTCTTTGAATTAAGAGGATTATGGAGTATATTAAAAAATGTCATCTTTTACAATAGTCCTATAACGCAACTACCCTATTCATTCTTGGTGCAATGGACATGAGCTTTTATCACCTGCTTTGATTACTTTTCCTTCACATCACTTTTATCCTGGTAGTTTTTCTCTTTGATTGACTCAGTTGGGCATATGATGCTGGCTAGAAATTCTCCATAAGGGAATCATTATTTAATTAGCCTTCTTCCAATAGCAGTGAATCACCACTTTTCCCTAACCTTTGATGATTTTTGATATAATATAACCAAGCTTTTTAAGTCCAGACGAACGTATACTCTAAAGGGGAGAGTAGCACTTCACAATAGGAGGGCATATGATGCTGGCTAGAAATTCACAAGAGTAGCACTTCTCTTTGATTGACTCAGTAGGGCATATGATGCTGGCTAGAAATTCTCCATAAGGGAATCATTATTTAATTAGCCTTCTTCCAATAGCATTGAATCACCACTTGTCCCTAACCTTTGATGATTTTTGATATAATATAACCAAGCTTTTTTTTTTTTTTTAAGTCCAGACGGACGTACACTCTAAAGGGGAGAGTAGCACTTCACAAGAGGAGGAGGAGATAACCCAAAAAGGAAGACAATTTAAAGCATGCCCCATGCGCGGGAGGGTTGATTCTTCACTGCGTGGTTGATGACTCAACATTCTTTTTGCTCAACTGTTTAAAGCTCATAATCTGGCGTAGTTGACTATTTGACTTTGTACCCATCTGTTCAAGCTCTAGTGTGTTCTCATAAATTGGACTCGGGAAATCGCATATCACCAAAACTTTTGTTACGAGAATATCAAATGTTTTGTCTATTAATAATAGTTCTATATCTGAAATGTTTGAAATTTTTGATAGTGTTGATACTTTGCGGGTTGACCTGGACACTCTCTATTCTAACCCTTCTGGCGGGGTAATAGCTGGGGCTCTCTTCTAAACCACTTAGGGGGAAAACTTAGGACTCTATTCTGATCCATTCCCTAAAAGGTATAAGTCTAGGGCTGATATATCAGTTTCTGTTTCTGTCTCTGATTCAGTAAATATGTGATCACCGGTCAAAGTATCACTCTATAAAATTCTGTTATGTTCTGAATATATGTTAAAATATAATAAATCTGTCTGAATTTTTAAAATAACTTTTTTCTTTCAAAAGAATTCTGCTTAAAACATACTTTTGTAAAATCTGTCTGTTTTCTAAAAACTATATATATGTAACCGTATTTTTTCAGGAGGCGTTTATATACTTACTGAGTTGTAGTTCACTTCTTGCAATTGTTGTTTTTACAGTGGACGAGTCAAAGGGGTACGATAGTCCATACAAGGAGGACTGAGTGTAGAAGCAATTCTGGATTACTATCAGAATAAAACTGTAGGATAGTTCATTTAAGAGTTTTTTTTTCCTCTCTATTTCAGTGTATTAAAATTTATTGAGGAAATTTAATAGCCTTATTAAATGGATATTTATTATTATTTTGGAATAGATATGAATGTAAGGACACTGTAGTACATTCACTCTAAGGACAAGTTTTTCTACTTAGATAAGCGATAAACACTTGATGATTATGTAACGTTATTTGTTAATGAGATATATCTCTTGAAAAGTATAAGGTCTTCAAGCTTGTAAAACACAAGAGAGGGGGTGAATTGGGTTTTAATCAAACTTGCAAACTTTTCCAAATCTAAGTAAGGCTAGTGTAAGTTTGAGCAAGATGAACAAAAGCAAAACGAAACCCAAACACAAGACACAGGATTTATAATGGTTCGATTCACTTAGAATCTACATCCACTACCTTGAGCTGCACCCAAGGATTTTCAACAACTTCACTAAGAAGGATATTACACTTGTGGATAACTCGCTAAGAGTTTTACAACACAACCACAATACAAAACTCACCAAGAGTAAATTGCCCACACAAAGTAGGACTTATACAAGAATAATCCTATCACTTAGAAAGGGAATTGATAAGGTTTAAAAGAAAGATTGTTCACTCTTCTAAGTGAGAGATATATACCTTTGAAGTACAAGAATAATAAGCTCTTAGAACATATGATGCACACTCTTTGTCTTGCTTTAGAAAACTCACTCTTGAATGATTTAGATCATAGAAATGAAGAGCATTTTCTTTGTGAGTGTTTAGACTTGATAAGAAATCAATGTATATTGTATGTGCAAGTCTTAGAGTCATTCTCTAGCTTTGGAGTATTTATACATTTCAAAATATGCTGAAAAACGACTCTGCAACGGTCAAAAAATGGCTAGTTTTTACAGAGTTCGGTTGACCGAACAAAACACCTCGGATGACCAAACAAGGGCTCGGTCGACCGAACCCATACCTAGGTCGACCGAAGTCTAATATCACAACTCTCTGTAACTAGTCGGCTGATCCGAGGAAAGCTCGGATGATCCGAGCTCCTGAGCTTTGAGAGATGTTGATATTTCACACGTTTTGAAATCTTTTGAAGTCTAAAAGGTTTTCCCAAAAGGTATCAATAAAGAACATTTGAAAAACCGTTTTAAACGACTAAGACTTTGAAATCAAAGGCTTTTGAGATATGAACACATATAAGAATCATTTTGAAACTTAGCCTTTTGAAAACGTGTTTATGATGTATGCAAGACTTGAGTGTAGTACGTTTATGTTCATAAGAGAATTGGTTAGAGCTTATAAGATAAAGACTTATAAAGACATAAGCTATCCTAACCAAACCTAAGTCTTCAATCTTCAATCTCAACGAGATGTGCCTTTAAGTATTACTTTGAATCTTGAACATGGCTTGATTGAAGTACTTAGAGCTTCCATTATGAGTTCCGATATTCTAACACAAAGATTAAGATCATTAGACACAACATCAAATGTTTGTCCATTATCAAAAACTGAGTTCGTTCGCCCTTAGGGCTTACAATCTCCCCCTTTTTTATTATGACAAACTTTGATGTAATAAGATAGAATATGGACATAATTAAGAAAAATGAAGCATGGCAAAAGGTTCTAAGAACAATTAAGTGCAAAGCTTGTACTTTAGAAGATAAAATCAAGAAATAATAGGAGTTCAAAGTACTAGCATAAAACCTTATTTTGCCATATCATTTAGGGACTCTTAGAAGAGCCCTATTTCCCTACCATCCTCCTTTCCTCCTTCCTTCCATCTAAAATGTTTTGAGACATAAGATATATAATAAGCTCCCCCTCAAAACATGCCAGGAAAAGATAATCATAAAGATAAGCAATGATAAAACACCAATTTTAATGCCAATTTCAATACACCAATTTTCTCCCCCTTTGGCATAATCAAAAAGACTTCAACCAGGTTAACCCATTTGAAAATGCCCTTAAAAGGAAAATGAAGGATGAATGTTTAAATTATGGAGAAGCTTGATGAAATTTATGATTTCTCCCCTTATAGAAATACCTTTAAAACTATGGAGAATCTTAATGGTCTAGTAGATTGATAATACAAGAACCAAGGGATCAAATTTAAAGACCAAAAATCATTTGAAGAATGATCATTTTGAATAAGCTTGGTTGATTTCTAAATACAAAGAGTCCATAATGACACATAAATAAAAAGATGGTTATATATGGCTCAAAAAGAATATCAACCTAAGCTAAAAACTAAGGAGATAAGGAATATAACCTTTAAGCACAATCTCCCCGTTTATCAAGCATACGATGTTAGCTATTTGAGATAAAACCAAGTTTGATACCAATTGACCAATTGTAAAACATGTTTGAAAATATAGCTAACAAAGTACTAGTGGAAGTGATACCATGAATTCATAAGTTAGGCACATGTATCACAACCAAAAGAAGCAGAGGAAGTGTAAGATAGCACTTTGAGTACATTCCTCTAACAAGTTAATGGTTAGCTAAATGAGTGTAACAACTCTTAAAGTAATACTAACCAAAAACCATAATGAGATCACAAAGGATAAGAAAATGAAGAATATGATCTCAAAGTTATTAAGGGAGAGTATATGTAAGAATTAAACATATATAACACATATAACTTCCAAAATAACTTACACAAGTTGGCTATAAGAGATAAAAGATGAAAAGCAAGCCAACAAGTGATGTGATGATGTAAGATAAGAACAATTGAGCATACATCACATAATGAGTTTACATCCTAAGTCAAGCATCTAGACGATCAACCACAAAAGATTAATGCTATAGACTTGAATATAAACACACAAAAAAGAAACACCCCTATATGCACTAAAGATCAAGTAAAAACTGAACATAGCATTTACAAACTTCCCCAAAGCATAAGACACTAAATAATAGAGGGGAGGGGGTTTTAAAATGAGATTTCATCACAAGGATCAAATCATTAAGCTCACTAATAACATGCTCAAAAAAATCAAAACATATGAAGAGCAAAACATGTTATAAAAACTTGAAGGTGCCCATTTCAAATAACAATTGATACGTGATATGGAAAGTAAGATCAATAATTGTACAAGGAAATGAAAGAGATTGAGTTTAGTAATATCTCATTGAATTTGATGAATGCTTCTGCACTTTGAGTTCCTTCAATGAGTTCCCTTTTTTTTTTATGGCAAGTGCAAAGTCAACATTGATGGGTGACTTTTCTTTTCTTGATGAACCCTCTTCAATCTTGTAATCCTTGACATTTGACTCTTTTCTTGGAGTCTTAGCTCATTTGTGCCATTCTTTTTAGTTCATATCTTCTTCTTGAAGCTTAGAACTCTTTGTTACCTACAAGGAATTCTTGAGAACGAATTTGGTACCTTTTTAAAGGTCCTTCATGATTAGCACAATAACATCAAGTAACACATATATGCATAAGGATCATGCAAATCAAAAACAAAACAACGAGATGGATTCTTAAATGAATATGACATGTCAAAACAAGAATCAATCAAGTTGCATATGCTACATCTCATAGATACCTTAGCTAAAATAAACATGGACAGTAAAGAGCATGCTAAAGGTCATCTATATGAATATAAAATTCAAGAATGTGAGATGCAACATATATAAGAGCAAGCATATATATATACCAAAAAACACAAAAGCACATTAATTAAAGTGTTAAGAGAAAGTGATTTTGATACCTTTGCTTTCTTACCAAGTGATGAAGATATTGGATTGACACTTTGGCTCTTGTCATCACTTGATGCTTTGCTCTTTGTATTTAAGCAACTTGGTTTTCCAATTGATTAACATTTGAGCTTTGAGAGTCCAAATGTTAAGGAGTGCTTTTGAATTTCTTCTTTTGGCACATCTCCTTTGATCCACCCCAATGTCACTTCTCTTCGAATCTATATCATTGAAGCTTTGTGGAATACTCTTCCTCTTCCTTGAGACTCCATTATCACTTCATGAATTTTCTTTTTGTCTTTGGCATCTTGACACCTTGTTTGTTGATTGAAGGAGCATGAATTTATGAATTGAAGAATGCATCTTGCACTTTGAGTTCACCAAAAGTCTTTTAATCTTCCATCAATCTTCTTGATCATTTTCATAGAGCCGGAGCATCCATCTATCTTATAAGAACCTATAAGATCAAGGGAAGAGTAACTTTTGGTACCCACTTTTGTTTGGGTCCATGGGGGTTAATTGAAGTATGCTTAACTCTCCAAATGGTTTTTACTCCCCTTTCAATCTTTCTCTTCACATAGCATCTAGCACAAGTATGACCAAATTTTCCACAATAAGTGCAACAAATATGTGACTCAAAAGATTTGTGAACATGCTTAACAAGTCTATTTGCCCTATGTGGCGTTCTAGCATTCACAACATGATTCTTAGGTATATGAGAAGAGCTAGAAATAACAACATGATTAGCAATATAACCAAGACCATGTTTAACATGAGAAGCACGTTGCATACCAAGAATTTGATCAAGATTTTTCTTACCCTTATTAAAGGTTTCAACAAGAAGGGTAAGGTCATTAACTTTGTTCTTCAATTGATCAAACTCAACAAGCTTGTTTTCAAGGGATGACAATTTAACACAAGCTTCTTTGTATTGTAATGAAGATGCTTTACAAGTAGTAATGAGACTCTCATTTTCGGATTTCAAGCAATTTACATCATCACACAACTTTTTATTTTCATCAAACAATTTAGATCTTTCTTCAAGCAAAGATTCAATTTTAAGCTTCATATCTTTGTTTTGCTTTGCACATTTTTTCAATTGATCATACATATCACATAAAAGCTCATTAGGATCATCCTCATCATCATCATAAGAATTTGAAGTGGAGGGAGAAAGATGTATCTAATTACCAAAAGCCATGAAGCAAACATTTGCGTTTTCCTCTTCTTCTTCATCGCCACTCCCTTCTTGATCCCATGTGCTTAGCATGCCCTTTGAGTTTTTGAAATTAAAGAACAATTTCTCTACTTCTTCATGATTAATGATAGAATCAAGATCAATACCCTTTTTAGAACCATTTTTCCTTTTCTTCATCTCGAAGGTGAGTAGAGAGCCAATAAGTTCCTCCGTTGAATATGTCTTTAAGTCCTTGGCTTCTTCAATGGCAAGAGCTTTTGTTTCCCAACTTTTAGGAAGAGAATTGAGAATCTTCCTATTCATCTCACCCATAGTGTAGTCTTTACCATAGGACTTCAAGCCATTTATCACATTGGTGAATCTAGTATTCATCTCATTGATTGATTCATTTGGCTTCATGGAGAAAAGCTCATATTCCCTCACAAGCATGTTGAGCTTTGATTCTTTGACTTGATTAGTCCCCTCATGGGTGACTTCTAAGATTTTCCACATCTTGTGAGCGGATTTGCTTTCACGGACACAGTTGTATTCATCTTGATCCAAGGCACAACTAAGAATGTTCATTGCCTTATAATTTCGAGTCATTTTCTTGGACTCAACTTCATTTAGCTCATGGTCCGACTTTGGAGTTTGAACACCATCCACCACTTTCATAGGTACAAATGGACCTTCTTCAAATATATGCCATAAAGAATAATCTATGGAGCACACATATATCTTGAATCGGTTTTTCCAAACATTATAGTCGTTTCCATCAAAGAGTGGTGGTCTATTGGTGGAAGATCCCTCTAGGTAAGCTAATGCGGAATTTCCAGCCATTAATCTTTTCTTCAAGCGATTAAGCTAAAGATGAAGACGAGGCTCTGATACCAATTGTAAAACACAAGAGGGGGGTGAATTGGGTTTTAATCAAACTTGCAAACTTTTCCAAATCTAAGTAAGGCTAGTGTAAGTTTGAGCAAGATGAACAAAAGCAAAACGAAACCCAAACACAAGACAAAGGATTTATAGTGGTTCGATTCACTTAGAATCTACATCCACTACCTTGAGCTGCACCTAAGGATTTTCAACAACTTCACTAAGAAGGATATTACACTTGTGGATAACTCGCTAAGAGTTTTACAACACAACCACAATACAAAACTCACCAAGAGTAAATTGCCCACACAAAGTAGGACTTATACAAGAATAATCCTATCACTTAGAAAGGGAATTGATAAGGCTTAAAAGAAAGATTGTTCACTCTTCTAAGTGAGAGATATATACCTTTGAAGTACAAGAATAATAAGCTCTTAGAACATATGATGCACACTCTTTGTCTTGCTTTAGAAAACTCACTCTTGAATGATTTAGATCATAGAAATGAAGAGCATTTTCTTTGTGAGTGTTTAGACTTGATAAGAAATCAATGTATATTGTATGTGCAAGTCTTAGAGTCATTCTCTAGCTTTGGAGTATTTATACATTTCAAAATATGCTGAAAAACGACTCTGCAACGGTCAAAAAACGGCTAGTTTTTACAGAGTTCGGTTGACCGAACAAAACACCTCGGATGACCAAACAAGGGCTCGGTCGACCGAACCCATACTTAGGTCGACCGAAGTCCAATATCACAACTCTCTGTAACTAGTCGGCTGATCCGAGGAAAGCTCGGATGATCCGAGCTCCTGAGCTTTGAGAGATGTTGATATTTCACACGTTTTGAAATCTTTTGAAGTCTAAAAGGTTTTCCCAAAAGGTATCAATAAAGAACATTTGAAAAACCGTTTTAAACGACTAAGACTTTGAAATCAAAGGCTTTTGAGATATGAACACATATAAGAATCATTTTGAAACTTAGCCTTTTGAAAACGTGTTTATGATGTATGCAAGACTTGAGTGTAGTACGTTTATGTTCATAAGAGCATTGGTTAGAGCTTATAAGATAAAGACTTATAAAGACATAAGCTATCCTAACCAAACCTAAGTCTTCAATCTTCAATCTCAACGAGATGTGCTTTTAAGTATAACTTTGAATCTTGAACATGGCTTGATTGAAGTACTTAGAGCTTCCATTATGAGTTCCGATATTCTAACACAAAGATTAAGATCATTAGACACAACATCAAATGTTTGTCCATTATCAAAAACTGAGTTCGTTCGCCCTTGGGGCTTACAAAGCTTAATCCACAAGTCAATGTTATGCACTCTCAATGAAAATTCATTGATTTGCCAACATATGAAGAAACTTTGAAGTCTTAGGTATATTAGGATAGTTTAACTATTTCCATAACTAGTAAACCCTATGATCTAAGCCCAGTTGATCAAGTCACACTTGACATTCATGATCTTAAAATGTGTCTAAAATTAAATGGAATGTCGTTTTGTTTTGAACTTTCGATCATCAAAAGAAAAAATGTGTTTAAAAAGGTTTTCTATATGCTCAAAATGTGTTGATATCATTTAGGGAACATTAGAAATGATACTTAGTGGAAAATCAATTTTGGACCTTCATTTAGGTCGACCGAGGCACTAGGCTCGAATGACCTGATGAAGTTCGTTCTACTGACCTGTGTGGAAGGTCGACCGAAATGTGAGTTTTTACTTAGTCTATTTTGAATGTTTTTAGAGTGTAACGGCTACAGGAACGGTCGACCTATGTTCAAGGTCGGTCGACTGAGCTCCTACTAAAGGTCTCAAGTGAAGCTTGAAGAAGTATACACAACTTGAAGACTTAAAAACCTTGAAGATTAGTCATATGCTACATAGGTATATCTTTGTGACTAATCTTATTTTGAGAATATGAGTTTATAGTATGTCAAACTCTTGCATGTTTTCAAAACCATCATACTTATATTGATTTGATATTTGAAAAAGGTTTTTGAAAACATATGTTAGTGCTGGTTAAAGCCAAAAGTCTTAAACATCTCTTAAAAGACTTTGGAAAATACTTAAGCATGAGTTTGACAACATTAGAAATATGACCAAGTGGAAAACTCACTTTTGGACTGAAGTCCGGTCGACCGACATGTGTTGTCCGGTCGACCGTGGTTGGTTTTTGTCTTTAGTAAATTTTGAATGTACCAAGACTCCAACGGCTACAATCTCCGGACAACCTTGCTTTAGGTCAGTCGACCGATCCTATGCTCCAGACGACCAAAACACTTCAGTACGTACGTGCTAGTGGTAGTAAGGTTGTATGTTGCCATTTCTCCTCTGACGGTAAACTTCTTGCAAGTGGTGGCCAAGATAAAAAGGTGAGAGCTACGAAGTTATGAGCTGATGGTAATTTATTCTTTATATGTTGTTGGACTATTTAGTATCTTTTTGGGAGTTTGTCTTATTTCTTAAAAATATTTATTAATTTGTTAATTATTTTAAAATGCAGGCTGTTTTGTGGTATACTGACACTTTAACGCCCAAAACCACCCTTTAAGAGCACTCTATGTATATTACTGATGTTCGCTTTAGTCCTAGCATGGCACGCTTTGCAAGATCATCTTTTGACAAGACCGTACGGGTTTGGGATGTAGATAATGTCAGTTGATTCTCTCTTCTCTGATTGCAGAATTTGACTTTTTGCCTTGACATATGTGCGTGCACGTGCATGCGTGTTCTGATCATCTAACATCATAACACAATCCATTATAACTCTGGTTCTCTGCACCATAGTTGTTCCTTCTAGAATTTTGTGCAAATAAAAGGCATCAGTGATTCTCTAGACACCAAAATGTGTCAATGTTCTTATTTCTTAAAAAAAAAAATCATGATACTAAAGCTTGACATTTTTATTAATAAGAGTTGTTATTTGAGGTGCACAATGGTGCATGCAATTCCATGCACTGAGATGCACGTGCACCGGTTTTGTGTAGAACGGTTGTGTATTACAATATTTGGCAGTTTAGTGCTATTTTCCCTCCATATAATGGGGTTGTTAACTATCAAGTAAGATAAGGTGATTGATAAATTTTCTTTCATTCATTTCAAGGCTTCAAAAAACCAGACTGGTAGAAAGAGAAAACAGCCCGTGTCATCTTCTGGACCTGCAAATACAGCAGGACCATCCCCAAGTTCCGCGCCGTCTACACTGTCAACTCACATCTATGGAGATGTGATCTCAATGCCTATGACGCATAATAACAGTAATCCTAAGTCTTTGATGATGTTTGGAAATGATAATGTTGCCACTCTTACATCCCCATCCATCCAACCAATTGGTAATACAAGTGTTACATCCTTTTATTTTTGTATTCCTCTATTAATTATGATATATCTGTAGAAAATCTCAGTGGCATTTGATTTGGCAGTGGGATGACATGGAAAGGTTTGTGGACGATGGTTCTCTTCATGATAATGTCGAGCCTTTTTTATCTCACGATGAGGCAGATCCAATGGGTCGTGGCATGACTTGAGTAAAAGTCAGTAATTAATATTGTAATCATAAAGATTTTGTAATGCAATTTCTGTTAGATGTGGTTTGATGGAATACTTAAATCTTTTTAGGGTTCACATTTACGGAAGTCACTTCAGTACGTACGTGCTAGTGGTAGTAAGGTTGTATGTTGTCATTTCTCCTCTGACGGTAAACTTCTTGCAAGTGGTGGCCAAGATAAAAAGGTGAGAGTTACGATGTTATGAGCTGATGGTAATTTATTATTTATATGTTGTTGGACTATTTAGTATCTTTTAGGGAGTTCGTCTTATTTCTTAAAAATATTTATTAACTTGTTAATTATTTTAAAATGCAGGCTGTTTTGTGGTATACTGACACTTTAACGCCCAAAACCACCCTTGAAGAGCACTCTATGCATATTACTGATGTTCGCTTTAGTACTAGCATGGCACGCCTTGCAACATCATCTTTTGACAAGACCGTACGGATTTGGGATGCAAATAATGTCAGTTGATTCTCGCTTCTCTTATTGCAGAATTTGACTTTTTGCCTTGACATATGTGCGTGCACGTGCATGCGTGTTCTGATCTGCTAACATCATAACACAACCCATTATAACTCTGGTTCTCTGCACCATAATTGTTCCTCCTAGATTTTTGTGCAAATAAAAGGCATCAGTGATTCTTTTCGAATGGTTGCCTATGGTATGTTTGTTTCCTATAATTGATTTTGGAATTGGAATTTCAATTCTATTAAATTCCATAGAATTACAAAAAATTGGAATTCTATTGGTTACCAATTCAATGAAATTCCAAGAATTGGAATCCTAGAAAATTCTAATTCCAAATAATTGAATTCCTTTATTTGGTAACACTACGGAATTGATGTGAAATTCAATTCTAATTTTAATTTATTTGTTTGAAACTCCAAAAATTCACATAATTAAAAAAAAATGCATCTAGTGTGAATATGCTAATATTCTCTTAATACAAATAGCCAAAGTACCTTTGAAGTGAACTGACAAAAATACCCTTGTTAAAAGAATTATCGGTAAAATAACGGAAATATTTTTTTTTGCAAAATTAAAAGAAAATTCATAGTGCTGAATAAAATATTTATAGTATGAATTGGATAAAATACCGTTGAAAACGAAAATATTTTGATGGAAAATACCCCTAGTAGAGAATGGCGAAATTTTTCGGGTATACAAAATGATGAAAATTCCCTACTAAAGTTAAAAATATACCATTTTGCGTAATATCAAGAAAAAATTTATGGTTCAATTTTATAAAAAATGCATTCGTTGAAAATGACACAAATATGTACTTGATAAAAGATGAATAAATCACAAGATGATTAAAATAATCTGATGAAAATGAAGAAAATAACCTTTTCCCATTGGTTTAGAATGGAGAAAATGCCCATTTTTCAAAATGACAAAAATACCCTTATTGTAAAATTTTTTATTTTTTTTAAAACGTGTGGTAATTTTTTCTATTTTCATCATGGTTATTCTTTTTAATTTAGTATGAATGACATTTCTGTTATTTCTCAACAAGTGTATTTTGGTCATTTTACACCGATAATATTTTAGGCATTTCAAATAAACGAATGTTTTAAATTTTTTTATAAAGGCTAATTTTGCCATTTTTTGTTAAGAGAAATTTTTTCATTTTATTCAAAATTAATTTTGTCATTTTTCACAAGAGGCATTTTTCACATTTTTTTTTATGGAAGCGTTTTTTTGTCTTTTTGCATTAAGGGAATTTTCGTCATTTTTCGACAAAAAAATTGAATCATTTTTAATCATATAAATTTTAATCTATTTAAGCCAAATGTAATTTTTTTCATTTTGCGCGAAGGTATTTTTCATCACTTTGAGCGAGGGTATTTTCGTCATTTTAAGCCAAGAGTATTTTTTTCGTAATTTTTCACCATGGGTGTTTTGGTGATTTCATGTTATATATGTTTGTGAATTTGTTTTATAAAAAAATCGTTGTTTTGTGCTAAGGGTATTATTGTAATTTTGCGCTAACGGTATTTTTCGCCATCGCACAAATGGTTTTTTTGTCATTTAAGAGAAGAGCATTACCTATTTTAAATTAAGGGTACTTTAGTCATTTATACTAGGGGTATTTTGTCATTTTACATTTTACATTAAGGGTATTTTGATAATTTTATATATATTCATTTATGAGAGAGAAAATAACTTGTATGCATGATATATTTATAACATACAATAAATCTTGTGGAATTGGAATTCAAATTCTTTAATTACAGAATGTAATTGAGGGGTTGGAATTGGAATTGGAATTGGAAAACCAATTCCATGGAAACAAACACACCCTTAAAGATTTGTTCACATAGAAGAGAGGTGATTCCTTTTTGAATGGATCTCATGTAGCCTGGGGTTATAAACATTCATTTTGTGAAGATTTAGGCACCAAAAAGTTTACTGTCCCATTAACTAAATTTTGTAATTGTGGGAGTTTGGGAACATTATTATCGTGAATTCGTGTCAGTGTGAAGGTCATTATGCGAGAGCCACTCTTACTTTCTTCATTTCTCATTGTTGGCTTACAATTATACTCCTGCGTGCAGCCTGGCTATTCACTTCGTACCTTTACCGGGCACTCTGCTGGTGTGATGTCACTGGATTTCCATCCTAATAAGGATGATCTTATTTGCTTGTGCGATGGGATGGTGAAATAAGATATTGGAGCATTAATTATAAGAAAAATGAGCTAATCTATAATGCCAAAGTAAGGCACTTATTTCAGAAGAAGTAATAGGCAGTAAAACATTATTTACATGAGGAAAGAAAGTAGGAGTGATATCATGAGTCAACTTAAACAGGTAGAGGCCTTGCCATCCTCTAGTTGACCCAATTGATTTCTTGGTTTTGAGATCCTGAATATCACAAGAATCAGTCACAAAGGTTACTGAACAAGAATTTTGTTCAGACAATTTAGAGACAGAGATGATATTAAACTTGAAATGAGGAACATAGAGGACATTAGTGAGGATAACAGTAGAAGTGAGTTTAATGGTCCCTCTCTTATGGATGGGAATAATGCATTTGTTAGGCAAATGCACAAAGGTATTTGAAATATCATGCAGAGAAACAAATAATTTATCAATTATAACAATATGATCTGATACTCCTGAGTCTACTATCCAAGTGTTATTATTAGATGTCAAAGTTACACCTGCAGCTGCTACATTAATGTTAAAATGTTCCTGCAAGGCAAAACATTCAGCTTGATGTCCTATTGCAAAATCTCCTACTGCTGTACTGACTGTGGCAATGGTTTTGCCTGCATTGTTGAGAGTAGCAGTACCTCCATTTGCATCATGCAGCCTTTGAATCAACAGCTCTAAATGCTGATGTTGTTCTGCAGTAAAACTTGTGAAAGGATCTGCACCATTAGCAATGTTAGAGGCTCCTACATCAGGAACATATCCACCATATTGTCCTGTTGTGTATCTTTGAAAGACTTTTTCAGCAGCAAATTGTCCTTTGTCAAGTGCATTGACTGGTTTATATGTAGTTGGTTGTTGATGATTGTACTAAAAAGGCTTTGATCCAAGCATTCCTGATCCTGAAGGATTGACACTATTGGGTCTATACTGGTTTCCTTGAGGGTAACCATGTTTCTTGTAGCATTTATCAATGGTGTGCCCTTGTTTTCCACAAAAACTACAAAGTAGTTGTCTCCTATTATATCCTCATCTTCCATAAGTTCCATTTACTGCATTTCGTAGTTATGTTTCACCATAGAATGCATAGTTGAACTGGCTGAAGATCCTTCCCCAATTTTATTAGAACCAGTTTGACTACACAAAACCTGAGGAATGCTTTGTCTTGCTGCATAAGCTTTTTCTTTCTCTAACTGACATGCATCATTGAAAGCCTCATTTTTACTAGGTGTAGGTTTTCTCATTAAGGTGTGTGGTCTTAATGCTGAGAAATTATCATTCAGTCCTTTAAGGAATTTTACCACAAAATCGATATTATTGAATTTCTGCATTCTTGTCGAGCCTCCACAAATGCACAATCCACAAGAGCAAAAAAGTGAAGGTCTGAGCATGAGAAACTCATCCCACAAGGTTTTGAGTTGTGTAAAATATTTTGTAATTGTTCCTCCTCCTTGCTTTGGTGCATATATCTCCTCTAATAAGTTAGAGTATCTGTATAAGTCCCCATATTGATACCTCTCTTCCAAAATCCTTCCATGCTTGAAAGGATGTTAATAATTGAATACTTGGACCTATGCTTTCACTAACATTGTTCAACAACCATGTAAAGAGCATTTGGTCAGCTTGTTCCTATGCCCTATACATAGGATCTTCTGGCTTAGGCACAACAAATCCAGGTATATCTTCTATAAAACCTATCTTGTTCTTTGTAACAAGAGTTCTCCTTGCAGCTCTCCTCCAACCAAAATAATTCTCACTACCAGTTAAGATCTTAGAAGATAGTTTCAGTGCAGGATTTTCATTTGGATGAATATAATATGGATGACTCACAGGTATTTCCACAACATTAGTAGTACTACCATACTTTTGAAGTGCTATTACACAAAAAAAAACTGCAATCCTTCTAAGCAAGGAATATATGAACACAATCAACTGTAACACACAAATCAATAGCAATATTCTCCACTGTGACTCAGAAATTACACTTTCCAAATCAGAATTTACTTCAAAACAACAAAACTCATAATACTTCATAATCGAAGTGAATACACAGTAAGAACTTCACAAAACAAAGGATCTAATACGAAAACAGTAACAAAACAATCAATATTACTCACAATCAGATCATATAGAAGAACAATTTGCAATGCTCTTCATAGTCAGATTAATCATCAAAGCTCAATCGATCATCAAGGAAAGCGGAATCAACTGTGTTGCTTTAGTCAACACAAGATTTGATACCATGATAAAATGCAAGAAAGAAGAAGGAAATATCAAAATGCAAGGAAGAACAAGAGAGAAATTGTGGAAATTTTGACTGGTTTTATTAAGAGATAATCACTATTTATTCTCCTGAGTTATCTTTCAAAAGCAGCGGTTACCCCTAAGGAATATATCGTGCCATTTGTATCCCCAACAACTTACGGGGTGCCATTTATGCCCAAAAGTAGCGGCGTCCGGCGAAAAGAGACGGTGTTGCACATGTGCGAACCGCACAAGCATATTTTCAAGGGCAATTTCGTCCATTCATTTTTTAATTAAAAACAAAAACAAACCCTCCCCCATTCCTCCCCACCCCTCTCCCACCACTACCAATTTCAAGAACAACCACCTATCCCCACCACCACCAAAGCCGCCGCCGCCTCCTCCTCTACCAATTTCTTCACTTAAACTCCATTTCACAAAAGCATCTAAACATCACAAAGAACAACAAAGAAAATGAGCTAAGAACATGAAGAGAGAGAAGAAAAAAAAACCCAGCAGTGGTGAGTGGCGGAGGGAGGGAGGGGTGAGTGGCGGGGGAGGGATGAAGGATTCCGCCATTTTTGGGCATAAATGGCACCCCGTAAATTGTTGGTGACATAATGGCACGATATATTCCTTAGGGGTAACAGTTGCTTTTGAAAGATAACTCAAGGGCATAAATAGTGATTATCTCTTTTATTAATTATGAGAAAATGAGCTTAAGCTCTATTTATAAATAATTACCAGAAACAGTTAGCTTTGTAACTGCTCTGCTTAGCTGGACTCCACTAGCTAAAAGAGAGAGAAAATATTTCCAATAAAAATCCTAATATGAAAGCAAATCGGGTCAAATATATTGACTCCTTTCATTTTATTATTATATGTACAAGAGTGGGCTTATTTACAATGGACTTAATACATCTGAGCCCACTCTTTCTTTCTAGCCGAAATCATTAGCCCATTTTTGCTCTGGTCCAATCCTCCAGCCTTCTTCATTTGATGCCTTCTTTTCTTCATCCTTTGCTTGCAGCTTCTCATCAATTCCAACTTGCTTTGTCCTTTGTTTTTCTTGTTTTAACTTTTGGTCATCGGGTGTTACCAGGCAAGTGGAATACGTCTTCCAGTATTTTACCATTAAAGAACCTTCACTTTTCTTCTTTTTCTGGGGCGCTGGGGGGAAAAATAAATTATAATAATAATGAAATTAATCCACATAGTCAATCTTCAATAAGAGCATATTTAAGTTGGAAACATTAGAGATATAGCTTCATCAACTAGCAAATGACTCTTCAAAAAAGGCTAGAGTAGTTGGCACATCATTTTTTACTCGGAACAATAGGTCCCGTGTTCGAGACTCTCTGCTCCGATAATTGTATATATAAAAAAAGAAGAGAAAATGAACTAGCAAATAACTAACTAGTGACATTTTGTGTAACCTTTCATAAGTACCAATAACTAACCTTGTAGTGTTATTTAAAATTTGTTGTTAAATCTTCAGTTCTTTTGTACTTTTGTTTAGTTGTTGTTTTCCTTTCAAAGATAAGTGTCTTTGCTTTGTAGCTGAGGTCGTTGGTTGTTTGGGTTGTTTAACTGATTCTGGCACCAGTGGGCAACAAAAAAAGATGTTGCACTTTAGTTAGTACTTGAATGATGGGGGGATATTGAGGCTTCAATGCTGAATAGGTGGTGTTCCACGTTATGTACGGTGCATAGCCGTCGGATAAAATATGACAGCTAAAATTATTTGTTTCACAATACATGTTAGGAAAATTCTAACAAGTGTTGTGAACCAATGCTGCACCGGACAAATGATGCACTATGCGGACAAACTCATGTTACTCACCAAAGCCTGGACCGGCACCAAAGCCGGACTAGAATAATGGATAGGGGAATATTTGTTTATTACACGGAGAGAATAGTCGGACTGGAATAATGAATAAAGAGTATAATTTAATAAAAAATACTAAAAATATTGTTGGAAGTTAACAAAAAAATTATTACATTTTATAGCTCAAACTACTTAGGTTGTAGGGAATCAGGCTTGCCCCAATGGAAAAGGCAGCCACAATCCCTGGCCTAGGCCCAGGTTCGATTCCCTATCCCCGCCCCGTATAAAAAAAAAAAAAAAAAAAAACTACTTAGGTTGTCAAATTTCTCAATAACTCCAACACTTGAGCTATTGTGATATCCAAATGGTAAAAAAACAACATTTAATATCTGAAAGTACTTTTAGGGTATGTTTATTGGTTCATCTCCAATTCCATACAAGAATCTCGACACTAATTAAACATTTCCCAAAAAGCATTACAGAAATTCTTACCATAGATTGATTTTTCCAAAAAGCATTACAGAAAAAAAAAAAAATTACTTCTAGAGCTGTCAAAATGGGTAAATATTTGCGGGAATTCCCATCTCGTGAACTAAATGGCGGGTACGGGCTTATATTTATATGCTCATTTATTTGCGGTTATCAACAGGTTAATCCGCACGAGCAGTCCATTCGGGGAGGGCTGGGCCGCGGACACCCGCTTACTTTTTTATTTTATTTTTTGAAAATCATAGCAAAGAATAGGTAATAAATATGGAAATTTAAGAACAATAAGCAGAGAATCATCAGCTAAGATTTCAAAAATTCAAGTCCAAAAAAAACTTTACTACACTTATATGCACTTGATAGAAATAATTCAAGTAATTCTCATGATAAAAATTATATCTATGATTTCTTCTAGAAGAAATGACACTCCTAGAAGATAAATGATTTGTCAGTAAATTTATAAAATTATTATATCAATTACAATCAGTGTATTTTTTTTTAAAAAACATAGATGGTCTATCAGTTATGAACATAGAATTTTGTATCTTAAAAAAAAAAAAAAGGATATCTGCGGGCATGCCCGTTTTTCGGTGAGCATTTGGCGGGCGGGTATGAGAATTTCTTTTGATGGCCCGTTAAAAAATGGGCGTGCCGGCCCATCCCGTTTAAGTCAAACCTATGATGGAGCGGGGAGGGTGGAAACGTCTGTTTTGACAGTACTAGCTGCAACAAAGAAGATGATGGGTAGGAAGAGATGAAGGGAGGGAAAAAAAAAGAAAAAGGTTAATGAATTTACAAAAATACCCCCATTGAGTTGGCTGTGTTTTAAAATAAATTAATCAAATATTGACTGTCACAGAAAATTGGACTGAAGGATCAAAACATCAAATGCGTAAGTTGTATTGAGATTTAGGAATTATCAAAGACTTAACTTACGAATCGTAAAATGTTGTAGAATCGATTCTACCAATTTACCTCAAAATAATCTTTACTTTTTAAAAAAAAAAGAAAAAAGAATAAAAAGTTGTAAAGATAATATAGAAATTGGGACCGGAGTAGCATCTAAATCTTGAATTTTTATTCTATAGAATTTTCTAAATGCGTGTTTGGTACGCATAAATGAAAAGGAATGGAAAGGTCTTTCCCACTTCTCTTTTCATTTCGGTGTTTGATTGGACAATTTGAAGTGGGAATGATCATTCCACGGTTCTAGGAAGAAGTGGGAAAGAAGAGCATTCCACACTAAAACCTATGAAATGGCCTTTCCAGAGAAGTTGGAATAATCAATAAATAGTGACTGACATTTATACCCCTCTTTTAATTAATTATTACGTTCATTTTACATAGCAACGTATTCATATTTAGTAATAAATATTCTATTTCACTTAGTATAATTTCATAGATGATAATTTTATAAATATTTCTTTTTCTTGGTAGTAGTTTTAATCTATTTTTAAATTTAAAAGTAAAGATATTTTTATTACTATGTTGACATTTTAATAAAATTTATGTTTCAACACATCTCTCTCTCTCTCTCTCTCTCTCTCTCTCTCTCTCTCTCTCTCTCTCTCTCTATATATATATATATATATAATGTCAATGTTATTCAATAAGATTTTCTAATGAATGTTTAATTAGATTTTTATCACTAGTATATGCTAAAAGGGCATTTAGGCCCATATTCTATTTAATTTCATTCCATTCTGACATTAAAATATAGTTTTACCAAACACAGAAAATGAATCAACATTCCATTCTGGCTTTGGCTTCCAAACATTCCGAAGTAATTCTGGGTGTAAACCGATTCTGTTTGGAAAGGGATTCCATTACATTCTATTTCAGCGTACCAAACATGCTGTAAATCCTTAATTTGCGTGTTACACTAATTATTTTGAAATGAAAATGCTTTAGAACAAAAAATATTAGAGCAAATTAAGGATAAAATTGCCATAAGAGTAAAATAACTATTGCCTCCAACTTGCAATCTTGCATGTACACAAATCCCACTATTTTACCTCATTTTATTGAAGCAATTGCACCACTAAGTAGTGTCTATTTTAAAAACAGGAGTTGCCTCAGAAAACTTGCTGTCCCTTCTTTAATGCAAGCAAATACTTATCCAACAGAGCCAACTCGCAAAGGTTAAAAATTAAGATCATAGAATAGAAATATCAATAAAAACCATTCTTACATAGCTGTGTCAAGTCCATAAAATAGAGGGGGTAAATCATCTGAATTCAAGAAATTCCTTGTCTACTAAATTTCAATTCTCCGAAGCTTCTGATTTGAGATAATGAAATAATGAGGTTAAGCCAATTAGTGCAAAGTTAAATATCAAAGCTAGAAATACAACCGGGAATTGGGGACCTGAGACCAGCCAGAATAAGAGTTTCCTAAATGTAAAACAAATATCCCATCCGAATACATACAAAATAGAGATTTCAACACAGCTTGAAGCTACTATAGGAAAAAAAAAAAAAAACTACAAGAGAAAATACAGAGCAATCAAGAATACAATCAAAACTTCGATTAACAACCCCAGTGATTTTCGGATAGCCTATCGCCTCATTCCCCTTCCACCACGACCACGCAAAGCTGGTCCTCCACGCCCTCTACCACCCATGGCACTTGCGGCAGCTTCCCCTTGAGCGCTCTCTGACTACAAACAGAGGAGCAAAGTTAAGCAGGCGGCAGATTAGTCGATCATAATTTTGACCAATGCTATAGAAATTGCAGAGGACATAATACGAGAATTCTATGAAGGTCATTGCCAATGTTTTATATGTCCCCCTGTTCTTTGACCCTTATTATTAGACTGAAACAAATCAACGGCAATATATTCCAGTTCTTGAGATCAAATTACCTTGGGGTTCTTAACTGTTTCATCCACGCTTAAGATAAGACAAGCTGCTTCAGTAGCTGCATTTATGGCATTTATCTAAACAAAACAAAAGACAAAACCATGGTTTTGAGAAGAGTTCTTTACCAGCAAAAACATGAAAATCCAGTTCAATAATGCAATGGAAAGGAGAGGAGATACCTTCACCACTGCCGGTTCCCAGACAAAGTTAGCAAATGAATCAGCTATTCCGCCGGTATTAATATGCACCCCATATGGTGCACCTTCACCTGTTCACAATCTTCCAAAATGAGCGACAACTTATATCCAACAAAACAACAAGAATACCATTTCATTTTCAACAAAATAATTATTACATTTGACAGGCAAACACCACCTTTTATGCACTGCTATGTGAACGAGAAAAATATGAAGGAATCAATCTCCAAACAATTGGACTAACCTGACGGCAGAGCGTGTTTTTGTCTCAATTTGTTCAAGACATCAGTAGCATCAAAACCAGCATTGTCACATAGCTGACGCGGGATTACCTGCAAAACACGATAGCATTACTAATCATCAATGACATGAAAAATATATCCAGTCACAGAAAGCAAGAAGCACATTTGTATCTGAGGAAAGAAAGAAAACGAAAAAGAAGCGACTTCTTCAGATGTAGCAATGAGATTCAGACAGTAACTACAAAAAAATTATACCTAATGAAAAATTTCTTATATGTAGGTACTTGAAACATATAGAGGAAGATCAACACCTGATGTCTCTCTCCACCAAAATTTTCTAACCACTAAAAGAAGTAAAAAGGGATATCCAACAATAAGACTGCTAAGATCCAGATTTCAAATTCCATAGGGGGACTGTTGGTTAATGACTCAACTCAAACTCGCTTGTGAGACAACGAACAGTAGGAGTTTGGTGTTGGGATAGAGCATCTTTAGTCATAAGACAAGAAGTTTGGAGGTTTGACATATGACGCCCAAGACATGCTCATGGGATAAATTTTAAGCTGAATTGCCCGGAGGAGTTTAGAGAAGTACTCAAGTAACCAGTCAGACCCTAGGTCAGAGCACATGCTTGAGTAACCAACTATACTTACTCAAGACATAATACATGCCGCTCTATTGCATACAGCAAATTTGAAAATAATGGTGATTCCAAAATCTAATTGATCTCTTAGCACACAAAGGAAGAACATGACTGAAGATTAACAACCATAGTTGGACACCATGCAAATATAACACACTATCTGGTAAAATCAAATGCAACTTATGCCTGCTTGTACTTTTTGGAACATGATGAGGGGCACTTAAAACGATAAAAGGATCTAATACTTCTGACCAGTTAGTGTCAAGTTCAGTGGGAAAAAAATAACTTCAAACAGAGGCCAATCACAAGGGTGCAAATAAGAATCAAGTTCAAGATTACATACCTCAAGGGCTTTAGCATAAGAGTTTATAAAGAGTTGAGACTTCCCAGCTATTGTCCGGGCGTGCTGCCTCAAGTATCTACTAATCTCCATCTGCATCTCAGATATTATTATCATCATAAAGATATCATCAGAAAAATATATTTAACATCTAAAAGGTGGTTGGAGTTTCATACATCTATAGCTCCACCACCGGGAACAACAGTAGAGTTTTTCAAAGCTCTTCTGACGATCATAATCGCGTCATGGAGACTTCGTTCGGCTTCTTCAATGAACTGAGGACCATACAACAAGAAAGTTAGGCAAAAGAAAAAAATATACTCAATTTATTCACATAATTGACAGTGCAGACCTGATCTGCTCCACCTCGAAGAACAATAGTGGCTGTTCGACCTGATGGGCACCCACTGAATATATTAAACCGCTCATTTCCAACTTGCCTCTCCTCAAAGATCTCACATGTACCGAGTACCTTCATGAAAGGCAAAGGGAAAAAAAGAGTAAAAGTCAGTGAAATAAGAATAGAAAGACAGACGCAAAAAAGGGAAAAGAAAAGAGTAATGTGTTTAAAGCTGCTTATAAAACCATCCCCTTAGGAAATTAACAAGGGAAGCGAATGCAGTAAAATCTTACAGCACGTTATCCTTTTTTTTTATCAAACTAAATTGGCATGAAGAGGGGAAGGAATGCAGAAAATACCTCATCAATAATATTGTTCACAGTGGTCTGCACATTGCCACCAGTTGCAGCAGCAACACGATGCAGATCCTCTTCAGTAACACGACCAGCACAGAATATATCTCGATCTGCGAAATACTGCTCAAAACAAATAAAAACTATAAATATCTTCCTGTCGCACGCTTGTCATATAGAAGAATAATAATATTCACTTCATTTTCTTTATCTGCAGCAAGAAAATCACAGAAACAATAAATATTAACTACATGTTCATTTCCAGCGTCGCACATGCAACGAGATAAAATGCTTAACTAATTTATAGAGTTGCAAAAGCCAATCAAAAGCTGTGCTGCTGTTTGCACCAATGAAGAGAAGTTTACGAGTTACAGCAGAAAACTAATACTCCCTCCGTCCCAATTTGAATGTCCACATTTGACTTAACTAAGAATTAGGAAGAGTAGTTTGACCATGAGTAAGTTACCATAATAACCTTAAATATTGTAGGGCTCACAGGTTAGTGGAGGTTACATCCCTTTAAATGTAGGAGGTTACATCCCTTAAATGTAGGAGGTTAGTTATGAGAGTTTAGAGAGAAAATAACTCCATTTAAAGAAAGTGGACATTCATTTTGAGACAAACCAAAATAGAAAGTGAAAATTCAAATTGGGACAGAGGGAGTAGTATATTAACTACACGATTGCAAATATGATAGAGGTGAAGGGCAGTTCAAAGAACCAGACTCTTTGGTAGTCTTTCTGAGGAATATTTGTGAAATGAATATTAAAGGAGATTTTTCTTAAAGGAAAAATTAGTAGGCTAGGAAACGTGCTTAAGAATTTTTTTTTAACAGTTGTGTTTTGTGATATAGTGCATGGCAGCAGTAGAAAAAACCAGTCTCAGAACATTTAAAAGCACCTAAAAACGGTTTTCTCAAGGGAACAGCCTTTTACAAATTGTTTATGGAAACCCATCTCTGAAACACTAGCAAACAAGTTTTGTTGTCCAAGCATTTTAAGAAGCAAAAAGTCATACGAAAACACGACCCAAAAAAACTAATTCCCACCTGAGTTGCTAGATCACCAATAGCAAGCCGCGACAGAACAATTTTGGCACCACTCTTGACACATTTATCCAACTTGTCGTAAATGATATTCCACTCGGCATCAACAATTGACTGATACTGTGATGGATCTGATAGCCTATGAAGATACCATGACTAGTTAGTAGCATTCTGTTAAACTAAAGAACTTGAAAATAACAGAGAAATTTTCTCTTGGGTGAACTAAAATTGCAAAAACATTCCACCTTATCTCTGCATTCTCTTTCTCTGATTTCAGTTCCAATTCTATGTTTAGCAAAAGTATTTTGGGATTCTCGAACTTCTTTGGCTGCTGTTCAAAACCTGCATATGAGAATGTCTTTTTGAAGGCAACGCCATTAACAAGGAAAGAATCCCTCATTGTGCCCCCTGGAACCTACACAAGGAAATATATCTGTCATGCATGCATAAATAAGCAACAAAATGTAAACTGCACGTTGGAAGAGAAAAAACTTAACTTTAGCATCATTTAAAAAATAGTTTTAGAAAAAAGAAAACAAAGAAACAACTTCATAAGCAAAGGACTCGAGTCCACATGGCTTCAGCATTAGTAGACACGCCTTACATGGTGTAACATATAAGCATTTAGATACGAATGTAAGATACAAATCTGAAGAGGTATAAATATTATATGCAAATTTGCACAGATTTTGTTGTCTGCCTCAGTACCATCCAAGGTTGCATCAAATATAATGCATGATTGCCAGACAATTTAAACAAAGCTCAAAGACGAATAATCTTATGCTTTAGAACTAATCACAACCCATTTCTTGCACACCAGAATTCATGAAATCCATGAGCCAGAAAGCAGATGAATGGAAGAAACATTGATAGATAATATCACAAACAAGAAAGACAATTTTTGAGCTCATTCTCTCGGCTTAAGTTAGTGTCAATAATCATGAACTTTGATCAACAGATCAAATGCTCTTTTGGCCAATCAAACCAAGTTTGGTTAGCAGAAGAGAAAGGGAAGGGAGGGCAGAGGAAACAAAACATTTGTTGACTTTACATTTTTGTCCCCTGTTGTTTATCTTATGGATTATAATATTAAACCCAAAATGATTATAATATTAAACCCAGCCCTCTCAAGTTTAGGAGGGGCAATGTTGCAGAGTCGCTAGTCACTAGTCGGTCGGCAGACAGGGGACTAGCGACTAGTCGGCCTAGTCGGGGAGTAGTCGACGACCCTAAATATTAAATGTATTTTATTTTCAATCATTTTCGGAAATGTTTTCTTTTATATTTTTGGTCTAATTAAATATTAAAAATATAAAGTAGGCCATTTAGGACTTGTTTGTAACATAAGTGTTTTATGGGATTTTATGTGCTAATATTTTAATTGCACTTTTAGTCCTGACTATATAAATACTCTTATCTCTAGGATGAAAACCCTAAACATTTCCTTCCTCCTTTTTTTATTCTCCTCAGAAGCGGCGCCCCTCCCCGTTGCCACCACCGTTTCTTCTTCTTCTCCTCCTCCGACACCGCCACCGTCTCTCTCCCCCTTCTTCCTCTTTCTTCTCTCTCCTTTCTTCCTCTTCCTCTCCTCTCCCTCTTATTCTCTCTCTCCGTTCTCCCCTTCCGCGAACACCTCACTGCTCCTTCCCGCCACCGCCACCGCCACCGCCACCCGATCGTGGTTGCTACAGGTACGTGTCTTTCTCTAGCTCTTTGTCTTTTCCCCCGATTTTTGACCGACTAGATCGGAATTTTGACCGACTAGATCGGACTTTTGACCGATTTTTTCAAAGACCCGATTTTTTTGCCCGATTTTTGGATTTCTAGGCGGCCACCGGCCGACTACCGACTAGTCCCCGACTAATCGGCCGACTAGGCCGAGTTTTACAAAACTGAGGAGGGGAAGAAAAGATTACATGGCAGCCCTCCACTTTATGCTCAAACCAAACAATATAAAAGAGCCCCTTACCTCCACATTACTTCCAATCCTCATTTTCTACCTTTTTGCGCTCCAAGAAACTTAGATTCATTTTCTAACACAATGTATAAACCCCCACCCAAAATTCTCACGGGACAACAATATTCAATAACTAAAGCTGGTATCGTTTGATAAATCTTGTACAACCAGCAAGTTTGGCTTGGGTACTATAATTTTCCAGGAATACCGATAGAAGTGAAGGAAGCGTTGATATTTTTGGATGATAGCAGGGAATGTATTAGAGATAGAGGGTCTATAGAGTATCTACCATTTAAACAGCTTACTGATACCTGCAGCTGACTAAATGAATTTGTTCTGGCGAATGAATGTTCTTAGACCATAACTAATGCCCTAATACGTAGAGCTAAAGTTAGATATTTAAATTCTTTCATGTAGTATTTATCGACTGGTCTATTTTTATGGCGAACCCGTTGACAAGCTCTGTAGAATCCAATAAATCAACTTTTCCTTAGACATGAATGACGATATCCTACATAAATTTATTACTAGAGCAGAGTAGAGCCTGCTCAATGGTTCCACAAATTTCATCAACAGTGTCATTAAATCTTGTTAAAGATCCCACATTGACTAGTTTGTGTGCATATTTGCAATATATAAGGATTGGGCAATCCTCCCCCCTCTTGAAGTGCCTTTTGAGAGATTGAATTAGGCCCAAATCCTTTTTTAACGTGGTATCAGAGCCACCTAATTCGATGTTGGGCCCCAATTATTGTTCACAGTCCACGGTCCAGGTGTCCAGCCCTAGCCATGAGGGGGTGTGTTAAAGATCTCATATCAACTAGTTTGTGTGCATATTTGCAATATATAAGGATTGGGCAATCCTCCCCTCTTGAGGTACCTTTTGAGGGATTGAGTTAGGCTCATGTCCATTTTTAACAAATCTCCTCCAAAGCATTAGCATCCGACTCCAAATATCAAACTTTTAAGCTCCAAGTCACATTTCCAACCCAGTATAAATAATTTCTTTTCGCGCAAAAAAGAGCATATATGAGTCCCAAAAGTTCTATTTCACCGAAGGACGAGAAAGATCTAAATAAGCATCAAGACAATTAATAGAAAACTCTCAAAACTGAATTATGAAAATTAACAAAATCTATTAACCAAATATGGGCAGATCACACTTCTATCATTGAGAACAAACCACAAAAAAAAAACCTGTAGGAGCTTACAAAGGCAGGTATACCTTCTTGATTCCGATCATATTTAGCCTATCGTCATTCCCAATAGCAAGGACAGCATCAACAACCAAGGGTGCGAAAAAGTCTTTCTCACCACCAATGAGCTTCGAGGAGAGAGTAGTAGCTGCGCATTTAGCCAGTAAGCCCTTCTTTTCTTCTAAGCTTTTTCCTTCAATGCTAACAGCTACTTCCTTTACCTTCTGGATCGCCTATTATAGAGCACAAAAAACATATAAAGAATATAAAGCTCTATTTTTAGTTCCATATCCATACCAAGAAGATGATACAACAATTAGTTCTACATTAATACCAAATAGCTAGCTGTCCGGTAGCTCCGTATCAGATTCTGAGAATGAACTCCATCCTCAATAAAAGGCTTGGCTTCCTTCAGAAACTCTGATGCAAGTAAAACTACTGTAGTTGTTCCATCACCAACCTGCACGAGGCAGAAAAATGTTACAGTTCGCCACATCACTGGGAAGGTGCAATAGTAAAATATTAAACAGTTTGGTTAGATATAAACTCTTGTATATGATACTCATGACCGGCAGACATATTGCATTCAATGGTTTCATGTTTCAAAAAAATAAAAGGATATCTTTTTAAGCATGAGAGGCTGCAACGGAAGGACACTCGTACAATTATTTAAGATTTGCTACAGATGTAAGCTGGAAGATATCCAGAAATTAAAACCTATGCTTTGCTATTAATAGCGCTTATCACATGGATAAAACAAACAAAAAAATTAAGAGGAAAATCTTTATCTCCAAAGATGGAGTTTTCAAATCTCGGGTAAAGATGTGGTTTTCAGATTTTGCTCCAGATAAAATATTGTCTGGTGCAAGCTCAAGGCACCAGCCAGAACTCAACCATGGTATGTTAAAACACAATCAATAATTCTATGTCTTTCATACATGTGATCCTGTGAATGCAATCCTATTAAGCATAGATATTCCAAAGTTTTCATTAATCCTGCCTCCGTAATAAAAGTATAATACTTTCTTGATGCAAATTACCAAACCATGAAAATTAACCTTTCTCTGCTAATTGCTGAAACTAACATGACTAATTACCAAACCTTCTTCATTTTCTCCCATACTTCAAGCTTCAATTGAAGTTTAACGGTAAGAAGTATGTATATTTCCTGTTCTTTTTTCTAATGGTTATATTTATGAAATGTAAACAAGTTTATTCCTTTCATCAATTCAACAATACCTCAATCAAAATAAATTATCACAGGCATTTCTACTTGAATTTTGGAAACCTTAGGCATGTTATTAATGCATAGAGGTTGCTAAGACTGGCAAGACGAATTAGTCTGCTCCTTTAGTCTTTATGTGAATTTTGGTTACTGACTACAAAAACTGCACCATCTGCCAGTGTCCACTACATTTAGAAGGAAAGAAATATTCCACCCTCATTTCTTGGTTTTCTACATTTTTTTCTGCAGGACATTCATGATGAGTATCTTTTTACAGCTACTCTCTAACATCCTCAGACCTGATCTAAAAAGAGTCAGGAACTACTAGTTCTTGGGAGCTCGTGGTCTATATTTATCTACAATTAACATTGCATCTCTCTATCCAACTTTACGTTCTTTTTTCTTTCAGCAGGGTATTCCCCTTATGTTTCTAAAAAAAAAGACCTACTTTCCCGATACTCTACTTCGTTCCTTTATCCAGACATGCAAATAATAAGAATAAAACTAAAATAAGGCCTCAGAAAATTCATAGTAAACAGAACAGATCAAGGCAACAGATAAATATAGTAGTAGCACCTCAGAGTCTTGGGATTTGGCTATATCAACAAGAATCTTAGCTGCTGGGTGAATAATGTCAAGAAATTTCATTATGGTAGCACCATCATTGGAAATCGTTGTGTTGCCCTTCTCATCATGGATCAATTTGTCCATACCCCTCGGGCCAAGAGTGGACCTCACCACATCGGCAACAGCAGTAGAAGCATTTATATTGCTCAATAATTGTGGCTTCCCTTGGGACGTGTCGGTCCCTTCCTTCAGTAATATGATTTGTGGTTGCTGTAACAACAAAATAATCATGATAAAATCAGTTAACAAGTACGCCCATTTTCATTAACATATATTCTGAATGAAGTTAAAATTATATGGAAGAGCTAAAGAAGTTGCAACTCAGCATTTTGCCACATTTTCTTCTTGAAAAGAGAAAAAGGAGAAGAAATTTCCAAAGCCCCACCACAAGAAAAGGGAAACACTTGTTATCCGAGCCTATCTCTACCAAATCCAATATCCAAAAAATGTTCCAAATAATGCTGAAATATTTAAAATTCTTGGAAAATCCTGCATTTTACAAACATCAGCAAAATATTACCTTTATAATTTTATAACATGTTCCTTACAGCCAACAACCTATGGTAAAGTGAATAAATTCAAATCTCATCTGACTGGTTCAAGCCATTAAAATAGAGAAACAAAGGAATTCAAATTTCACTTATGAAACAGGAAGGAAAACTAAATTCGAGCATTTAACATCTTACCAATCACTCAAATATATAGAAAAAAATATAACTTTACTATAATCCTTAAAGAATGAAGGCTTTTAAGTACATATCACGGTTTCCTAATTATGATCAAACTTTAATAAAAAAAAATTTAAAAAAAAAGAAAAAGAAAGAGAGAACTAATTAAGCTTCTTCAAAGGAGATTCATCAATTATGAGTTAGAAACACATTTTATTTTGGAGATTCATCAATTATGAGTTAGCAACACATTATATTTCGGATATTCTCACAGAAGTATCAAATGCACTCTACAAAACAATTCAAAGATCGGGGAATTAAAAAAAAAATCTTAAATTTTTAATCATACATAACCAGAAATCGTAACTTTATTCTGTAATCTTCGATTTTCATATCATTTTAGATTTAATTAAAAAAGATAACTAATTAAGCTTCCTCCAAAACAGATTCATCAATTATGAGTCGGCAATAAATTTTATATCCGACTCTCACATAAGTATTAAACGCACAGTACAGTAAATCTCAAAACCGATTTAAACCTCCGATAAATAAAAAATCATAACTTCATATTCATAGTAACAAAAAATCGTAGCTTTATTCTCAATCTTCGGTTTTCATATGATTTAGCCTACATTTTGCACAATTAAGAAATGAAAAAAGCTAAAAAAAATTAAAGAAAAAAAAATACAACAAACTCAATGTGTAAAAGTATGGAAAGAAATCTTACCATCATAGTCGCCATTGTTACTGAAGAATGGGCTCTGGATGAGTTGATGAGTGAGAGTGCGATGGAGAAGAAGGAGAAGTTTCTAGGGTTTTAACTCCACTGTGTGGGGCTTTCAGAATGAAGAGGGTTCTGTGGGTTACTTTAATTAAACTTCCGAAGGCGCGTTTGGTATTTTTTTTATGAGGGTTTATTTTGTCTAAACTTACACACTCGAGTCTCCTTAAGATTTGGATATTTACAAATGACTGCTCCCCTTCTTTTCGTGTTAAGCGGTATTTGGATTGGGATCTCATTAAGAATTTTTTTAACTCCAAAATAAGAATCGTTATTTTGTCTTCTAAAATTCCCGAAGCCCAAGTGATCAAGGCTGTCAAGATGGAAATTTTGACTCGATACGGAAGGGTTTAAAAACTCGTAAACACGAGGATCGTAGCACGGATATGAAGATACTATAAAATTATTTAAATCATATTTCGTGATAAATGTATGTCAATAATATTTCGTGATAAATGTATATCAATAATATTTCATCCACTGACATACTCGATAAGGAATTTCAACTACTTGACTAGGGGTGTGCCCGAACCCGGCTCACATAGCTGAGGTAATGTGAGCGTGAGCTTGACCCCGCTCAGCCCGAAAAAAGCTCGAACCCGAATAAGATTAATATATTAAAATATTATATATATATAATAATATAATTTTAAAAAAACATATATAAATTATAATTATAATTATAATGTGTGGTCCGAATTAACTCAATAGTCATCACCCATCACTGAGAGTGAAACCGACACATCAATATCATCGAGACTCCCACTGCCACAGGGCCACCGTTCAATATTCTCTCTTCACAAAACTCTGTTTACCGACTCCATCGTCTTCCTCTTGCATCACCATCACCATCATCAGTCACTTTTATTCTGTATTAAACACATTTACAAGGTAAAATTTGGCTTCTTTTTTTTTATTCAGAGGACTTCAATTTTGTGGAATTTTGTTGGGTTTTATTTATTGTATTGTGGAATTTTCAGCATTTTTTCGATTCAGAGGACTTCAATTTTTTTTGCATCTTGAGGCAATTTAGATAATCAAAGATTGGATTTTTTTTTTTTTAATGAGGTGCTGAGAATTGAATTTTTTTTTTTAATTGAATTCCGCAAACAGAGTAAGTGGACAAAGAATTGAATTTTTTTTTGTTGTTCTGTAATAACATTTTTTGTTGTTTTTTGCTCTATTTGAAGCAACAAATAGGACTTACATCATGTACACTTCAATTGTCATGTGTATAACTCGACTATTTTCTCGTATTTTTTAGATGTCAGATGCAAATAATGGAGATGAAGATATTATCGATATGACTATTATGGATGTTGATGGTAATCTCCAAGAAGTTGATAAACCTCAAGAAGCAGAACATGAAGCCGATAAAGCCCCCAAAAGAAAGAGACAGTCCAAGTTAAGGTCTTTTGCTTGGACTCATTTTACTAGAAATCCCGTAAATCAAGATGAATGTATATGCAATCATTGCAAAAAGAAGCTCAAATGTTCTAGTAAAGGTGGAACCACCCACTTGAATCGGCACATCAAAGATGGTCTTTGCCCTGTCTACAAGAGAAAACAACAACAAGAATCTGAAACAAAAGGCCAGACTCTTCTCGACTTTAGTGGCAAACCTAGCAAAGGTAATTCTGAATCCTCTTCTAATGTTGTGTGGAAGTTTGATCAAGAACGTAGTATGAGAGATTTAGCTGAGTTTATAATCATTAAGGAGTTGCCATTTAATTTGGTTGAAGATCCTGGTTTTCGAAAGTTTGTTCGAGGTTTAAATATGAAGTTCAAATTTTGCACTAGAAACACCATTATGAGTCATTGCATGAAAAGGTATGAAGCTGAAAAAAATACTTTGAAGGAACTCTTTTTAACTTCTAGTCCAAGAGTCTATTTAACTACAGATACTTGGACTTCAAAACAAGATCTTCCTTTCATAGCTCTTACGGCTCACTTCATTGACAAAGATTGGAAGTTACAAAAAAGAATCATTAACTTTGTTTTGGTTCATGTTAAAGCAACTAGAGAGAATCTTAGTGATATAATTATAAGTTGTTTGTTGGAATGGAATGTCGAGAAAATTTGCACCATCACAATGGACAATCATTCAGCTAATGATATGGTTACAAGATATCTCCAAGATCATTATTCTACTAGAGGGTTCTTATTGCTTAAGGGTAAAAATTTGCAAGTTCGTTGTTGGGCTCATGTTTTGAATTTAATTGTTCAAGATGGTTTAGATGAGATTAAGTCTTGCATTCATAGAGTACGTAATGCTGTGAAATATGTGAAAATTTCTTCTAAAAGAAAGTTTGAATTTCTTGAATATGCCGAACAAGAGCGCATTTCTAGGGGTAGAATGTTGGTTCTAGATGTTTTCACTAGATGTAATTCAACATATTTAATGATTGGGTTTGCATTGCATTACAAGAAGGCATATGATAGGATGAGAACTCGTGATTTGAACTTTAAAGATCCACCATTGTCTGAAGATTGGGAAAAAGCTGAACTAGTTCATCGATTTTTGGAAACTTTTTACTTTGTCACAACTATTTTTTTTGGCACCAAGTATTGTAGTGCAAATGTATTTTTCCGGGAAGTTCTTAGGATTCTTATGTTGCTGAGAGAAACCAGTAAAGATGAGAGCAAATTACTTGGAAAAGTGGCAAAGAATATGCAAGTTAAATTTGAGAAATATTGGTCTGAGAAAGAACCAAATATCTTACTCTTTATTGCACTTGTGTTGGACCCTAGATTCAAAATTGTGTACTTAAAGTTTTGTTACAAAAAAATTTATGATCACAAGTTGTGTGAAACTATGGTGAGTCGTGTTGAGAAAGAGATGTATTCTCTTTATGATGAGTATTCAGCAATCTATGAATCTACTTGCCACCAAAATGAAGTTTCAGAAAAGGACTCGAGCAATGAGGCAGATACTAGTTCTATTTCATTCAAGAAGAACTTGACATTCATGGAAGAATTCCTTAAGTTTAGTGAGGAGGAGGAGGACATGATGCATAGTAAGAGTGAACTAGATGTTTATTTGGAGGAAAAATTTTTACCCAACAAATGGTGGTAGAGTTGATGAAGACTTTATTATCTTGGATTATTGGAAAGCAAATGCTCTTAAATTAGCAATTCCTGTAAGTTTGGTAGCATCTGAGAGTGCTTTTAACACCGGGGGTCGTGTCTTGAATCAATTTCGCAGCTCACTACTTCCCTATACAGTTGAAGGATTAGTGTGTGGTCAAGATTGGATTAGAAGTTCACCAAAATAGTGTGACTATGAGGAAGAGTTTGATTCTGCTTTTGCAGGTTAGTCTTTACTTAATTTTTCTATTTTACTTGTCTAAATTATTTTTAATTCATAACTGTTTCTTACTTTATTTACTTATATTTCCTTTTTCTTTTGTAGATTTGAATCTCAACAAAAAATGAGATGGTGTAGAAGAATTTAATGGGATTGCCGAAATTGGAATTGCCACCGACAATGGAATTAAATTAATCTTTTGAAATTTACAAATTTATCATTTGTTAGAATTTTAAGTGTATGGATTCTCTTGTTTATATATATATATATATATATATATATATATAAAGACTCCTTTTATTAACCAATATCAAACAATTATGGAACTTTTGCTTCTTTTTTTGTATTCTTGTTCAAATTTAGTTTTAAGGCTTATTGTATTATGCTATTTTTGAGACAGGATTTTCTTTTTTTTTTTCGCTAATATAAATGAGCTTGGGAAGCTCGTGAGCTAAGCTCGAGCTCGTGTTAAAATGTGAGCTGAGTGTGAGCTCAAGGTTTATGAGCTTTTCCGGGCTGAGCGTAAGCGTGAGCTTTTCAATTTTTATGTGAGCTAAGCGTGAGCTATGCCAAGCTCAGCTCACATAGCTCGATTGAGGAAGCTCGTGAGCTAAGCTCGAGCTCGTGTTAAAATGTGAGCTGAGTGTGAGCTCAAGGTTTATGAGCTTTTCCGGGCTGAGCGTAAGCGTGAGCTTTTCAATTTTTATGTGAGCTAAGCGTGAGCTATGCCAAGCTCAGCTCACATAGCTCGATTGACACCCTATACTTGACCGCATAAATTGTTTAATATTTATTTTAAGACCAAATCAATATCGAATTAGTCGACAACCGTGAGAATAAAGGATGACTGAAAACTGGGGAGTTGGACATGAACTCAAAATTAGGTTTTTCATTCAACCAGGTATTATTTTTTTCTTCAGTTCCCCGAACCTGAACCAAAATGACCTGACCCGACCCGTCGACTTAACTGGATATAGAAAAAATCAGCGCACATCGGATCGTCCGATCCAACAAACCTACGAGTCAGATTCATCAATAGAAAGATAGGCATTTAATTTGGGGGGAGCGAGTGGTTTTTTCCTGCATTTTCTTGCTCTTGATTAGCTAGTTATGTCCTTTTCTTATGGCAAGAATAGGAATGAAAATCAATTTACTATTGAACCATGTCCATTGCTTCCTTGGCCAAAGTTCAGCTGCAATAGTGTCCATTGCTTTCTCTAGCCTGGTTTGAAAAAAAGTATTGTAGTAGACCATACAAAACAACAACAAGAATTTAGCACTTTGATTCCTTCAAAGTTGGCTCCTCATCATCATGATTAAAAGTTTTGGCAATATTTTCCTTTCCAATTATGAATTCTTGTGAATTATTAGATGAAGATGTTGATTTTGTCCTTACAATCTTTTTCCATTGACTGAGATTTTCAATGGGATTCATCAAGACAGAATCCACACTTTTTCTTCTGTTTCTCGATTTATTTTTATGGGGTGGTTTAAAGGGACTACTAACTTATTTGTCCCCAATTTCAGGTATAATAGAATCAATTACATAAATACTTCTCTACATTTGGTACACAATAAGCTAGGTCAAATAATGTTAATGTAATTGTATTTACACTTTCGATTTTAAACAATAAGTCATGTGTTTGACATTGTCCCAATAATAATAATAATAATATTAAGTTAGAAGTGAGAGCACAAATTTCTAGGGGGAAAACTTTTTAAATTTAAAAAAATGCAAAATATTAATTGGGCAACTCTTGCGTATGTGGCACACAACTTTTAACAATCCGGATCCTATGCGAAACAGTTTTTACCAGTACATACGAAACGCCTCAAAACAGGTGTTCTGAGGCTAAGGATAGGTGTCCTGAGGCTCATAACAAGTGTTTCAACGGTAAAAAACAGAACAGGTGTTCGTGGGAAGTTCCGCACGTGCGGAATTACCTCCGCACTGGAGCAAGCATAAACTTTTAACTAGTTTGGTTAAAAAACACAAGACTTTGCGTAGTTGAATTTATTTACATTCTCGGGCCAATACTCTTGCACACCCCAAAGATTTGTTGTGTTTGAGAAAATCAATTTTGAGTTTTATTGATATTACTAACATAATTACAAGGAAGGCAGAGAATTGAGGAAGTTTACATAGAGAATTGAATTGAATTGACTCCAACCCTAACTATGGCAAAATTTGGGAAGAAATGGGAGAGAATGAGAGAGAAATAGAGAGGGGGCAAACTTCTAACTGAATTTTGTAAAATATCTGAATGCCCAAAATAGAGTTGCAATGCTCTATTTATAGACAACTCTGATCCAGAGACTCGCGCACATATATGACCCAATTAGCGGTTAAGTCATGCTCAGGATCGATTCTTGCTCCAGGCTTGCTAATCCAGTTTTATTTCTCCCTTCTTGACATTCATCTCCCCTTAATCAACATCATCTTGTCCTCAAGATGCCGAAGAAAAATCAGGCCAATTTTTTATAAAGTCAATAGCATCTTCCCAGGAAACATCTTCAACTGGAAGATTGCTCCATGATATGAGCCATTGAACCACTGGCCTGTTGTTTCTTTTCACAAGTCTTCTGTCTAGTAGGGCCAAAAGTTCTACCAATACTTGACCATCTTCATTAACACTGGGCAAATTCTTCTAGACCACAACTCCATCTCCAACCCTCAGTTTCAATTGACTGACATGAAACACAGGGTGTACTTTAGACTCCTTAGGCAAGTCCAATTCATATGCAATAACTCCAAATTTCTTAAGGACCTGATATAGACCAAAATTCGAGTGCTAACTTTTGATTTATTCCTAAGGGCCAAAGAGTGTTGCTTGTAGGGTTGCAGCTTCATAAATACCACTTCCCCCCCCCCCACAACAAACTCCCTCTCAGTCTTTTGCTTATCTTCATAATGTTTCATCTTACTCACTGCTTGAGTCAACTGTTCCTTCAACACAGCATTAAGTCTCTGCCTTTCTTCAACCATTTTAGTCACCTCCTCATGCCTAAAGTCTCCAACCATAGCATTCTCCCCATAACTCTGTGGTCTGAACCCATACAGAGCCTCAAATGGAGACATTTTGATGGTTGTATGGAAGCAAAAGTTATACACCGTGCTACCGTAGGCAAGAACTTACACCACTGCATAGATCTATGTGCCACAAAACACCTCAAATACATTTCAAGACACTGATTGACCCTCTCTGTTTAGCCAGCAGTCTAAGGGTGGTAAGCAGTGCTGAGCTTGAGTTTTGTAGTAAACAATTCTTTCCAGAACAAGCTGGTAAAGATGTAAGCAGTGCTGAGCTTGAGTTTTGTAGTAAACAATTCTTTCCAGAACAAGCTGGTAAAGATTGTTTATGTTACTAACAATAAAATCAAGCAAACCATGCATTTTAAAAATGTGGTCCATGAACACTTCTGCTACTACCTTAGCAGAAAAATGATATGTTAATCATATAAAGTGAGCAAATTTTGAAAATATGTCCTGTAATACCCCGTAACTTTTGCGCACGTGTTATTTTACGTGTAATTTATTTTTTTGTGATTTATTGCGTAGGTGTAATTTATTTCGTATCATTACGTGATTACGTGTCTATTTATTTTTATAACATGGTGCGTGTTATTTTTGTGTACGTTTATTGAGGGGTGTTTCGTACTTGTATCGTATTTGAGGGACCTAGTAGCTATTCACGTAGATTAGTAATTTAATTGGATGTAGAATTGGAATTTTAAATAGATTTCCTAATAGGATAGGGAGAGTACCTTAATTAAAATAGAAAAGGAATAGGAAAATATAATATAATATATAGGGATCATGGGAAGAAACTCGTTCTAAACACCCATGAATCCTCCCCTGCAGGATCCGCTCATACTATGGGAATAAAAAAAATCGAAAAAGACTTACGTTTATTTTTAATGGTTTCTGATTTCGGGTGCTTAGATGCAACCACCAAAAGCCTCCCTTACGGAATTACTCTCTACAGGTATCCACGCGACAAAACGAGCAGTGAGTGCTAGTTCTTCGTTTTTTGAATTTCGGAAATCTAGAGAGAAATGAGGCAGAAATCTAATTTTGGGTAATAGGTTTTTTGTGACTATCAAAGTATATGCTTGAATTTCCTACCATGATCTCTACTTCAAGCGGTTAAGCTTTAAGATATGAATACTAGGCTTTGATACAACCCCCACCACTACAAGGTGACTTTCTTTATATTTATTTCCAACTTATACTTATAAAAAAATTACAAAAAACACCAACCCGCCCAACCTACATGGTCCACCCTTGACCCGACCCAAGCGATGCTAGGTGGGTCTGTCATATTCATATTTGGACCCAACCTATCTCACCCCATTGACTGGTCAGCAAGAAAGAAGACAAGGTGATCCATTATGGATCAGTGAACTTATTAACCATAATTCTGCCTCCTGGAAAGAACCTTTAATCAGGAATTTGTTCACTATGGAGGAGCCAACTCCCACGTAATCCCAACCTCTTTTCTGTTTTCGTCATAGGGTCATGATTCAGCCAAATTTTCAGTTTTGTTCTGTTTCAAGTCAAGTCTTTTATAAGTTCTTTTAAGTGTTTGGCAAGAGTTTTAAAGTGTACTACAAGTTAAGTTTTTCCAAGTAAAGTATGTAATGATTTAACATGTTTTGGGAATCAGGAATATGATATAGTGTCTAATTGTGATTTATACTTTTGTTTTTATTGGGTCCTTACTGATCAACGGAGCTCAGTTCATACCCTTTTACGTGCAGGTTATGTAGATGTTGATTCTAGCGTTGATGGCGATGCTTGGGAAGGGGGCTATGAAGAGTGATCCATAACCGGCTATGATTTAGAGATTTAAATCATTCATTTATTTATTTACACTTAGAATATTTCCTTTATAGCATTGTTGAACAATTTCATTGTAATACTTAGTATTATTTCATGCATAGTAATTTAATTCCGTTGTTCAACTCTTATTATTGGATTATTACATAAATGAATTCCGTTTTTAGTAACTCTGTTGTAGGCTTTGGTGTCTCATCTACCAATGAGACACTACCATGTCACCACTCTAGTTACAAGGTGTGACATGTCCACTACCACAAACACCAAATCCTTGCCATCTGACTTAGGCAATCCTTAAATGAAGTCCATACTAATATGAGTGAATGGCTTACCAGGGATTTTCAAGGGCTGTAATAGACCAGGGTATGCAACAGTCTCATGTTTGCATCTCTGACATATTTCACAAACCTTAATCATGTCCTGAACTTGCTGCTGTATCAAAGGTAAATAAAAAACTCTCTTGAGCTTTTGATAACTCACCACAACCCCAGAATGACCTCTAGTAGAGGATGAGTGAATGACATCAATAAAGCTACTTCTAAAATCCTCATTTTTGCCACATAAATCCTTTATTGATACCTCATCACCCTATTGATAAAAGTGTAATCAGTGACTTGTTTCCCCAACAAAATCTGAGCAATCAAGTCCTGAGAAAATTCATCCCCCTCATAACTGTTATTAACATCATCTATCTATTATGGAACAATCACAGTCAAAGCATTACACTCATACATTCTTGACCAAGCATCTGCCACTTTGTTTTCACTTCATTCTTGTATTGAATCTGGAAATTAAACCCTAAAAATTTTGAAATCCACTTCTGCTGTGCTACTGAACTTATCTTCTGTTCAAGAAGATATTTCAAGCTTTGGTGATCAGTCTTGATCACAAAAGTGTGTCCATCTAAGTAATGTTTCCACTTAAGAATTAATGTGGACCATGTCATCAATTCCTTCTTATAAGTGGACATAGCCAAACACTTAGGGTCCATTGCCTTACTGAAATAGGCTATTGGCCTTCCTTCTTGCATAAGGACTGCACCCATACCTATGTAACAAGCTTCAAATTCAATGACAATTGTTTTTTGAAAAATCAGGTAGCGCCAGTACATGAACACTAGTGAGGACTTCCTTGACTTTATTCAAAGCTATTTCAGCTTTAGTACACCAAGAAAATCCATTCTTCTTGAGTGTGTTAGTGAGAGGTTTACTGATCTGCCCATAATGTTGAATAAACCTCATATTATTACCTGTTAACCCAAGAAATCCCCTCAATTATTTGATGTTATGGGGTATTGGCTAATTGAGCATATCTTGAATCTTTTTGGGTTAGCCTGAACTCCCCTTCCTGAGATTAAATGACTAAGATACTCAACTTCCCTCTGTCAAAATGAACATTTGCTCATTTTCACATAAAGCTGATTTTCCCTTAACACTTCTAGAACCTTCTTCAACCAAAAGGCATGAGTTAGAAGAAAACTTAAAATAAGAGACTAATATTTAAAAAGACTAATGATTTAGAACCATATACTACTACTACTTTGAAACAAAAGAAGAAGATTGAAAAGTTTTGAAATTATTACGGGAAGGAATTGAAAAGCATTTGGAAAATGGGAAGAAAACAAGAGAATTGTGGGACAAACTTCTTTTATTTCACTAACAATTTTCTCCTCTTATCAACCTCGGAGGAATCAAGAAGGGATTACAATGCCTTTTATAGGCAAACATTACAAAGCGGACTTGAAATTCGGATTCGAAAACAAACTAATGTACAGGAAACTTACAAGACACGTTTCGGACGTGAAATCCGGACTTGAAAACAAGCAAAATGACTAAAGTCTGGCTAAAGGCTAAATAAATTGACATTTTTGTTTTTGTAGGACCAACATGTCTATTTAGCAATAGTAGACCTAAAATAGCCGTAAACACTACTAGAATAGGTAGTTGAAATAAGAGAAAAATCTGAAATAGAAGTTTGCCCAGGTTTTTGTTTTTTGGGCTTTTTTTGATTTTTTTTTTAATCACACAACGAAATTAGAATAATAATTTACATACTGAATTAATATTTTACAAACTCAAATACTAGTTTAAGGACTGCCTTGATCTTCAGCTTGAAAATTATAAGGAAAGCTTGTTATGCGGTAACCATGATTCATTAAAATGGTCATCAATCTCTGTGAGTGAGACCTGTGTCGAAACTGATGATTCTGCCAAAAATTGAGTTTTTACGAGGGAACTATAAACATCAAGTTTTGTGGAAGGAGAAGACGTCTCAATTGTAGCAATGCATGGGATTAGTGTAGACATTGAATCTGGAGGTTTCGTCTTTGGAGGTCGACTGAGAAAATCTGCAAGTACATTCTATTTGCCAGAAATATGTTTAACGTCAAATGTGTACTGAGAAAACCATTGTTGTCATCGTAACAACTGTGCATCAGGAATCATTTTTTGTTTGAAATGTAGCATTCTGGGTAAAGCAGACATATCCATATCAACGACAAATCTATGGTTGACCAGGAATAATTCAAATTTCTCAATACCGCGTTTCACTGCCAAGATTTCTTTGAATGTTGAATGGTAATGTATCTCTGATTCCTTGAACTGGCCACTTTGGTAAGCACATATTATTCTTTTACCATTTAAATCTTCTAAAAGAAATGCTCCCCAAAACTCATCTGAAGCATCTGTTTGAAGTATGCGGACCCCAGATAAAGGAATTTGTAACGAGGGAACTTTACCGGCAAGAACTTTGAGCTTTTTGACTGCTTCAGTGTATTTGGATGTCCAAGGAGGACGATTCTTCTTAAGTCTAGGAGTGAGAATTGATCTGAATTTGGCAATCTGGGGAATGAAATTGCTGATATAGTTAACAACACCAAGGAACTGTTGTAGTTGCTGGGTCGAATGGATTTCTTCAGGAAACTCCTGCAATTTTCCAGCAATGTGGGGTTGTGGAATATAACTACCATTATGAAGTTTCATACCCAAGAAGTTAACCTCGGGAGTTCCCAAAACCATTTTCTTTTCTGAAAGCATTATACCAAAATCTTTGACCAACTGATGAAATTTATTCAGCAAAACAAGATGAGATTCGAATTCTTTTGAAAATAAAAGAATATCATCTATATAAATTAGAGCATTTGGAATCAGGGATTGAAAAAATTTGGTCATAGCCTTTTGAAAAAAAAGGGAGCAACTTTTAGACCGAAAGGCATAACCGTCCATTGATAATGGTGATTTGGGATGCAAAAAGCTGTTTTGTATCTATCTTAAGGGGAAATTCCGAGCTGCCAAAATCCTACTTTAAGATCAAATTTGGAAAATATTTTAGCCACTGATAGATACTGAAAAAGTGAATTTTTCCTGGGGAGAGGGAACCTGTCATCTTTAAAAATTTATTCAAAGATTCGTAATTGATGACTAGTCTTAATTTTCCACGAACTTGTTCAGATCTCTTGTTGACATAGAAAGCTTCTGACGCCCATGATGAAGAAGTAGGTTCAATAAGCTTTTCATCCAGGAGTTGTTGCTAGTTCATAGTGTTCTGGAAACATTCCACTATGACTTGCTTTCTGGGGTGTAACCTGTATGGAGGTATCAAAAGGAAGTGTTATGTAAAATTCATAATCTTTCTATAATGGGTTTGGACATTTGGTTAGGAATTCTGAATGAGACTGTGCACAAGACTGACTGATAAAATCTATTTGCACTGACTTCAGAAGACTGGACTGACAAGACTCGGGAAATTGGAAGAAGTTAGAATATTTAGTCCAAGGGAGAAGCTGTCCTCTATAAACAAGGCCTTTTTTGGTGAACGAAAGATTCTGAATCTGACTTAAGAGGTCAAATCCGATGACAAGATCCTTTTGTGTGAGTTTTGATCCTAAGACTTGGTGAGTGACGGTGAGGTTAGGGAAGAGGTGGATATTTATGGGTTTGCTGATCTTATCAATGACAAAGTGGTTGGCATTAGCTACGGTAAAGATCTTGGAATATGGAATCCAGAATTCTGCTGGGAGGATATCAGGATTAATAACAGTAGCAGTTGCACCAGTATCTAACAAAGCTATCACATGAGTAGCTAAAGACTTGTGAGAGATGATTTGTATACAGACGGGAGGGTATGGATCTGTGAAGGACATGATGGTATTGTTTGTAGTACTGCTGTCTGAGATGCAAAATAGAGGGTTAAAAGAGTCTGTGACTAGGAGTTGCTCTGCTCTGGCAATGTTGATGTCAAGGTTTTCTTTACCCAGAAAGTGTCCTTTAAGTATTGTGAGTACTTTCTCAGGAGAATTGAGCCGAAGAAACTGAAGCTGCCTTTCTTCTCCCAATGAGTTCTAAAATTCTAGAAGGCTGCCTTCCAGTCTAGCAACAAATCTTCTGAGGACATCAGGGAGTGGGTAGTGTTTCATGTCAGTGTTGAGCCAAGCAGATATAGACTGGAATCTTTCACGCCATTTAGAAGGAGGAACATCATCGATGGTGAACTGTGGAAGTGGAAGGATATCATCTTCCATTTGGTTTACAACAGTTTCAACAACAACTGGTTCTGTATTCATCATGAAAAGGTTGTCAAACGCCTCAAAGTAATCAAGGGAAGAAGAATCCTTATGAGAGATAATTGGAGAAGGGTTTGGTGGGGAAGCTAGAGAAAGTTTCTCGAGGTAAGAAAAGATAGGGTTTGGTTTTCAAAGTTGGGCATTTCGGCTATGGTCGAAGCTCCAACTGTGGGATCTGAGGTATCCGGATTATTTGTCAGTTGTGGGATAATTTCTGCAGCCAATGCTGGAGAGTAGGTTGATTTAGAGGTTGAAAATGGGAATGACATAGATTGATTTAAATGGAACTCAAGGGATTTAAGTTGGTGTTGTAAAAAATCCTTTTTAGACAACAACATGAACATTTGAGGGGACCATTTGGTGGTGTACTGGACCAAATAGGACATTTGATATTGCAGGGCTCCAACTTTTCTGCGAAGTTTGAAATGTTTTGGACCAAGAATGACCGGTCGGAAAGAGAATGAGATGGGGACATCATGTAGAAAGGGAGTGGAGTGGGTAGTGACGGGGTCGGAGGAGGAGGATGGGATTTGTATGGAGGGTTTCTGAGGAAGAAGGCGAGTTGGAATGGGACTGAGAAAGAGGTTGGTACTGAACATAGTATTCGAATTTTTTGCCACTGGGTTCTCCTAGAAGACCAACGAGGTGTCACCTGCTTCATATCTTGCGCGAAGACTTTGCTGAATGCTTTTAGATTTTCTGGATTTTGATTTCTTTGGTAAATCATCATCATCATCTGGCCAGTGATCTAGGCAGTCTTTACACGAGCAAACGTCATACCAGATGTGACCTTTTTCATCGTTTCCTTGATAAATTGGTTTGTCATCAGAAGCGAACATTACCACTGGAGTATTGAGAGATGACCAGGCGTCACCATCCATCAATGAGAATTTAGTAGGGAAAACAGTAGAAACCTCATTCCTGTTAGGGAATTTAATTTCGACTGAACCATCATTCTTTTTGGTAAACGTGGGTTATGTGTGCTGGATAGGCTTGGCTGTTTCAATTCCGTGTTTTTCTTAACTGGTAATCCAAGAGGTGTGTAGAAGGGCTTGGAGTTCCTCTCTTTTGATTTGTCTGGGAACAAAAGTACAGTGAGGGGTTTGATGAGAATCAACTGAAAGGAATATGCAATCACCATTTTGTTGTGAAGACGAGATTTTGAAAAACTACTTCTAGGTGAATCAGAAAGAGTTACTAAACTAGAAGATGAACTACTTGAAGACATGATTGAGGTAAATGTGAGGGTGTTCTATATGAGATTCTAAGTCTGGGCTATACACCAATATGTTGTTAAAGAAAACTAGCACAAATTTTCTTAAAAATGGTCCAAACACCTTGTTCATTAAAGACTGAAAAGTAGATGGGGCATTGGTAAGGCCAAATGGCATGACCTTAAACTCAAATAACCCAAAATGAGTATTAAAAGTAGTCTTAGGGGTGTCCTCCTCTTTCATCCCAATTTAGAAATATCCAGACTTTAAGTCAACATTAGAAAAGTACTCAGCTCCATGTAACTCATCAATAAGGTCATCCACCATTGGAATATGGAATTTGTCCTTAATAGTTAGCATGTTGAGTTGCCTAAAGTCCACACAAACATCCATGACCTATCCTTTTTCTTTACCACAATGAGGGAGAGAGGAGAATGGACTATTGATGGTTTGAATAATGCCATCATTCAATATTTCTTTAACGTGTTTCTCAATCTCATCTTTCTGAGAATGAGGGACCTTGTAAGATCTAAGCGTAACAGGTTGTGCCCCTTCCTTAAGCTGAATCTGATGCTCATGATTCCTACTAGGAGTCAATCTTTTTGGCATCTAAAAAACATCAGCATACTCTTCCAATATTCCCTTAATTGTATCATGTATCTCCTCCATCCCTACTTTCTTAAGCTGCATAGAACACAATTGTCACATCCCGACCCCTGTTGGCCCTGCATACACTTCAAAAGTCCTTTGGCTGAAACTGATTTCAATTCAGGTCCTTTCCCACTTCTTCTGATATGGGTTGTGCATTCGATATTCGGAACAAATTTTCGGAATTCGGTTCAGTTTTATAACGTTTTATAAAAAACGAACCGAACCAAACCAAAATTTTATGAAAACCGAAAACCAAAATTTTATTATTATTTTCAAATGATTTTTACACAGTATCAGTTTATTTTTCAGATGATTAGTAACACTGCTTCTGGTCGTTTGATTAGTATGATTTGGATTATGCCGCTAATTCTTTAATTCCTCATGATCTTTGACCAGTATGCTCTGAATTATGTCACAGTTGCCTTCATTAGGATCTTCTGTGAGTACCTTCATCATAAAACTAAGGTTTTTGAGAAATTAAAAGATTTTGCGGGTACTTTCATCAAAAAACTAAGAACTTTAATAAAGTAACTGAACACTTCTGAAAAGTCTACTGGTATGGATCCATGTTTAAAAAGTCATAGTTATGTTAGCCTGACGAGGAAGGTCCAATACACTTATGAGTGAAATTCCAGTGTGCGTCTGATGTATAAAAATGATTTTTGAAGCAGTAATCTGTCAATTTTAAAAATATTAAATCTGAAAATTTATTTTACCAGTCATAAGTCCCCTTTCCCTCGGATTTGGTCCCCTCCTATTTACCTCAATCATGTCTTCAAGTAGTTCATCTTCTAGTTTAGTAAATATTCCTGATTCACCTAGAACTAGTTTTTTAAAATCTCGTTTCTCAACGTTTATGAGTTAGATTATGTTTCTGAAGATAGTAAATATCCTTTGTCTACATACCCCGTAGTAAATCCATACAATATTTATCAAAAAGAAAAACCCAAAAATACTGTAGGTACGCGTCTTAAACAAGTCCTAGGTAGAAATCATGCGTCCACTTCTGTCAAAGATTTCTGTCAAGCATCCCATTTTTCCACCCACAAACTGCCCTCCGCCAAAGAAGAACAGTACGTAACCCTCAAACTTCCCGAACAGTTTCCAAAAACTTGTTCAGATAAGATAACCAATTATGAAAAACACTGAATTGAAACAGCCAAGCCTATCCAACACACAGAACTCACTTTTACAAAAAAGAATGATGGTTCAGTCGAAATTAAATTCCCTAACAGGAATGAGGTTTCTACTATTTTCCCTACTGAATTCAGTATGATGCATTCCTCTTCTTCGGGTTCACACAAACCTCTGTTTCCTCCCTTAACCACTTTCGATAAGGAGAAGATCAAACATGTCTGGAAAATTCTCAATCCCACTGCGGTAGACTAGATAGGACAACAAAAGACAATCTCTGTTGGAGAAGCAGCTCTTAACTGGCAGGCAAAAAATGCTGTTGCGCAAAATCAAGCTCTTCAACGAATCATTTGTAACCAGGAAACTCTCACCTCCCAGGTGTCCAAACAAAGTTCTGATTTTTCATTCTTGGTTCAAAACATTTCAAATATCCGCAGCAAAGTCGAAGCCATACATCAACAGTTATCTTACTTGGTCCAATACACTACAGAGTGGTCTCCCCATATGTCAAAGTTGTTATCAGAAAAGGAGTTTTTACAACACCAACTGAAATCCCTTGAATCCCAGCTAGATCAGTCCCAGCCAAGCCTATTTACCCCATCCTACTTCCCAACATCCTCTTTTTAGCCCTCGTTGACAAAATAGTTCAACCCTTTAATCCCAGCCTCTGTCACAACCTACTTACCAGCCCTAGCCTTATGGAAAGATTTACCTCAACACAAAAAGAGACCAGCTCCATCATCAAACCCTACACCTATTACAGTGACCCATATGAATCCTACACCAGTAACGCCCTTGAACCCTACATCAGTGACCCCTTTGATAACAGACAATCCAAATACCTCATCTCCGGACCCCACAATCGGAGCTTCCTCCTCCATGGCAGAATACTATCATTTGATGAGCCAAACCCAATATGTTATTTCCTCAAGCAGCTCAACCACAGTGACATAATCTAGAGCCCCCCCAGCCAATCCCAGTCATTTCATCCGACCTCGATTACTTTGAGGCTTTTGACAATCTTTTCATGATGGGATCAGAACCTGTTGTTAAATCTGTTGATACTCCTATGGAAGATGATAACCCTGCTGCTTCACAATTCCCCAATCCCCTTGTCAGCAACGATTACTACTACAAGTTCACCATTAATGACGTCCCTCCTTCAAAATGGCGTGAACGATTCTAGTCTCTATATGCATGGCTCACCACCGATATGCAGCTGTTAGCCCTAAGGGCGATCAAACTCGGTTTTTGATAATGGACAAACACTTGATGTTGTGTCTAATGTTTATATCTTTGTGATAGAATATCGGAACTCATTATGGAAGCTCTAAGTACTTCAATCAAGTCATTGGTATCAAGATTCAAAGTTATTCAAGGCTTATCTTTCAAGATTGAAGATTGAAGACTTAGGTTTGGTTAGATTAGCTTTGTCTTTATAAGTCTTTATCTTATATAGCTCTAACCAAAGCTCTCATGAACATAAGCTCTACACTCTAGTCTTGCATGTTTTCATAAACACGTTTTTCAAAAGGCTGAGTTTCAAATTGATCCTTACAAGTGTTCGTATTTCAAAAGCCTTTGTTTTCTAAGTCTAAGTCCTTTAAAATGGTTTTCCAAGTGTTCTTACTTGTTACCTTTTAGGAAAACCTTTTAGACTTCAAAAGACTTCAAAAGATTTCAAAACGTGTGAAAAATCAGCTCAGAGGGTCGGTCAACCGAGCTCAAGCTCGGATCAACCGAGCAGAAACTGAGAGCTAAACTGATCAGCTTCGGTCGACCAAGAGGAAGTTCGGTCGACCTAAGAGGGAGGTCGGTCGACCGACCATGGTTCGTTCATCCGAAGTTCAGCTTCGGTCCACCAAGGTGCACTGTTACTAGCCGTTATTTGACCGTTGCTGAGTCGATTTTTCAGCATATTTTCATATGTATAAGTACTCCAAAGCTAGAGAATTATTCTAAGGCTTGCATATCAAAGTTTCATTGATTTCTTATCAAGTCTAAACACCTTCAAAGCAAAAACACTTGATCTCCATGATCTAATTCATTCAAAGGTGTTCTTTCAAAAAGCAAGACAAAGAGTGGAATTCATATGTTCAAAAGAGCTTAAACTTTCTTGTACTCCAAAGGTATATATTCTCACTTAGAAGAGTGATTTATTTTTCTCTTTAAACATTCAATTCCCTTTCTAAGTGATTGGGTAATTCTTGTAAAAGTCCTACTTAGTGTGGGCAATTTGTAAAGTCCTACTTTGTGTGGGCAAGCTCTTAGTGAGTTTTTCATTGTGTGGTTGTGTTGTAAAACTCTTAGTGAGTTAGCCACATTTGTAAACATTCTTCTTAGTGAAGTTGTTTGAAATCCTTGGGTGCGGCTCAAGGTAGTGGACGTAGATTCTAAGTGAATCGAACCACTCTAAATCCTTTGTCTTGTTGATTGGGTTTTGCATTGCTTTTATTCTTCTTTCTCAAACTTCCAATAGCTTTGCAAAGAATCGTAAAAGTTTACAAGATTAGTTAAAACCCAATTCACCCCCCCCCCTTCTTGTGTTTTACAGCAGCAATATCCCCTTCATGATGTTCTCAAAAGATTTGTTGATAGACTTGAAGGTAGCCTTAGAGATTTATGGAACTCCTTAGGAGAATACAGACAAATCCACTTTCTTCAACTCAATTCTCCTGAAGAAGTAATTACAGTCCTCAGAGGACACTTTCTGGGCGAAGCAGACCATGATATCACCATTGCCAGGACCGAATTCCTCAAGATGAAGTGTTGCTCCATCAAACTGAAAGATCTAGAAAAACACTTTGATCGTATGTGAAAAAGTTTTTTTTATCATTAACCAAATTGATGGTATCAGCCTGAAACAAGCTTTTGTCAACTCCGTTCCAGAAGAATTGGCAGATGAAACGATGAGGCAAATTTGTAACAGAGGCAATGATTGACAAACCATTACTTTTGGTCAACTTTGGCAAATGATGCAACAGGCACTGGAGAAATTGTGTGTGCAAACTATATTCTAGCAAAAATATCAATCCCATGCTAAAGCTCTTGGTCCAGTTTGTTCTGATAAACACCTGTACATTAAGTGTAAGGATCCAAAAACCTGCACTTGTTCCAGCACACGAAAGTCAAAGAAATATAAGCAGGCAACAGACAATAGATACAGAAAGTCTAAAGGATTCAAGAAAAAATGGGAGTTCTTGAGAAAAAGATCTAACAGGGGAAAGGAAAAATCTGATACATATTTTTTGTGCAAACAAAAGGGCCACTTTGCCATAAATTGTCCGAAAAGTTCAAAGAAAAAATAATGCATGGCCCAACTTCCTCCTCATCTTGAAGGAGGGGATTATTCAGATGTAGAATCTTTGTTCGAGCTTACTAGTGATCCATCCCCAGGCTTTTTAATCGCGATCTCTTACACAGATGATAAATACAGCCATTCTGATAGAGATTCGGATTCCGATGCTTCTGACCATTTCTTCGTCATGACAGATCCTTTTTCCCAAATCATACCCATATCAGATCCATATCCTATTGTTTCTATACAGATTTTTCATCAAAAATCCTTAGCTACTTTTGTGATAGCTTTGTTGGATACTGGTGCAGATGCTACTGTCATGAACCCCGACCTTCTTCTTGATGATTGTTGGAATCCATACTTCAAAATCTTCACTACAGTAAATGGGAGTCATATTGTCATTGATAAAATCAGCAATCCCATAAGCATCCAACTTTTCCCGAACCTCACAATCACTCACCGAGTCTTTGGTTCTAAACTTCCACAGAAAGATCTTGGTATAGGTTTTGCCCTTTTGAGCCAAATTCCCCACCTCTTTTTCAGTCCAAATGGAATTGTTTACAAAGACCAACTTCTTCCTTATACCAAAATTCCTAATTTCCTACACTTCCCAGAGTCTTGTGAGTCCAGTCTCCTCGAGTTAGTCCAAAATAATTTCATCCCTCGGTCATGTTCACAGTCTCACTGGACAAACTCTGAGTTTCACATAACACCTCCATTTTTATTTTATTTTTTTATGGGGGGGATATGGGAATCGATCCCAGGGTCTTACCCATGGGATGTGATGCCTTTTCCACTGGGGCAATCGTTTCCCATACATAACACCTCCATTTGTTACCTCTATGCATGTTCCATTCCAAGATACAGAAACGAGTCATGTAGATATATTTCCACATATGTTGACAGTTTCACAACCACTGGCGGTGACCCCCAGTATTTTTACATTTGACATTTCTTGTCTCCCCCCCTGAAGTGGTTGAATCAATCCTAAATCTCACTCTCCCTCTTCGAAGTACTCTCAATTATAAATTGTTTCACAAACTTCTTCTGCGAAATCATGGCCCCTCTGTTTTCCAAGGTATTTCAAATAATCCAGACCGTCCTTTTACTACCATTTTTCATATCTGTAGATTATGGTCACTACCGAAACTAGCACTTTGTTATTTCTGGTATCTTCTTGAGGTACACAGAATAGCTTTTATTTTCAATACTCAAAAACTATATTCTCATCTCTGGTGCTGTGATCAAGCCAAAGACCTTCCCCTAGAAAAACTCATCTTATTCAAAATCCTGAATTGGTTCCTCCCTACATCCGATTGGTTTCATTTTCTTAGTCATTAAAGGATTATGTAGTTCTTTACTTACACGGTGAAGGGATTCATGGGCAGAAACTCGTTCTAAACACCCATGAGTCCTCCCCTAAGGGATCCGCTCATACAAAACGAATCGAAAAATACAAAGAAAAAACTTACGTTTCTTAGTTCAAGAATCTGATTCTTGAATGGAAATGTTCTGTTTTTGGCTCTCGACATCAATCACCTTGAGTCCTCCCTTGCGGAATTACTCCCTACCGGTATCCAAGAAATCTGATTTCTTGGTATTTTGGTATTTTGTGCGGCTCAAGCATTAGTCTTTAGGTTTCAGCCAAGAGAAGTTTATATAGGGTGTGAGAGTTTGTTCCAAGAACAACTCCCACGTGGCTTCTGCTGGCAGTGGGAGTCTTAAACTCACATGCCCCCTAGACTTCTGCTGGCAGTGGGAGTCTTTATCGGATAACAACTCCCACATAATCCCAGCTATACCGAAAATGCCCCCTTATCTCTAATTCGAATAATAACGTCTTATTATCCTCAGAAAAATAAATGTCCTATACAATGAACCTAGACATATTCTAGATCCATTGAATCTGGACATGAAGCTCGTTAGCTCGTCTATGCGTGTGACCTTGTAGGTTCATATCACAATGGCAATGAAAACACACTTAGTAGTAGTGTGTGTTCATAAATCACAAGCGGTCCCTAGCAGGACATTGTGACTACCCAAAGTGAATGAATTTACGGTGGAACCTAATATCAATCCACTATTTAATCCCTTTGTCTCGCGATATCCTAATTAAGCATAAGGCTTGGTAGTCGTCACCCTTATAAGGCTTAATTATATTTATGCTCGATCTCCAGGTAGACTGTTCCATCAAACAATATTTAATAACCACTTTATTAAATACGTTTGAGCACGGCCATGCATTTAAACAATCTTTCCCTATCGAGGGGCCCATGGATATCTCTCTCTAATAAGAGAGGGACAAATTCATTACAATGCCTCTCACATTCAAGCCATGATAGGACACTACATCCGATCATCATTCGTATTGATTACTCAATTGAAAGTAACGTACGACTGAGTCAAAACGTGGCTCCATTCATGCTAGAATCAATGGAGACATAAGGTCTAAGGATTCTAAAATATTATTGGGGAAGTAATACTTATGACTAAGGACCATGAAGTATTACTTCTCTAACGGATCACGTCCGATACGATATATCTCAATATATTGCATCTATGATATGATTTGTACTCATTACACATGATTAGTAAAACTTAATCATCAATCAAACATCATACTAGTTTTATTTCATTGTAAAGTAGGTTACATAAAACTAGGGACAACTAGAATAGTAATTACATAAGCAAATGAGTTTTACTATCAAATCACGCATTTGATGTTCATAAGCAAAATTAACTATTCAGATGAAATGCTCAAAAAGATATAAAACGTACAACATATGCTAATGGTCCTAGGGCACTACTAACACACAGATCTATCATGAATCTTCATATTCCGAATTCCTCCCCAAGACTTTATCATTTCCCGACGGAACAGATTTTAGGATGGTACTCTTTTAATATTGCCACACCCAGAATTCAGAAAGATCACCCAGATGATTATATGAATATTTTACTACAAATGGCAATAAAAAATGGCATAAGGTTTGACAATTCAAACTACATTCCTTGGATGAGACAACATGGTCTAACAGATATTCTCATTACACCAGAGTGGTCAGATCACCTGTATTATGCTGAAGTTTTAATACACGCCAATGCTCCTTCCTCCAGCAGATTTCAATTTTCGGCGAATACTCTAGTTTCAGCAAGAATTCCTGAAGAACCCTCTACTTCAGATGATGACCATTTCCATGATAATTGGGTGCCTCATAATTCCTCTGATTATGATTCCGAAGCCGAAGATCATGGCAGTCCTTAAACTAGTATTTGAGTTTGTAAAATATTAATTCAGTATGTAAATTATTATTCTAATTTCGTTGTGTGATTTAAAACAAAAATCGAAAAAGCCAAAAAAACAAAAACGGCAAACTTCTATTTCATATTTTTCTCTTATTTCAACTACTTATTCTGGTAGTGTTTATGGCTATTTTAGGTCTACTATTGCAAAATAGACATATTGGTCCTACAAAAACAAAAATGTCAATTTATTTAGCCTTTAGCTAGACTTTAGTCATTTTGCTTGTTTTCGAGTTCGAATTTCACGTCCGAAACGTGTCTTGTACAGTTATTAGTTTGTTTTCAAGTCCGTCACTTGTTATGTACTGTTATTAGTTTATTTTCGAGTCCGGATTTCACGTCCAAAATGTGTCTGGTAAGTTTTCTGTACATTAGTTTATTTTCAAATCCGGATTTCAAGTCCGCTTTGTAATGTTTGCCAAATAAAAGGCAGTGTAATCCCTTCTTGTTTCCTCATAGGTTGATAAAAGGAGAAAAGTGTTAGTGAAATAAAAGAAGTTTGTCCCACAATTCTCTTGCTTTCTTTCTATTTTCCAAATGCTTTTCAATTCCTTCCCGTAATAATTTCAAGCTTTTCAATCTTCTTCTTTTGTTTCAAAGTAGTAGTAGTATATGGTTCTAAATCATTAGTTTTTTTTTAAATATTAGTCTCTTATTTTAAGTTTTCTTCTAACTCATGTCTTTTGGTATTAGAGCCATGGTCGGCAAAATTTTCGGTGACTGAATCTGAGGAACGGGGGAAGATTATGACACTATATATTATTATTTTCAAATGATTTTTACACAGTATCAGTTTATTTTTAGATGATTAGTAACACTGCTTTTGATATTTGATTAGTATGATTTGCATTATGCCGCTAGTTCTTTAATTCCTCATGATCTTTGACCAGTATGCTCTGAATTAAGTCAAAGTTGCCTTCATTAGGATCTTCTGTGAGTACTTTCATCAGAAAACTAAGATTTTTGAGAAATTAAAAGATTTTGCGGGTACTTTCATTAGAAAACTAAGAATTTTAATAAAGTAACTGAACACTTTTGAAAAGTCTACTGGTATAGATCCCTGTTTAAGAAGTCATAGTTATGCTAGCCTAACGAGGAAGGCCCGGTACACTGATGAGTGAAATTCCAGTATGGGTTGTGCGTCTGATGCATAAAAATAATTTTTTAAGCAGCAATCGATCAATTTTAAAAATATTAAATCTGAAAATTGATTTTATCAGTCATAAGTCCCCTTACCCTCGGATTTGGTCCCCTCCAATTTACCTCAATCATGTCTTCAAGTAGTTCATCTTCTAATTTAATAACTCTTCCTGATTCACCTAGAAGTAGTTTTTCAAAATCTCGTCTTCCCAACGTTTATGAGTTAGATTATGTTTCTGAAGATAGTAAATATCCTTTGTCTTCATACCCCGTAGTAAATCCATACAATATTTATCAAAAAGAAAAACCCAAAAATATTGTAGGTATGCATCTTAAACAAGTCCTAGGGAGAAACCCTGCGTCAACTTCTGTCAAAGATTTCTGTCAAGCATCCCATTTTTCCACCCACAAACTGCCCTCCACAACAGTACGTAATCCTCCAACTTCCCGAACAGTTTCCAAAAACTTATCTAGATCAAGGTTACACTCACATACACTTTGGTGCCATTCGATTGGCAGTCACACTCCATGCCAAGAAAGGTCTCCCGATGGTTTCCCGTGTTGCACTTCTTGACTCCAGATTCCAAAAATACGAACATGCCGTCATCGGAACAGTGCAAACAACCCTCAATGCTGGGACAATCTTCGTGACCCTCTTCCCGAATTTTACCATGCTCTTAGACGATCCAGCTCTTTCTATTGTGTTTCGTGTTCAGATTCAAATCACTGGTCCAGAATTGAAGAATACATATATGGCAACCCTTCACCACCGGATGGCATACAGAGTCTAAAACCATGCCTTTGAGCTTCCACTTCCTCCCCAATTACAAAATGGTGATTCCATATTCCTTTCAGTTGATTCTCCTCAAACCCCTCACTGTACTTTTGTTCCCAGACAAATCAAAAGAGAGGAACTCTAAGCCCTTCTACCCACCTCTTGGATTATCAGTTAAGAAAAACACAGAATTGAAACAGTCAAGCCTATCCAGCACACAGAACCCATGTTTACCAAAAAGAATGATGGTTCAGTCGAAATTAAATTCCCTAACAGGAATGAGGTTTCTACTGTTTTCCCTACTGAATTCTCATTGATGGATGGTGACGCCTGATCATCTCTCAATACTCCAGTGGTAATGTTCGCTTCTGATGGCAAACCAATTTATCAAGGAAAGGATGAAAAAGGTCACATCTGGTATGACGTTTGCTCGTGTAAATACTGCCTATATCACTGGTCAGATGATGATGATGATTTACAAAAGAAATCAAAATCCAGAAAATCTAAAAGCATTCAGCAAAGTCTTCGCGCAAGATATGAAGCATGTGACACCTCGGTTGGTCTTCTAGGAGAACCAAGTGGCAAAAAATTCGAATACTATGTTCAGTACCAACCTCATTCTCAGTCCCATTCCAACTCAACTTCTTCCTCAGACAACCCACCATACAAAACCCATCCTCCTCCTCCCATCCCGTCACTACCCACTCCACTCCCTTTCTACATGATGTCCCCGTCTCCTTCTCTTTCTGACAGGTCATTCTTGGTCCAAAACATTTCGAACCTTCGCAGCAAAGTCGGAGCCCTGCACAATCAACTGTCCTATTTGGTCCAGTACACCACCTAATGGTCCCCTCAAATGTTCAAGCTGTTGTCTGAAAAGGAGTTTTTACAACACCAACTTAAATCCCTTGAGTTCCATTTAAATCAATCTATGCCATTCCCATTTTCAACCTCTTAATCAACCTACTCTCCAGTCTTGGCTACAGAAAGTACCCCACAACTGACAAATAATCCGGATACCTCAGATCCCACAGTTGGAGCTTCAACCATAGCCGAAATGCCCAACTTTTAAAACCAAACCCTATCTTTTCTTACCTCTAGAAACTTTCTCCAGCTTCCCCACCAAACCCTTCTCCTGTTATCTATCCTCCAGATTCTTCTTCCCTTGATTACTTTGAGGCGTTTGACAACCTTTTCATGATAAATACAGAACCAGTTGTTGTTGAAACTGTTGTAAACCAAATGGAAGATGATATCCCTCCACTTCCACAGTTCACCATCGATGATGTTCCTCCTTTTAAATGGCGTGAAAGATTCCAGTCTCTATCTGCTTGGCTCAACACTGACATGAAACACTACCCACTCCCTGATGTCCTCAGAAAATTTGTTGCTAGACTGGAAGGCAGCCTTCGAGAATTTTGGAACTCATTGGGAGAAGAAAGACAACTTTGTCTTCAGTTTCTTCGGCTCAATTCTCCTGAGGAAGTACTCACAGTACTTAAAGGACACTTTCTGGGTAAAGAAAACCTTGACATCAACATTGCCAGAGCAGAGCAACTCCTGGTCACAGCTCTTCTAACCCTCTATTTTGCATCTCAGACAGCAGTACTACAAACAATACCATCATGTCCTTCACAGATCCATGCCCTCCCGTCTGTATACAAATCATCTCTCACAAGTCTTTAGCTACTCCTGTGATAGCTTTGTTAGATACTGGTGCAACTGCTACCGTTATGAATCCTGATATCCTCCCAGCAGAATTCTGGATTCCATATTCTAAGATCTTTACCGTAGCAACCACTTTGTCATTGATAAGATCAACAAACCCATGAATATCCAACTCTTCCCTAACCTCACTGTCACTCACCAAGTCCTAGGATCAAAACTCACACAAAAGGATCTTGTCATCGGATTTGACCTCTTAAGTCAGATTCAGAATCTTTCGTTCACCAAAAAAGGCCTTGTTTATAGAGGACAGTTTCTCCCTTGGACTAAATATTCTAACTTCTTCCAATTTCCCGAGTCTTGTCAGTCCAATCTTCTGAAATCAGTGCAAATAGATTTTATCAGTCAGTCTTGTGCACAGTCTCATTCAGAATTCCTAACCAAATGTCCAAACCCATTATAGAAAGATTATGAATTTTACATAACACTTCCTTTTGATACCTCCATACAGGTTACACCCCAGAAAGCAAGTCATAGTGGAATGTTTCCAGAACACTATGAACTAGCAACAACTCCTGGATGAAAAGCTTATTGAACCTACTTCTTCATCATGGGCGTCAGAAGCTTTCTATGTCAACAAGAGATCTGAACAAGTTCGTGGAAAATTAAGTCTAGTCATCAATTACCAATCTTTGAATAAATTTTTAAAAGATGATAGGTTCCCTCTCCCCAGGAAAAATTCACTTTTTCAGTATCTATCGGTGGCTAAAATATTTTCCAAATTTGATCTTAAAGCAGAATTTTGGCAACTCGGAATTTCCCCTGAAGATAGATACAAAACAGTTTTTTGCATCCAAAATCACCATTATCAATGGACGGTTATGCCTTTCGGTCTAAAAGTTACTCCCTCTTATTTTCAAAAGGCTATGACCAAATTTTTTCAATCCCTGATTCCAAATGCTCTAATTTATATAATTGACATTCTTTTATTTTCAAAAGATTTTGAATCTCATCTTGTTTTGCTGAATAAATTTCATCAGTTGGTCAAAGATTTTGGTATAATGTTTTCAGAATAGAAAATGGTTTTGGGAACTGCCGAGGTTGACTTCTTGGGTATGAAACTTCATAATGGTAGTTATATTCCACAACCCCACATTGCTGGAAAATTGCAGGAGTTTCCTGACTAAATCCATTCGACCTAACAACTACAACAGTTCCTTGGTGTTGTAAACTATATCTGCAATTTCATTCCCAGATTGCCAAATTCAGATCAATTCTCACTCCTAGACTTGAGAAGAATCGTCCTCCTTGGACGTCCAAACACATTGAAGTAGTCAAAAAGCTCAAAGTTCTTGCCGGTAAAGTTCCCCCATTGCAAATTCCTTCCTCTGGGGTCCGCATACTTCAGACAGATGCTTCAGATGAGTTTTGGGGAGCAGTTATTTTAGAAGATTTAAACGGTAAAAGAAGAATATGTGCTTACCAAAGTGGCCAGTTCAAGGAATCAGAGAGACATTACCATTCTACATTCAAAGAAATCTTGGCAGTGAAACACGGTATTGAGAAATTTGAATTCTTTCTGGTCAGCCATAGATTTGTCGTTGAAATGGATATGTCTGCTTTACCCAGAATGCTACATTTCAAACAAAAAATGATTCCTGATGCACAGTCGTTACGATGGCAAAAATGGTTTTCTCAGTACACATTTGACGTTAAATATATTTCTGGAAAATCGAATGTACTTGCAGATTTTCTCAGTCGACCTCCGAAGACGAAACCTCCAAATTCAGTGTCTACACTAATCCTATGCATTGCTACAATTGAGACGTCTTCTCCTTCTACGAAACCTGATGTTTATATTTCCTTCGCAAAAACTCAAATTTTGGCAGAATCATGAGTTTCGGCACAAGTCTCACTCACAGAGATTGATGAAAATTTTAATAAATCATGGTTACCGCATAACAAGCTTTGCTTATAATTTTCAAGCCGAAGATCATGGCAGTCCTTAAACTAGTATTTGAGTTTGTAAAATATTAATTCAGTATGTAAATTATTATTATAACTTCGTTGGGTGATTTAAAAAAAAATGGGAATGACATAGATTGATTTAAATGGAACTCAAGGGATTTGAGTTGGTGTTGTAAAAACTCATTTTCAGACAACAACTTGAACATTTGAGGGGACCATTTGGTGGTGTACTGGACTAAATAGGACAGTTGATTGTGCAGGGCTCCGAATTTGCTGCGAAGGTTCGAAATGTTTTGGACCAAGAATGACCTGTCAGAAAGAGAATGAAACGGGGACATCATGTAGAAAAGGAGTGGAGTGGGTAGTGACGGGGTGGGAGAAGGAGGATGGGTTTTGTATGGTGGGTTGTCTGTGGAAGAAGGCGAGTTGGAATGGGACTAAGAAGGAGGTTGGTACTGAACATAGTATTCAAATTTTTTGCCACTTGGTTCTCCTAGAAGACCAACCGAGGTGTCACATGCTTCATATCTTGCGCGAAGACTTTGCTGAATGCTTTTAGATTGTTTGGATTTTGATTTCTTTGGTAGATCATCATCATCATCATCTGACCAGTGATCTAGGCAGTCTTTACACGAGCAAACGTCATACCAGATGTGACCTTTTTCATCCTTTCCTTGATAAATTGGTTTGCCATCAAAAGCGAACATTACCACTGGAGTATTGAGAAATGACCAGGCGTCACCATCCATCAATGAGAATTTAGTAGGGAAAACAGTAGAAACCTCATTCCTGTTAGGGAATTTAATTTCGACTGAACCATCATTCTTTTTGGTAAAAATGGGTTCTGTGTGCTGGATAGGCTTGGCTGTTTCAATTCTGTGTTTTCATAACTGGTAATCCAAGAGATGGGTAGAAGGGTTTGGAGTTCCTCTTTTTTGATTTGTCTGGGAACAAAAGTACAGTGAGGGGTTTGGGGAGAATCAACTGAAAGGAATATGGAATCACCATTTTGTAATTGGGGAGGAAGTGGAAGCTCGAAGGCATGGTTTTGGACTCTGTACGCCATCCGGTGGTGAAGGGTTGCCATATATGTATTCTTCAATTCTGGACCAGTGATTTGAATCTGAACACGAAACACAATAGAAAGAGCTGGATCGTCTAAGAGCATGGTAAAATTCGGGAAGAGGGTCACGAGGATTGTCCCGGCATTGAGGGTTGTTTGCACTGTTCCGATGATGGCATGTTCGTATTTTTGGAATTTGGAGTCAAGAAGTGCAACACGGGAAATCATCGGGAGACCTTTCTTGGCATGGAGTGTGACTGCCAATCGAATGGCACCAAAGTGTATGTGAGTGTAACCTTGATCTAGACAAGTTTTTGGAAACTGTTCGGGAAGTTGGAGGGTTACGTACTGTTGTGGAGGGCAGTTTGTGGGTGAAAAATGGGATGCTTGACAGAAATCTTTGACAGAAGTTGACGCAAGATTTCTACCTAGGACTTGTTTAAGACGCATACCAACAATATTTTTGGGTTTTTCTTTTTGATAAATACTGTATGGATTTACTACGGGGTATGAAGACAAAGGATATTTACTATCTTCAGAAACATAATCTAACTCATAAACGTTGGGAAGACGAGATTTTGAAAAACTACTTCTAGGTGAATCAGGAAGAGTTACTAAACTAGACGATGAACTACTTGAAGACATGATTGAGGTAAATGAGAGGGTGTTCTATATGAGATTCTAAGTCTGGGCTATACACCAATATGTTGTCAAAGAAAACTAGCACAAATTTTCTTAAAAAATGGCCCAAACACCCTGTTCATTAAAGACTGAAAAGTAGATGGGGGCATTGGTAAGGCCAAATGCCATGACCTTAAACTCAAACAACCCAAAATGAGTATTAAATGTAGTCTTAGGGATGTCCTCCTCCTTCATCCCAATTTAGAAATATCCAGACTTTAAGTCAACCTTAGAAAAGTACTCAGCTCCATGTAACTCATCAATAAGGTCATCCACCATTGGATTATGGAATTTGTCCTTAATAGTTAGCATGTTGAGCTGCCTAAAGTCCACACAAAACATCCATGACCTATCCTTTTTCTTTACCACAATGAGGGAGAGAGGAGAATGGACTATTAATGGTTTGAATAATGCCATCATTCAACATTTCTTTAACGTGTTTCTCAATCTCATCTTTTTGAGAATGAGGGACCTTGTAAGATCTAAGCGTAACAGGTTGTGCCCCTTCCTTAAGCTGAATATGATGCTCATGATTCCTACTATGAGGCAATCTTTTTGGCATCTAAAAAACATCAGCATACTCTTCCAATATTCCCTTAATTGTATCATGTATCTCCTCCATCCCTACTTTGTTAAGCTGCATAGAACACAATTGTCACATCCCAACCCCTGTTGGCCCTGCATACACTTCAAAAGATCTTTGGCTGAAACTGATTTCAATTAAGGCCCTTTCCCACTACTTCTGATATGGGGTTTGCATTTGATATTCGGAACAAAATTTCGGAATTCGGTTCGGTTTTATAATGTTTTATAAAAAACGAACCAAACCAAACCAAAATTTTATGAAAATCGAAAACCAAATACCAAAATTATTTCGGTATGGTTCGGTTCGGTTTGTACCGAAATTTCACTTTTCTTGTGGACCACAACTTAATAAAAATTAGACAAAAAATAAAATTATAATGCACAATTAAAATAAAAAATAAACTAAAAATTAAGAATAAAAAATACAACTCTACAAGAATAACATTAATCATTCAGTCCCCAATAATTCGGGGTATAGGCGGGGATGAATATTAGACAGACCTAACATTTGGCAATAAATGCACAAAGTGGCTACTACCAGAATGTCATTGAAACAGATTGATTGAAGACAACCCTAAGTAATATTAATATTACTTATAAATATAATACAAATTTTTATGGATAATAAAAAATGGTCTATTCGGTATTTCGGTAATTCAGTTTTTAAAAATTGAAAATCGAATACCAAACCGAAATATTTTGACTTTTTCAAAACCGAACCGAATAAAGCAAAATACCGAATAAAGCGAACCATATAATAAAATTTGGTTCGGTATTTCGGTTTAAATGAATAGTGAATACTCCTACTTCTGACCACTACCTCATTCATTTCCTTAGAGAATTTGACAGATTGGTCCTTATAATCCAGCACAATAGGACTATGCTCTTCCAACCAATCCCCTCCTAATATCATATCATTTCCCCCCAGAGTTAACACATGTAACTCTTTGCTAAACTCCATTTCATCAATCTTCCATTTGACTCCCTTACAACTCTCCCCATACCATCTCTCTTCTCCATTTCCTAAAACCAGCAACAAGGGTTTGATGTTCTCCACCTTAAGGCCTAACTGCTTCACAATCTTAGCATTAATGAAGCCATATGTGCTTCTAGGGTCTATGAGGATAGAAAATTGCATATTCCTTGCCATTTTTCCAGAAATATGAAGATAGCTCCTCTAGTAGTTCCTTTAAGGGCATTAAAGGAAATAAATGCATGATCAGCTACCTCTTCTCCTACACACATCACATTCTCACCAGAATAAGGCTGCATCACCTGTAGTTCTAGTCCAATACCTTCTTCTTCTTGATGATCACATAGGTAAAGCATGTTCACCTAAGCTAGAGCACACTTATGCCGTGGTGAATATTTTCACCACATTTAAAGCATAAGTTTAGTTCTCTCCTTCTCTGCATCTTCTCATTAATGATCATTTTGAATTTGATAGGATCTTTAGAGGCAGATGTGAACCCAAATGCTTGATAGGAGAAGGTTTGTTGTTGGTGGAAGTTGTACTCAATGAAGTATTAGGAGTAAATATGGAATACTGAGGCTTGTGACTGCCTTTGGTAGTCACTTGCAAGTGCATTTCTTGTTCCACTACTAGCCTGAAAGCATCTGAAGCAGGCATATGCATCCAAATAGTAATAAAATAACATTAAATTTTAAATATATTTATATATCTATATAAAATAACAACTTAAACTTATGAGTATCTTTTAACCATTTTGCAAGATATTTTTTGCTTTCAATTTGGGTTGGTTTCTTTCATTTTTAGCAACTCGACACGAATATTTTCAGTGATTTGAGATCGTTTGTTTTTAGGTGCCATGACTTGCTTGAAGTAGAAAATGTATGATTTGAAATGATAATGAAATTTATGATTATGCTAGCATTTATATATGTATAATAAAAAGAAAACAAACGAAAAAACGTTTCAAAAATACAACATACATGAGTGAATATTTTAAATGCATACATGATTTACATACTTTTTAGATACTGTATGTATATAAATGAATCTTCTAAATCTAATATACATAATGTACATGCATGATGTACGTACATTTGTTTTTTAAAACTCATGAATCTTATATATCTTTTAAATTCATGTTTTTAAAATATGAAGGGACACAAGTGTCGTATGTTGTATATTGGTTATTTTTTTAAAAATATAATTTTTACATGTAAGTCTCTATTTAAAAATAACCTTCATATAGTAATATTTTTCTCCGGTAGTAATTGTATGAACTTTGTTACACCAAAAATTTATAAAAATTAAAACAGTATTGGTGCAAGGATTATAAACAACATTCATTACTATTAAAATGTTCCTTTTCACCTTTTTGAATCGGAGAATCACAGCGAATTTTTAACTAATGAGTTGTTTTATGTCCCTGGTTAAACTTGGACTTAGAGATGATCAAATCAGACCCGACTCGTCGGTTCCGGTCTAGTTTTGGGTCCAAGGCTTAGTACTGGACCGGAACCGTACAGACCCAGAACCAGATTGAACCTGGACCGACGATTTTGAGCAGTAGACCCGGCCGGTTCCCTTTTTATAAAAAAATTGAAATGATGGGCTGTGATTTTTTGTCTATTAGAAATGAAGGGATTTGATGATTTGCCCGTTATTTTTTAAATAAAGTGCTGATTTTGATTTTGTTTTGTTTTTTAATTCAAATATTTTCTCATTAAATATCAATCTTCCTTCTTAAAAATAATTCACACCTTCCTCTTATAATTCTCTCTTCTCTATCAATTCTCAAACTCTCCCAAACAATCTAAATAAAGTTAGTTTTAAGTTTTTGGAGAATCTTATTATTCCGAGAATTTTTTTTTGTATTTTTTTTAATCTTCATTAAAGCTTCCAAAAAAGACTTGCGAAAATGTACTTGAAACACCTCCTCCCCCAACGTGTAATCTATCCCAATCAAGTAGTTCTACAGAGTTGGGTTCAAGGTCTGTGTAAAAAAAATCTCTAGTTTTCGAGCAATGATTTTCGCAAGTTGAACAACCGGATGGTTTCATTAAAGCAGTATGTAATTATTGCCTCAAGGAGTACACTTTTAAAAAAGAGCCTGACACGGATCACTTATGAAGCACACAAGGACACATACTGATATCGACTAAGCGGCAAGGTAAAGGGGTTATAACAGGTAAGAAAACTACGTGGGATATGATTCCTTTATACCTGAGAGGATAAGTAGGCAACTATTTAGCGTAAACCCAATTTAATTTTATAAATTAATATTTATAATATTCTTTCCATGTTAAACAAACTACCAATAATATAAAAAATTTAAAATATTATTTAAAGATTTCAATTTTCTACCGGTAACAAATAAGTAATACCTCATTTGCATTTTATCGAAACCAAGTTTGCTTAATTATCGTTCTTACACAACCAGATAGGAACCGTGTCCGCAATCAGAGCAGCATAAAAGTAGAACCGTACAAAAGCGGAAACGTATAGAATTGGAAATGGACCCGAACCGTGGGCATCTCCACTTGGACTAAATTAAACAGGGTCAAAATTACAAACTACACAGGGTTCTGGCAAAACAAACACAATATGAAAATCAGGCAAAACAAACACAATATGAAAATCAGGCAAAACAAACTTCAAATTCCATCCAAATTCCCAGTCACAAGATCATTGATCCTTGCTCAATTTCAAGTACATCATCAGAGCTAAAAGTTGAAGGGAGAAAAAGGGAAACAGATGATGTTCTGGGCAACACTAATCTATACTCCCTTAATCATAAGGTATTTGGATATACGCAGCATCACAAAAAAATGGAATGTCAGCATACATTCCAGCAAGCGCGCACCTCATGCTTTCCAAAACCGTAAAAAGATAAGCAAATGCAACCGCGGTCCAGAAATGCATCCCGATTTTACCCCAGTATAGTGCAAGAGGCATCCAACGACTCACAGTTCCGATGACTTGCAAAGCTATCTCGAGAAGCATTCCCATCACCACGTGGAACCTGAAGTAATGAGGCCATTCCTTTCTCCTAACTACTCCAAGGTACGCCACAAAAAAATAAGCCATTAAAAACCAGCCGGGAAGTTTTCCTATAGCTCCTAGAAAGGGGTAAGTCAAGTACTCAAAATGCTCCAAGAACGGATGCAGATGGTATGCTGTCTCGGCGTACATCCATGTCTCGTGAAGAGGCATCATATAAGGGAGGCACGCTAAGGCTCTCCACCACCACCGTGGCTTCTTTGTCATAGCAGGATAGCGATAGCTGTAAGGAACATCCTTCGCTGCTCTTGGAGTCGAAGCCAAGCAACGTCGAGTGGGCAATTTGGGTATGATATGTGACAGACCGCCTAGTTCACCACTCAAAAGCAGTGATGAAGCAGAGGAAAGGCAGAGAGGCTTTGTTCCTAGCATACACATCAAAAGATATTTCAGAAAAATGTAGTACCAGTCAGACATGTACTAATGCTGAAACCAGACAGAGAAACATTCGGTCCGCACAGACAAATTCACAATAACAAGTACTAATGCTGCATAAACCAAAATTGGCTTATAACAAACTAATCAAGCTCAGTTTCCGTTAAAGGATGCACATAAAATGGTAAAGAAAAATTAACCGGAGGCATCCTTATTTTTCTTCATCAGTACAGCAACATATCATACCTGAGTTGCACTCTTTAACCTAAGAGATAGGCATGTTCTTCAATCACTCACACGAACAATAACAACATCATAAATCATCAACAATTGCAGTTGGGAAGTATCATCAACACAGATAAAGCATATCTCAGAAAGAATCAAGCTTTTGCACATATTTGCATGACTCATAACAACAGTTGGTAAAAACAATGGCCAACAATGAAAAAATCTTCCATGAAGCATATAATCATGTGTAATATTTTCTTCCGTACTGCTCTAACTCAATAACTTGGCACAACATGATTACATTCAAGATATATAGCCTAAAATCAGTTTAAAAGTTCAAAAGACACAAAGGTCCAGATTTTGAAGATTTTTTTCCAAAGAGAGCAAATATTAATCATATACTCCCAAACGCCCCCAGATCCAAATAAAACCCAGCTTTAACTGGACGGAAAAAACTGTAAAGCAGTTCAAGCAGAAGGTAAGAATCCTATAGGTCCATCATATTTTAACTTAAAATGTCAAACCTACGGCACTGCTCCCTTTCACGTAGGCAAACTTAATGAGGATTTTTTTTAAAAATCTTTATTTCAAATTTAACTAAAATGACATTCAATTTGGATGAGAAACGAGAACCACCACCTTTTCCAGCTACTGAGCATCAATAAAAGAAACAGTGCATCAAATAGAGCACATAAGAATTAACACCAATTTGCACTTCCAATTACACTACAAAAAACTGACACGGAATGAATATACACTAAAACATGCATACGAAATATGCCTCAAGAGGCTAAGACCTACTCAAAATTCAACAACATAGAATATATTAGTACCTTTAGAGAAGCAGGGAATCAGATTCCGATGAGGTGCCGAGGAACTTCTACAGCAAGAAAATACATTCTTGCTCGGTAGGCGTGGGATTCCTCCTGATACTGAGCTGTGAGATTTCTTCAAAGAGCATCCATTTAGGATCATATTCAGCCAACTTTTTCGCCACTCCTGAACCAATATTCGAGAAAATAAACTATCATAAAGGAAGAAACTGAAGTCAAGACTAAAACAAGATATCCAACAAAAAAGGGAAATGATACATTAAGAAGCATGCTTTTCCAAGCATATTGACATCAGGCAATTACAAGAAACCCTAAACTAATCACCACCAAGGTAATGAATTTGTATTTACAAAAGATATTTAAGAAACAAACTGATTATAATACCCTAACCAAAAATAAAGTTCTAGGTCTTAATTAGATAGAGTTAACTAACACTAGTTATGATGCTTCAGTGTATCGGTTTGGTTAGAAAATCAAACTGATTTTTAGGAATAATATAAGCCACGTTATCTTAGAAGTACATCCTAATAAGTAAGAACATTTTCCAGAAACATTACCGTTAAATTAAGTCAATTAGAAGCACAGTTTCAAACCCACATATTCCTAAATCCTAAACATTCAGAATTAGCCACACCACACACTAAAATAAAACCCCAGAAAATCTAACAACTACTACCTCATTTCCATAATATAAGTCGTTTAGAACATGTAACCAAAATTAATAAAACAAAACAGGCACGTACTTTATTTGTCAAAATATCAACATTACTCTCTTAATAGAATTAAGATTACTATTTCGACTAATAAAAGTACCTTGTTTTTTTTCTTACTTAATGTTCGCTACATATTCTAAACATAAACTACTTATATTATGTAATTGAAGGAGTATAAACTAAAAATTTCTATAGACCCTAACGAATAATCGAAATATGCTACCTTAGACTTCTGATTCCATAGATTCCAAAAAAAAAAAAAAAAAAAAAAGCACAGGCCTCTCCTGGAAGAACCGTAATACTCGTATATAAAATTATTCATACACAATATACACATATGGGGTAGAATTGGAGAAAGATTTACCTAATTGGAGAACATAGAGTGAAGATTGACTCAAGTAAAGGAGAGAAAGTATGGGGGAAAAGGGTTTATTCGCCCTTTTGGAATATGGCTTATCTGTTCAATTGGAAATGAACCCCCAAAGATATGGAAAATTCGTTTCAAGTGCCCCTCAAAAGCGGGTGAAAATCGTCTGTACCCTTGAGTACCTATTCTTTTAGTCTGGCTCCTATACGTAATAGGAAAAAATTTGCACCGTACGAAATAATTTGGACCGTCGAATTATATTTTTAACGGCCAAATTTGGAAAGAAAAAAGTTGCGGTTAGATTTAAAAAAAAACTGTTCTCTCTTCAAATCTGGACCGTTCAAAGCTATCATCCGACGACCCATATTGTTCCGCAAATGCAGAACAATTCCTGTTCCAGAGTTGAATGTTATAATGTTATTTTATTACTATATGAAGGTAAAAATTTTAAGTATAGTTCTAAAAAAACATGAAATATTATAATGTATAGTTTATTCTTATTTATAACTTGTCCAGAGTTGCCCCAACCCTAAATACGCTGAAGCAAAGGCTCTACCGGAAGGACTTCGGTTTTCTATGAATCAAGGATATCAACCGTTACTTATCGAAAGTGACTGTCAAACACTGGTTAATTGGGTCCATCAAGTAGAAGAAGATTTGTCCCCATTAGGACATATTGTTAGCCAAATATGAAATTTGATGGGGACTAGTATAACTAATTTATCTTTTTTGCACATATCTTGTAACATTATTGTTGATAGATTAGCCAATCACACAATGAGGCTTAAAGCCTCTTTTCAATGGTTTGGAGAACCACCGAGTTTTCTCCTGCCAAATGTACTCCATGATATCGTTAAATGATATATTAATACATTTTTATTAAAAAAAAAATGGTCCCGAGTTCAGTATTACAACTCTATGGAGATTATTCTTATATAGAGTATTACTATGTAGATGTTTTACTGTATTAAGAACACGACCTGACAATTCTAGATTATCAATGTAATTCTTTGATTCATCGAACTAAGTCAATATTTACTTACAATTTTTCAATTTTTATCCTTATTTAAGTAACAATATGTAAATTAAAATATAAAATCAATCACCTAATTAAAATGATATATTTCTAAAATTGACATCCTTTCTTCCCTATTTAATTTGTAGGACTCAGATATGAGCCACATATCCTAGCTGGATTGCGTGTAGAGAGATATAGTTAAAGATATGATGAATGTTGGATTTCTTTCCCCCAAAAATTGAAACTGATAGAACAAGCCAAAATTGGAAGTTTTTTGCCTTCCAATGATAGCCAAATTTTTCGGAGCACGCCAGATTTTGCAAAATCACTTTGGCTTCATGACAAGGCAGGAAATGTTTTACTTAGAACATCGAATAGCAATATTTTGTAATATTTTGTAGTTTTGGTATTAGTGTTAAATTGTAAACAGCAGAAGACAAAGCAAACTAGAACTAAAGAGGAAGTATTATGTATGCAATGCAATGGCAAAGAACAAGCCATTATGTATAGCATGGTTGATCAGAAGAAGAAAAAAAACTCAAAGCAGTGCAAGAATAAAGAGAAGTGGGCCTGTCAACACATTAGTGTTGTGTAGTTAAATGGGCCTAATTATTGTCAATAATGTAAATAGTCCAGTTCACTTTGTAATTGAAAAAGGAATGAATTTTATTCACCCGGATCCGGTTTATTTATTATAGTGGATAGTCCATTTAGTTCAGATATTTTGTCTCCTTTTTAGATAGTTGTAAATAGTTAAGTTTCTATTTTTGGTCCTTGTATAAATACAGCTCTTGGAGCCTTTTTTACATAATATGAAAAATAAGAAAAGCTTTCATAAATTCTCTCTGGTTCTTGTTGATTTCTCCTTGCTTCCATTGACAAATTAATTGTTCTTATTCACTTCAATATGGTATCAGAGCTGCGTAGACTTGATGCTACGCAGAAGAACAGAACGATTCATGTTACTTGATGCAATTACTCCATTCGGATTGAGGAAATTGAATCGAAATTGTTGCGATTAATTTCTTCTGTTGCGATTGCAGTTGCGAAGTCTGAATTGAGCATTGTGAAGGCTTCGATTACTGTTTCGAAGGTCTCGATTGCAATTACGAAGGATTTCTGCTACATCTGATAAGTTTTTTTTTTCCATATTCATCCTGAGGATATTTTTCTGTTCTTTGAAGGCTGTGACCTTCCATTGCTGGTTGTTTCTTTGCACTTTGAAGGCTGTGACCTTCCAACTTGTTTATTTTTTTATTCTTTGAAGGCTGTGACCTTCCATTTCTAAAAAAGGTCTAGCATTTGTTTATCTTTCTTGTTTGAAATTGGTTTGTCAATTGATAGGTTGTATTTGTTTGGACTGCAATTAGGTTTTGTTTTCCTAAATAGTAGGTTAACTGTACCTGTGTTGTTTTACAGGATTTTAGTAGTTGTGATTTTGTTTCTAGGACAATTTGCTTTGTAATTAGCACATTGTTTGTAAAGGATTAGGGTATGGTAAGTATCTCAATGGCAGAGTCATCTACCAACCCTACTGGTACTGAGATATCCTTATCTCATCCATACTATCTTCATCTCAATGAAAATCCAGCACTAAAGCTTAGTAGCAAGGTTCTGACAGGCTCTGACAATTATTTTGGGTGGAGAAGAGCTGTTAGAAGGACCTTGATCACTAAGAACAAGTTAAGCCTCATAGAAAAGGTGCCAAACATAGTGCATCCTAAGGTTGGAGAGCCATTGTATCATGCTTGGGAACAAGCAGATCAACTGGTGTTTACTTGGATCATGAATAATGTCAGTGAAGCCATTGGTCCTAGTATTCAGTTATTAAATACTTCCTTTGAAGTTTGGAAAGATTTAGAAGAGAGATACCAGAGTGGTGATCTCTATAGATATTCTAGCTTGTTAGAGGAAATCTATAGCTTGAAGCAAGGGACCATGACAGTGACTGAATACTTCACTCAACTTAAGATCTTATGGGATGAATTTCTCATGATTAGGCCTATGGCTCAGTGTACTTGTGGACTGTGTATCTGTGGTTGTTTAGCCACGATCCAAAAATATTCAGATATGGATTTTGTTGTGAAATTCATTAAAGGCCTGAATGATAATTTTGGCACAATTAGGTCTCATGTGTTGATTAAGAAGCCAACTCCAAGCATCAATGAGGTATTCAATGATGCTTGTCAACATGAAAAGGAAATGGCTTATGCCTCACACCAAAATGCTCCACAAATTCTATGTAGTCAAGGAGGATCCAATTCTTTTAAGAATGATATGTCAGAGAACTCAGCAAGAAATTCTAGAGTAGAGGCTAAACATGTCAATGCTGTTTCAGGGGGATTTGGTAGAGGAAACTTCAACAAAAGACTGCTTTTATGCTCTTATTGTGGTAAACAAGGACACACAGTCGACAAGTGTTATAGAAAGCATGGTTATCCCCAAGGAAATCAGTTTAGAGGACAAGTAAGTAATGCCAATACTGCAGCATGACTGGTGCAAGACCTTTTAGGTCCAACAATGCTTATAATGGTAGTAATACCAATGGAGGCTTCAGACCAATTAGTTCTGTTGGTATGAATGTTAACCAGTTTTCAGCACAAGGACAAGGTGGAAACATTTATGGAGGGATGTATGCAGAGCAAGGAATTTCTAGGAATGGTTATTTGACTGGTGCACTTGCTTATGCAGAACATCCAATGATCAACCAGGCATACACTACTGGCCAGAACTGTGAGTACTATCCCACAGTCAATCATAATCACACTCATAATCCTCCTTTCACTGGTTTTAGCCTAGAGCAGCAACAACACCTTGAACAAATAATACAAAGAATACAAGGAGGAGGAAATAACAATTGTGGAGTTGCTCATCCTAACCACTATGCCACAGTTAATGCAGCAGTTGCACATGCTGCAGTTGGACCTGCAAATGAGCCTGTGTCTTTGCAGGATCATTATGATGCCAATGTTGCATCAACGGGTATCTTCCCTAAATTGTCTGAGAGCTCTTGGATATTGGACTCAGGGGCAACTGATCATATTACTAATTGTGATTCCTATTTCTTGACTTCTATGCATGTTTCTCACATATATGTGCATTTGCCCAACAAATGTGTCATTCCTGTACTTAGGAAAGGCACAGTCCAATTGACCTCTTCCATAATCCTTCACAATGTCCTTCTTGTTCCTCACTTCAAGTTTAACATTGTTTCTGTTTCTAAACTTACATCACAAAACTCATGTTTTGTGTTTCTGATCATTGTGATATACAGGATTTGATCACTCAAAAATTAATTGGGACAGCTAGAGGATGGCAAGGCCTCTATCTGGTTGAATTAAATCCTGCTGTTACTCATACTTTTCTTTCTTCTGTAAGCACTGTTTCTATTCCAATTTCCTCAGAGGAAGTTTCTTCTTTACTATGGCATTATAGGTTAGGTCACTTAGCTTCTTCCAGATTGCAGTTAATAAAGGATCTCAATCCTTCTTCTACTTGTAATAAGCACTTTCATTTACAACATTGTACAGTTTGTCCTGTTGCTAAACAACACAAACTACCTTTTCCTCTAAGTAAAAGTCATTATGTTTTTATCTTTGACCTATTGCATGTAGACATTTGGGGCACTTTCTCTGAAAGTACAGTGTATTGGCATAGATACTTCCTTACCATAGTAGATAACTATTCCAGATATACCTGGGTGCACTTGCTGAAATATAAGTCTGATGCAAGACAGACTTTGCAAGATTTCTGTGTATTTGCTCATACACACTTTGGAAAATTGGTTAAAGTCATAAGGACAGATAATGGAGGGGAGTTTAATATGCCTAGTTTTTATGCATCTAAGGGAATTCTACATCAAACCACTTGTGTCTACACACCTGAGCAAAATGGTTTGGTAGAGAGGAAACATCAGCATATTTTAAATATAGCTAGGACACTTAGACTCCAGTCACAAGTCCCTTTATCCTAATAGGGTCATTGTGTTTCTCATGCTGTGCACCTAATCAATCTCACACCCACACCTGTTCTGGAAAATCTTACTTCTTTTCAAAGGCTGCATTGTAGAACACCTTCTTATGGGCATCTCAAAGTCTTTGGGTGCCTTGCCTATGCTTGTACTCTAGATGTTGGTAGGACTAAATTTGATCCTAGAGGTAAACAATGTGTTTACTTAGGACACTCCACTACTACCAAAGGATATCTTTTGCTTGATAGTGACTCACATGAGTTATTCATTTCAAGAAATGTGATTTTTGAAAAGCATATTTTTCCTTTTGCCCATATTGCATCTCATCAGCACTCTCATGATCTTGATAAGGATTTTTATACTGATCCTTCCAATTTTGATTTGCCTGTTTCTTCTTCTCCTCATACTGTTGAGAATGTTCCACATTCTTTTTCTGATCCTCCTTCAGAATCTTCTGATTTCTTAACTTTATTTGCTTCTTTACCTAACTCTCCACCATTGAGAAGAACTGCTAGGGTGATTCATCCTCCTGCTCATCTCCAGGACTTTGTTTGCCCTACTCTGCCTGCAGCTACATCATCTCATTTACTTCACCATTTCATTTCTTATGAATTGATTTCACCATCTCAACAATTCTTCATCTTTGCTCTAGATGTTGCCCAAGAACCTAATACCTATTATGAGGCTGCCAAGTCTCAGGTTTGGAGGGAGGCCATGATGGTTGAAATCAAGGCTCTTAAAGATAACCAAACTTGGACTTTGGTTCCATTACCTGAAGGCAAACATCCTATAGGAAATAAGTGGGTGTTCAAGGTCAAATTCAAATCTAATGGAGAATTAGAAAGATATAAGGCTAGACTAGTTGCAAAAGGGTACACTCAACAAGCTGGGATAGACTATCTTAGCACTTTTTCACTAGTTGCTAAGATGACCTTTGTAAGGACTTTATTAGCCTTAGCAGTAGCAAAAGGTTGGCTTATACATCAGTTAGACATTAATAATGCTTTTCTTCATGGTGACTTACATGAAGAAATATACATGTTCCACCTCCTGGGTAGGGGTGTCAATGGGTTCGGGCCGGCCCGAACGCGGCTCACATAGCTCGAAAAAATGTGAGCGTGAGCGAGTAATGAGCGTGAGCTATTCAAGCTCGCTTATGTGAGCCGAGCGTGAGCTTGACCCCCGCTCACCCCGAAAAAAAGTCTCGAACCCGAATACGATTAATATAATTAAAATATTATATATATAATAATAATACTAATTTTAAAAAAAAAACTTATATACATTATAATTATAATGTGTGGATTAACTCAATAATCTTTGGTAGAAAAGAGATTATATTAAAGAATGAGTCTTACAATAGGAGAGAGACAGGTACAAAAGTTAAAGGAAGAGAGAAAACAGAAAAGACAAATAGTGGGAAAACACTGTGACAAAAATACATCGATGAATCACAACAAAAAGTGAGATGGTGTAGAAGAATTCAATGGGATTGTCAAAATTGGAATTGCCACCGACAATGGAATTAAATCAATCTTTTGAAATTTGCAAATTTATCATTTGTTAAAATTTTAAGTGCAGGGATTCTCTTGTTTTTTGTTTTTTTTATATACGACTCATTTTATTAGCATATCAAACAATTATGAAACTTTTGCTTCTTTTTGTGTATTCTTGTCCAAATTTAGTTTTAAGGCTCATTGAATTATGCTATTCTTGAGACAGTATTTTCGTTTTCTGCGCTAATATAAGTGAGCTTGGGAAGCTCGTGAGCTAAGCTCGAGCTCGTGTTAAAATGTGAGCTGAGCGTGAGCTTAAGGATTATGAGCTTTTCCGGGCTGAGCGTGAGCGTGAGCTTTTGAATTTTTATGTGAGCTGAGCGTGAGCTATGCCAAGCTCAGCTCACATAGCTCGATTGACACCCCTACTCCTGGGTATGTTACACCCAACAACAACCTTGTTTGTAAGCTCAAAAAGTCATTGTATGGTCTCAAACAGGCAAGCAGGGAGTGGAATTCCACTCTAACTGCTGCCTTGATAAAACTAGGCTTTGAACAATCTTGGCATGATTATAGCCTTTTTATTAGAAAGAACTTTGTGGAAACTGGTAGTTTCATAGCCTTGTTAGTCTATGTGGATGATGTAATTCTTGTTAGTAATAAGGAGAATGAAATTGATGATGTCAAGAACTTCTTACATGAGAAATTTAAGATCAAGGACCTAGGAGAGTTAACATACTTTCTAGGAATTGAAGTTTTGAGAAATGAACAAGGCTTAGTGTTATCACAAAGGAAGTATGTCCTTGATCTTTTAGAAGAAGAAGGGTTCACTGAATGTGCTCCTGTTAATACACCAATGGAACCATTGCTTAAATTCTCACACCAAGATTCAGAACCCTTAGAAGATGTGACAGCTTTTAGAAGACTGATAAGAAAGCTACTCTATCTAACAGTCACTAGACCAGATATTACCTATTCAGTCCAACAGTTAAGTCAATTCCTTGACAAACCAACCATCCAACATTGGAAAGCAGGACACATGATACTTAGATATCTAAAGAATGCACCAGGACAAGGCTTGCTCTACCCTACAAACAATAAATTGGAGTTGAAATCTTATACAGATAGTGATTGGGCAGGATGTTGTGGAACAAGAAGATTTGTGACTGGTATGTGTATATTTTTAGGGTCATCTTTTATATCTTGGAGATCAAAGAAGCAGCCTACTGTCTCTAGGAGCTCAGTAGAGGCTGAGTATAGAGCAATGGCTTTGACCACTTGTGAGGTACAGTGGTTAGTAAATTTGTTACAAGACTTAGGTGTAAGTCAAGCAAAGGCAGTACCAATGTTCTGTGACAGCAAGAGTGCCTTGCATATAGTAGAAAATCTTGTTTTCCATGAGAGGACAAAACATGTGGAAATTGATTGTCACATAGTGAGAGAGAAATATATGTCAGGTTTGATTAAACCACTTCCTGTTACCTCAGAAATGCAACTTGCAGATACCTTTACCAAAGCTTTAGGAAGTACAAGATTGAATGGCTTGAAAGAATTGCCTTACAATGTTTTTAGTGTTCCAGTTTGTGGAGGGGTGTTAAATTGTAAACAGCAGAAGACAAAGCAAACTGGAACTAAAGAGGAAGTATTATGTGTGCAATGCAATGGCAAAGAACAAGCCATTATGTATAGCATGGTTGATCAGAAGAAGAAGAAAAATAGAGATACTGGATGCTCAAAGCAGTGCAAGAATAAAGAGAAGTGGGCCTGTCAACACATTAGTGTTGTGTAGTTAAATGGACCTGATTATTGTCAATAATGTAAATAGTCCAGTTCACTTTGTAATTGAAAAATGAATGGATTTTGTTCACCCGGATCCGGTTTATTTATTATAGTGGATAGTCCATTTAGTTCAGATATTTTGTCTCCTTTTTAGGTAGTTGTAAATAGTTAAGTTTCTATTTTTGGTCCTTGTATAAATACAGCTCTTGGAGCCTTTTTTTACACAATATGAAAAATAAGAAAAGCTTTCATAAATTCTCTCTGGTTCTTGTTGATTTCTCCTTGCTTCCATTGACAAATTAATTGTTGTTATTCACTTCAATAATTAATATGTAGTTTTTCCTTTCTGTCTTAGTTCTTTTCTTTCCAACTCTTGTTGTATCTTCCTTTGTAAACTCTTACTATTCAGTTTAATCAATCATAATTTACCAAATGCCAAAAAGATCACGTGAAAGAAAGGGACATAATAGTAATTTTGAAGCTTAAAAAACTGGACATAGTAAAATCGGGGTGTATCTATCTGTCTAAATTTTAATAAAGTTTGAACTATTCTACTATCATCCCGCCCTCGCTCACTTTCTTCTATGTTTCTCTAGAATTTACACTCGCCATCACCCCATTTAAATTGTATTTCGATTGACTGGAGCAAAAACCCTAGCTCTGGTCTCGAGAGACATCTCTTCAGGTAATTTTAAAAGCGGTTTGAGCTATTCAAATTCAAATGAAAGTAAGCTCAGGTCCTTTTGAAAACAAATCTTATCGCCGTACATATGTTGTTGTTGTTGTTTTTTTTTTTTTTTTTTTTTTTTAAACATTTTTTGTTGTTTTGTATGAATTTATATGTTTATATCTGTGGAGAATGGTAATTTTGCGTAAGCTTCGATGTACATACATTTTTTTAAATTTTGTATTCTGTGTTTTCGTGTTTCTTTGGTGCTAAATGAATTTCGTAACTTGAGCTTATAATTGAAATGTGTAGATCTGTAGGTTTAGATAGTTTTTGTCATTTTTCGTAGTACATTGTCTATTCTCTGGTCGCAGATTTTTTTTTTGGGGTAATTTTTCTTGAAGTTTTTTTTTAAAAATATTTTTTTATAAGATTTGGCAGCTGGACTTTTTAGCAGTTACATTGTTTGGAGAATTTTCTTTTAGCTGCTGAATCGAGGTCCATAACTGAAAACTAATTATTGGTTTTTGTGTTTTAATTTTTGAAAGCAAATATAGATCAAGGTGAATTGATGAGATGTGGTTTTTTTTTAATTTTTTTTGGTTATAATCAAGGCAGCGTGTCGAACCCGAGACAGGTAGTTTCGAGTAGAAAGTGCTATCTAAGTATACTATACTTCCTTGACAATGTAGAATATAGGTTATATGTGCAATCCATTGTCAATTTAAATTGAAAAGAATGATCATTTATAGATGCACTTGTTCCCTTTTGCAGTGATGAATCTGTTTTACCTAAAATTCTTTGCCAAAACATGTTGATATTCGCTTACTCCCTTGTTCAAGTTCACTATATTATTCGATTGTCCGATATATGAAATTAATTAATTTCTGAAAAAACTATTTTGCAGGATTTGTTTATTTATCTGAGAAGAATATGAAGACTTCAGCTGAATTGTTTAACGCTCTAAAGTTTGCTCAAAATAAGTAAGTGTTTCAGAATTTGGAATATTTTAAGTTGAAAATGTATCATTCAATTGTTTGGGACAAGGCTTCTGAAATATATCTTTCGAAATCTTACTTTGGAAGGTGTGTAGCGCACGTCTATGTGTTCTTGCTGCCTGTACTTGGTAACTACCAATGTTCTATGTGGAATTCTTTTGTTTACTGCCCTTTTTTCATGAATAAATGTTTTTACTCCCAATCCTTTCTCCTCTTCTCCGATGATAATGTAACTCTAGAGCATTTGGAATTTTCATAACGTTACATTTGATTACTAGATGCAGTTCTGATGCAAGTCACGTGGCACTGATTCTATGAAGCGTTGCTCCATGCTAAATATGACTAAAGAAAATACACAATCCAAATTTGAGATTGCCACAATGAGAGTTACTCGTGCACGGGCTAGGACCTTTGGCCAACCCGGAGGGTTACCACCACAGCATCCTTCAACCAAACAGGAGGAGAAAAGGGTTCTTCGCTCAAACTTCAAAAGAACAGCATCAGATGAAAACAATTCTGCTGTCAATATTGCTACTTCTCGTCAACATAAGAAAAGGGCAGTGCTTGGGGATGTCACCAATTTAGTGTGTGAAAATTCCTATAAGAACTGCCTCAATAATGCAACCAAAATTCAGGTGAGCTTACTATCTTCGTTAATCATGTTATGTGGCTGAAGTGTATTCCTGGGATGGATACAATCCTAATATCAGTCCTTTGAACTTCGGAAATCACTTCTTGTGAACCTTCTCATTTTGAACATATAAAATCTGAACATGTTGAATGGTTGCATTATCAATTATCATCTTGACAAACAGGAGAAGAAAGGGCCCCTGAAGAGAAATGCCAAAGTCATACCTGCTCTATTTGGAGAGAAACCTCAAGTTAAAGGGCAGAAAAAGGAAAAAATAAATGATGAACCAAAAATAAAGGAAGAGGAGAAAATTAGCTCACTGGAGAAGGGTAAAGAGCATATAACAATTCAATCAAGTAAATGCTTCAGCATGACGGGAACTGTAAAGAAGAGCTTTGGCAAGCATTTTCAGTCCCAGAGTGCATCACAGATAGGTTAGATGTTCTATATTAACAAATCACCATGCTGCTAAATACAATGCTAGTTTTTCTTTCCCTGTTTGCTAAACATATGAAGAAACATGGTTTGACACGCGACTGATCCTGAACCAGTGAGATGCTATTCCATTTAACTTATGCTATATACCTGTTCTCCTAGAAATAAACGGTTCCATGAGCTTCTGGTTTTAGTGCTGTGCTTCCATGCTCTGTGCTTCATAATTGTATATTGCAACAAGATTAGTTTGTGGAAGCACTTGTAGCTCATGCAATGCAATTACTATCCTCAAAATTTATGAGGCTTTCGAACCATAAATCTATTAAATAAATTTTCATTGCTGTATCATTAGCATGCTGCAGTCCTGTATTCATAAAGCATGGTGATGTTATCAGCTCTTGACTTTAATATTTCTTCAATTGAGGCAAGAACTGTAATATACATCAACTTAAGTCCTTGAAGGAATGGTGTCCACAAATTATGAGGTTTCCACTATTACAATCTTTATAAACTGGAAAACAAAACAATCACCAAATGTATTAGATCTGTTGACAGTTTAAGGTATATTAGTTCTGAACTGAGACCATAGAAGTCTGCAAAACAGTTCTAAGATTTTTTTTGGAAACAAGTGATATAGAGTGCTCCACACTTTGTTTTGTATAATGGTGGAACACCAGAGAATTCTTTAAAGTTGGCATCATCTCTTCTTGAGCAGATTTTAGCAATAGATTCATGTGTAATTCTACCTGGAACAATTTTGCCAGGAGTAGAAAGTTATTGCAAGTTGCTGCTGCCATAGTGATTTTGGTGACGCATCAATGCCTGCAATTTTGTCTTGTACAGTTTTCTTTTTCTCCTTTTCACTTTCATCCGTTGTATTTTTTTTTCTTTTCTGTTTCCTGTTCTTTTTTGTTAGGAAGGGAGAGAGTGATTTTTGGGCTCACTTATAAACTTAGACGTCTGTTGCTATATTGGTATCAGAATATCCATCTGGTTGGCTTTCACTTTTACCCCGTGCATGTCACCTTTATTGTGCTTCTGCAACAGAATTCTTCAAACTGTAATGCATGTTATACGTAGATGTGAACTTGCATAATCATTAAGGCCTAGCAATATCTCACAAGAAAATTAAAACAACTTGATGATATGTGTTGAATGCATGTTATGTGTTGACTGTTGAATACAATGCTTTAATGATGTTCAGCTGCAACATTCTTGCAGAGGGCAGTTGCAGGAAAGAACAAGGCCTCGATGAGCTAGGCGTCACAGATATTGATTCAAAACACAAGGACCCTCTGATGTGTGGCTTGTATGCTCCTCTTATTTATAGAAACATGAATGCTAGAGAGGTATAACTTTCTAGTTGCTGCCTTTTATAACCATATCTAACCAGTTATTTTCTAATAACTAAGTATAATTACAGAGCTTCCTAATCTTGCAAAACATATTACCTAAAAACTTTTGAATCTTTTGCGTCTAATGTTGTATTTATGTAGAAGTTATATTCTATTCTTAAAAGTGCTAAGAATTATTCATTGCTATTGGACGCAAATAATAAGCCTCTCCTGTAATTAAAAATGAGCTGTCTATTTAACCTTCATTTTAAAATTCCTTATTTTCTCAGCTTGACCGAAGGCCTTCAGGTGATTATATGGAAGTTCTGCAGCGCGATATCACCCGTGGTATGAGGGGAATTCTAATTGATTGGCTTGTTGAGGTTAGTTAGTATTCCTTATTTTATTTTTATTTTTTATGATAGACTTGTTTACGTTAGTTAATTCACTTCATTCTACATAAGTTGTACTATTACCACATTTGCCACTCTATAGGAAACCTATTAATGTTAAGAACATGTCCTTTTCGTTAGATGGAGATGTCTAAATCATTTTCTTTGATAAACATTACTCAACATTGCAACTTCAGAGGCCTTGAAGACTTGGATGATGATTGCATTCTAGTCTTTACGGTTAATATCTTGAAACTAGTCACATGTTTCTTGGGAGTGATTCCATCTTGAGAACGTAGCAAGGAAAATATACAAAAAGAAATCATTCCTTTATATCCCTGTATAACAATATAAACAACCTGTTAATTAAAGAAGCGTCAGCTTTCTACTATTCTCCGAGTAGGTATTAACCTTGACTATATTTCTTAGTAATCTGCATAAGCGAACTGTTTAGTGCTAATCTCTCTCTTTAGAATACTCTTTGAAGTTTCATTTGAACTAGAAAGATGCTATAGTAGTTTTAAATAGCGTGTAATATGCTAAAGCATTCTATGTTATGTAGTGGGCCAACTATTTTGCTTCTCCCTTTCAGGTCTCTGAAGAGTATAAGCTTGTCCCCGACACACTTTACTTGACCATAAATCTCATTGATCGGTTCCTATCTGGAACTTACATAGAGAAACAAAAGCTGCAACTTCTTGGCGTCACCTGCATGCTAATTGCTTCGTAACTTCTTGCTTCCTTGTCATTTTCCAGTGTTTGCATAATGTTTCTGTCTGCCATACGAGCTGCACTGTTACTCTTCTAGACTTTTTTACTTTTTGTTTAGTGATTACCATTTCTATAATGCTTCAATGCACTTCACTAATGCAAACTAAGGCGTTTTCTCATTTTATGCTTTCAATTTGACTATTATATTCAACCTAAAACATTATTTTGGAAAGTACTAGGCCAAATTCAGCAAAATAAAATAAGGATAGCCCTTTTCGACTGTTAAAAGGTATTGTAACTTTGCTTAAACTGAAGCTGACAGTGTGAAATTCGAACGCCAGCCTCTCAATTACTGAGGATTCTCTAAATCTCTCTTCTCATGTTAGAATGCTCATTTTGACATTGCTTTTGTGGAACCAAAGGCACGTGAAATTTGACAATCATAAGACATTTATGAATTTAAAAACTGATCCTATCTCTAATGTAGCGATAAGTTTTATAATTTGTTATCAATTTGCTTGCTATACTTTTTATTTCCTGACACAATCTTTCTATTTGTCTCGAAGAAAATATGAAGAAATTTGTGCCCCTCGTGTGGAAGAGTTTTGCTTCATCACAGATAATACTTACACAAAAGAGCAGGTATACTTTTTTTTTGGTTGGGTGAGGGAGCCTTTGTTTCTAAGTCTTGAAATTATTTCATGTTGGAAATCCAGAAAGAGAAACCTCCATAAATAAGTTAGGAAATGGTCACATTATTTGCACTATATTTTTCAGATAATCAGGATTGGTCACAAGATCATTTACTTAGCCATGATATCTTGTATTCTAGCTGTCTTATCCCGTCTCTTTCTGAAATTATCGGTGCCCCCAAGTCTCAGTTACTTTGTAATGTTTTCATCGGAATTACCTAACTCAAAAATAATGAGTGGTGGACAAACCTATCTTTACATGGTGCCTGCCAAGTGCTTAGCTCTCTCCCACAATGAGCTCATGATGTAATGACAATGATTTACTGCTATATAGTTGTTCGGAGGGACAATAAGTGGAACTTGTGTCCCTTAACTTTAGAAGCATACATCACAAGGCAAAACCACATGTTATCCCTTAACTTTAGCAACATATATTTCAAGGCACAGCCAGCTTGACACTGTCATTGCAGTACTCCTTTTGTTAGTCGATCTACATTGCATAGTCCTTTTGCTTTTCTTGCGTGTTTCATTGGCAAGTTTCTACTTGCTTAAGTTGGTTTATATAAGACTCATCAATGGTACCTACATTGCAGCTAGTAAAAATGGAAAGTAAAGTATTGAACTGTTTGGATTTTCAATTATCTGTTCCAACCACCAAGAAGTTCCTAAGGTACCAATATATATCTATCAAGTATCATTTTATTCTTGTATAATACTATATGGTTAAACTCAGTCTTATTAATTCTTCCCCCTCTAATTTATAGGAGATTCATCCACGCAGCACAAGTTTCTAATGAGGTAAAGATGGCGGCTTTCATGAGATGATCTGATTATAGCATATGCTAGTTGCCAGAAGAAGCTAATGCTTACCAACAAATTGCCGTGTTTTGTAGGTTCCATCCGTTGAATTGGAATTTTTAGCAAATTATTTAGCGGAACTAACTCTTCCAGAGTATAGTTTCCTGAAGTTTCTGCCATCTCTTATTGCTGCATCTGTGGTATTCTTAGCCAGATGGACAGTTGATCAATCAGCCAACCCATGGGTCTGTTTTTTTCATCTCTTGTCACCTTTAATCCATTTTGTGATTTATCATATTAGATGGAAATTTGACTTTTAAACTCTTTGCAGAATCCAACTCTGGAACACTATACTAATTATAAAGTGCCAGAGCTGAAAACCACAGTGCTTGTGCTACAAGATTTACAACTGAACATTAGTGGATGTGCTCTAAATGCCATCCGAGAAAAGTATAAACAAGAAAAGGTAACAGTTCTCGTTGCACAATGATCTGTTTACATTCCTGTCTTATTTGTTCTTTGCTTGGATAGCGAGTAGATACAATAGCGAAGCTCCTGATTTTACTTTTTGATACTTATTTCATGACAGTTCAAGTCTGTGGCTGCCCTACGCTCTTCCAAACCAGTTCAATCATTGTTCTAAGGATGCTTTTTTTTTTTTTTTTTTCCTGCCGGTTTATGATCAATATTTATCCTCATTGTTCTTCACATTTGGATAAACTAAGATGCTCTTTCCCTCAACTTCTCGATCTGCCAGTAATTAACCCTGCAACACCATCCTTTTCCTAGTACTCCTGTAATGCTTCTTTTGTTGTATCATTGTAACCGGTCCTAGTGCTACCAGATAACAATTAACATGGAAATGTAAAGGCAAGAATGATCTTAAGTAACTTAAAATATTATATGATGCTACACATGCAACTAACTTCTACTTGCTTGTAACTGTAGCTATTTAATATTTCAATTTGTATCTGTCCTATAAACATTGGAGTTTCTTATTCTTTGAATAAAAATAAAACACATTATTATTGTAAATTTGCTTGTTTTAGCTTGATAGGTTTTGGCATGATTGATTTCATATGCAAATGGTTATTAGCTATAAGAAGGGGCTCCCAAAGAAAAATATATATCAGCAAAGTGCAACAGCTTGTAGCTATTAGCCATTTGCATATCATAAGCTGTATTTTCTTGGTACGCGATTTCCAGACTTCGCATAAACTTCTAAAACTATCTTAACAAGAAGATTCTCTTTTGCTTGAACAATAATTATAATCATCAACCGGTAGTTTTTGTATACAAAAAATAAACTTTTTTTTTATTTTTTTTTATTTTTAACAAAGGATGGATGTTGCTAAAGGAGTTAGTAGAAGAACAGTTCCTTTTATGATTGGGTTGATATTGACAGGGTTTTCCATTTGCTCTCCTCTTTGCTTTCTAATCTCCTTTTGATAATGTGAATGGCAAGAATTGAACAATGAACTATCCATCTCTTGGAATACCTTTCTCACATCATATGTCAAATTTAGCACAACTTGGTTCCAATGGCATTGGAGATTTTGCTCCAGAGCTGGAAATATAATAGGTAGTATGACTTGTCGATTTTCTTCGATCAAATTGACAATCTTTTCATTGTTCCATAAGAGCATAGTCCTCTCAGCTACCTATAATAATTAACAGAAAACTGAACCTTGTTAAAATATCAAGATAAAGATTTGCTAAAAACAAGTAATTTAGATGAGAAAGAGGAAAAGAACCTGAAAGCTGTAACTTTTGATGCAACTTCCAATTCTTCTAAACAAAGGGACCATAACCTTTTGAAACTCAACCATTTGAGTATCTTCAAGAATTTCTTCCAACTCACTCAAGAAAATTACCTCTTTTTTGACTATTAGTTTTTGGCCAAAACTTCAATATTCCACTAATTACTCTGCTTGCTAACTTTGGTTCCTTCTCTATATATTGTGTTATACAATAAGTCAATTGTTGAATGTATACTCCCAATGATTTCGGCTTGTGCATTTGTATCAAAACCCTAAACAAAATTCCCTTAAATTCTTTCTTCAGTGGCAATGCAAATCCAGCAATTATACTTCCAAATATCTCCAAAAGTTCTGCTATCCCATTATGCTTTTCAAAGTAAAGCACATAGTCATGTAATATATAGCTTATGTTCTTCCTTATAAACGACCGATGATTCATAAACATCCCATAAATCTTATGCAAAAGTAGTTTCAAAGATCCCCTTTCTCTTGGATCTCCAGAATCAAATAATTCAAATAATCTCAAAAGAAATGCACGGTCTATATATTTCTTAGCCATCTTTGTTTCTAATGGAGATGAAGTTACAAACTTAAAGAGCAAATCATATACAAGGTGCAAATGTGGCCATGCAGGGTCATATCTAGGTTCATGATCTTCATCATCATCCTCATTAGGAGTAGCATGAGAATTCAAATGATTACGAGGTGGAAAATCACGGAATAAATTCATCGAACACATTTTACAAACGGTTAAAATTGCAGGCTCTGAATAGTGTGAGGAATTGGATGATACAAACTCTATGAGTTCCAACAACGTGGCCTTTTTAAGCTCTTTTTCAAAGGTACACATGCTTGGATTTGTGAAATCAAATATTGTACAACAAAGACTTAACTTACTAATAAAAAGTGTCATCTTATCACAATCCGCGACATCCTTGAATGGCACTAATGGCTCAACTTCGATGTAAACATGGCTTTCTTGGTCTGTAGCTGTAGCTGAAGAGGTCCTATTCGACGCTGTTTCAACTTCAATTGAAGCTGTATTGCAATTGCAACATGTGTTGGATGAACATTGAGGATCATCTAATTTTTCTTGGTCAACAAACTTCTTATATTTTCGGGAGGTTTTTCTTGGGAGTTTACGAACAATTCGTTTCCACATCTTGAAAACGTTTTCAATGAAACAAATAAAAACAACATGAGAAAATAAAAGAATAAAGGAAATATTGAAAATGAATCTAAAATTTCAACGTAAAATAGCATGAAGCTATACGATGGAAACCCTATTTTCATATAATATGATAGGGCACAAGATTTGAAACGTGACAAGATAACTTAGGATAAAAGATGGCAAAAAGTATCAAAAGAAAATGAAAAATATGAAAAAGAAAAATCTTTATGAAGGAGATGCATTAATTAAGTTTATGCATAAAGGGAAGACGAGAGAAGGTTGAAGAATATCATGAAGAAAGATCATATAAATATTTTGGTTAGAAACTTGATTTGTGGAATGTCAATTGGGGATCTTTAACCAAGTGATGAATTTGCAGAATATGAAAATGGAGAGGTTAGGAGAAATAGGAGATGATGTTCAACAATGTAAATGCATGCATGTTTTGGTATTGATGTGAAAATATAGGCATACAATGTATATGAATTCTTGAAATGGTGAAATAATATATATATATTTGAAAAGAAATTAGACCTTTTGTACACATTATACATAGATGAATGTACCAATGTTTATTAGGGATAACAACGAACCCGACTAATTTTTGAGGCTCAATCGGGTGGGAATTCTCCGGTTTAAGTTGGGAGTAGGGGTGGAAAAATTTCCCTCTCGCACTTAGTGTAATATTCGGGACTTTTTGTATACGTGTTATTGGCGTGTAATTAAATTTTCATGATTTATTACGTTGGCTTGAATTATTTTGCTACATTATATGATTTCGTGTCTATTTAATTTTAAACCATGCTACGTGTTATATTTTCTCTACGTTTTATTGAGGGGCGTTATTTACGCGTATCGTAGTTTGGGGATTTATTTCGTAATTCACATAGATTAATAGTTTAATTAGATGTGGAATTGGAATTGAAATTAATTAAGAATTTTATTTGGATTAGGAAAGTTAACATAATATAAATAAAATATATATATGAAATTGCATCATATAAAATGAATTAAGTAAATAAGGATAATAAAATAAAATAGGAAAAGGGTGAGGAGGACCGTGGGTGTCAGGGAAGCATTAAAAAGGAAATAGAAAATAAAATAAAATAAAATAAAATAAAAGAAAAGAAAATACAAAAATCATTATCCAATCATTGGCAATCATAGGCAGGTTTTTTTCTTCGGGAAACGTGCAATCAAACATAAAGAAAGAAAACGGCTCGGCACACTGAGGTTACAAGAGAAAAACAGAAAGTTTTGAGAGTTAGTTTTTGGGAATTTTGAGAGATCAACGAGAGAGCGTCTCTTGTCTGATTTTGACGCACGGTATATCAAAATGACGGCGTTCGCGATACATAAGAGCGAGCTAAGACGAAAGTCGATTCAGAGTTCGGAGCCAGAAGATATCGCACTGGGAGCGGGGCTGATTTTTTGATTTCGTGTTTGCTTGCTTAATTGATTGGTAAGTTGGTTTTGAGAGGTAAGGACCCAATCTTTCTTTTTATTTTCTCGACTGATATATATATATATATATATATATATATATATATATATATATATATATTGGGTATTGATTTGGATTTGTTTAAGGATTGATTTGGTATACATATTGCATAAACTGTTAAGTTACGAATCAATTACATATTTGTGTTTTATCGTGTTGTTAATTGAATTTCTGTTTTGGAATTATTTATGTTTACCTATGGATATTTTGATTCCAATTTCTGAATTATTCTAATATCTCCATAATTGTTAACTACGTGTTCGATGATCGATAATTGGGTATTCGTAATATGTGTTAATTGTTATTGTTGATTATCACTTGGTTCATTTAATTGGTTGAGTAGTCGTCGTCTTAATTGGTCATTTGTCTATTGGTTGTTGTCGTCTATTTGGTATTGGTCGACCGAGTCGTCGCCCCATTCGGCTCTTGCCTATGAAAGATCTGTAGCAGGATACATCCACCTTTTCTTTATCGCCAGAACCAGTGATTTCACGATAATCGTGTATGTGGATATGTGTGGACCCGGACCCTAGCGGGAAAAACAAGTAGGGGTTGCTAACAGTGTTGCAAAAGTCGCTAGTCGGTCGGCAGACAGGGGACTAGCGACTAGTCGGCCTAGTCGGGGAGTAGTCGGCGACCCTAAATATTAAATATATTTTATTTTAATCATTTTCGAAAATGTTTTCTTTTATATTTTTGGTCTAAATAAATATTAAAAATATAAAGTAGGTCATTTAGGACTTGTTTGTAATATAAAATATAAAGTTATAAGGTCTAAAATGTAAATTTTAAAAGTTATTTCGGACTTTAAATACAATTTAGGTCATTTAGGACTTATTTATAACATAATTATTTTATAGGACTTATGTGATAATATTTTAATTGCCATTTTAGTCCTATATATATATATATATATATATATATATATATATATATATATATATATATATATATATATATAGGGTTAAGAAAACCCTAAAATATAACATTTTCTTCTACCCTTTCCTCCTCAGCGGCGCCCGGTCTCCTCTTCTTCTTCGACGAATGTCTCCGACGCTTTTCTCCGTCTCTTCTTCCTCTCCTTTCTTTTCATTTTCTTATCTTATCGTTTCTTCTCTCTCTCTCTCTCTCTCTCTCTCTCTCTCCGCTATTCTCTTCTCCGGCGCCGCCTCCCCTTTCTTCCCTCTTCGGTTGCAGATCCATCACCGCCGCCTGCGGTTCTTCTTCTCCGGCGCATCGCCGCCGCCTTTCTTCTCTACAGGTATGTGTTTTCGCTCAATCTCTTTGGTTTTCCTCCCGATTTTTGACCGACTAGATACTAGATCCGACTTTTTGACCAATTTTGTCCAAAGACCCGATTTTTTCGATTTCTAGGCGGCCACCGACCGACTACCGACTAGTCCCCGGCTAATCGGCCGACTAGGCCGAGTTTTGCAACACTGGTTGCTAATAGTAGATTGTGGAGCTCTTGTGTGAGCAATGACACAATGAACATATTCTTTATTTTTGGCCTCCGCCCGGGGGGAAAGATTCAGCTAGACTCGTGATTATTGAGTGACCCTCCTCAGCGGGTAAATACTTGGGGACTGTTAACAGTATTATGGGTTTGATTGGGCAATTGAGCTTAACTGTGGAATTATAGTGTCATAGCGATAACTATATTCGTAATGTCTAAGCAAAGCGTGTAATCGTGCATACTGTATGGGCAGACGTGCTTGTTGTGAATTCGGTTGTGTGAGTGCTTAGACGTGAAGAATATAGTTGTTTGGCTTAACTGTTGTTTTTAACTTATTTGGTCATTGTTCGTATTATACTTGACTGTCTGATATAAATATTGGTTTGTAGTGCATGAGTAGTATGGGATGCTCATGGCATGACTTCCGATATGTGGTGTCCAACTTGATGAGTATAGTTGAACATTTTTTGGGGTCATATTTGATACTTGGTATTGAGTCTTTTTTGTCATTTATGGGTTTGGGAAGTTTTGGTGTAGAATTGGTGCTTTTGTGCACAAGTTTTGCACTTGTTTTTCTATTTTTCGCAAGTCGTGGACAATCCAATCGTCCTAGGGTTCGTCCGCAGAATGACAATTAGCTACAGTCTTACCGCGGACGATACCTTCGTCCACGGGTACCTTTGGTCGAACGGATGTGTGCTCAGGTTGACCGGAGCCTATGTTTTCTCTCTGTTTGCTTCTGGGATATCACCGGTCGATCGAACTACTGGTGTGGTCGACCGGTCCGGTCAATACAAAGTTGTGTTGTGTTTTGTCCTGTGAGGTTTTTCGCTCTGTCTTTCCAGTGTCCGTGTTCTGTGTTCTAAGGGACTTGTGTAGTGTAGTGTAGTGTTAGCGTATTTATAGAGTTTTACAGTGTTTATCCGTCGTTTCAAAAGCGTGTTTCCAAAAGGGTATTTTGGAAAAAGAGAATGTGCTTTGTTGTCTATTTGTGATTTTCACTTGGGATCATTTGGTCCTTAGTGAGCACCGGAGCTCAGTCCATCCGCTTTCTTACTTTGCAGGTGATATAGATGTTGCGCCTTACTTTAATGATGATGCTTGGGAAGGGGAATACGATGAGTGATCATAACCTACTTAGCTGCTGGACTTTATTTCATTTTAGTCTATTTCATTTCCAACTCTTAGTTTCATTTCAGTTATTCATTTTAGAACATTTAGACTTATTCTAATAATGTAATGAGTAGATTCATTTTTAGTTATGTATTCCGATTTCCGCTGTTAAACCTTTATTTTGGATTTAATGCATAATGAATTTCCTTTAAGTAACTCTGTATCGTGGGCTTTGGTGCCTCATTGACCGATGAGACACCACCATGTCATCACTCGGGTTACGGGGTGTGACAGAAGTGGTATCATAACAAGTCAAACCTTAGGGATAAAATATGTAATGAACGTAGAAAAAATACGTAAACTTAATGTGAGATGTGTGATAGGTAGGGACCATGGACTAGGATGTATTTGTTTACTTTAAGCTTTATATCCTATTGTTACATGGATATTGTCTCTTTCTTATATGTAATATGTGTTATGTGATTCCTTGCATTACATCACGCCATGCTCTACTTATCTCTGTTCATTTACCGCTTTATATGTTCTCGTTTATCTTATGTTGTGTTACTATGGTATGCTATACATGTTATGTTATATTGTCCCTTTGATGTGTTTATAACCGTATTAGTACGCTAGTCGGTTATTACGGTGTTATCGGAGTGGCGTAGCGGAAGCGTGGTGGGCCCATAACTTAAATACAAAATTGAACATTTGAATGACGCGATAAACTGGTAGGAAGGCTGGAATATGACATATGTGTTTACTTAGCGCTTTATAAATATTTGATATGTGCTTCGCTTTGTTAACTTGATATGTGAACATGTTATGTGAATTACGTGTTTATGTATATTGCTGATTGTATTTATTAGAAGATCGAGATATTATGTATGAACTGTATTAATGTGTTAGCCGTATTAAATTGTTTAATTGTATTAGCATGCTAACTTGATGTTAATCACTTCAACTGAATAGCCATGTTAAGTTTACTTTGTAGCTTTACTTTTATAAGCATGATGACATGACTTTATTTGCTTTATACGCTTGTTTCCACCTTTGTGCTACTTGTTTAATCGATATATGTTGCATATAAGATTGCACTAGAATGCTAGTTAGTTTTTGTTGCTAGATGTGTTATACCTGTTTGTCACCTGGATCAAGATGGGATGACAAGGGAAAACAACAAGTTGAGAAAGATAATGAAGATAACTGTAACGGCCTTAACAGTCAGCCTAGTTAGGAAGGCCTAAGAAGTTCATACACACGGGTTCAGTTTCACCCCTGAACGAATGGGTTCACACTTTAAAGATGCATCCTATATTGTATCATCATCCAACCATTGGACTCCACAAAACCGTTAAAGTCACAATGATATCCTCATTAGGTTAAGGCCCACAAAGTCCACAACGCAAGACTCGTAATCCGCACACATCGCAGGACCCTTGGAATCCGTACAAGTCCACATTTATCCAATCGAACGAGTCCTGTCATTTAGTAGATTCTAAACACGAGCTCAAAATAGGGTGACGACTAGGTCGACAAATACCACGTAGGACTGAAATCAACAAGACCCAAATAGGACGACCTAACCGATAACCAATTAAGACGACCAAAGCGATAACCAATTAAGCAATACAACAAATAAACAATTACGATTCACGAATATCACCAATAATAGGAATTCACATAATATCAATTATAGCAAGAAAGAATATTCAGCAGTTAAAATCAAATTGCCATTTAACATATGTAATTAACGGAATCCAAAACAACACTTTATAATTAAAGTAGTAAAACACGTATCATGCAATTACTTTGTAAATTCACCAGTTTATGCAAGATATAATACCCAGTTAGAAACAATTCTCTAACATTACCCACTATTTATACATGTTATTGGGCAGAAAATAACAGAAAAGTAGGGTCCTTACCTCTTACGAAAGTAATTAACAGATAAATCCCGTAACAACACTATCCAGTGCGATAACTTTCTACCCCGTACTCCGAATCACGATCCTTCTGCGCTCACTCTAAGGTATCTTGAACGCCATCGATTTGATATAATTAGCGTTGAAATCGGACGTCGTTAGCCTACCCAATTGTTCCCTCGAAGCTGCAAGAAATTCTAAACTCACAGTTTTTATTTTCTTTATGTTTCCTGCAGACCTAATGATGTAAACATCAAGGCTATTCAAGATTCTGCCTAAGTACCAGTTGGACTAGCGACGAGGGCCCAAACAAAACGATTTAGATTTAGAGAAGAACTTAATAGTTTTGTTCAAAGAGTCCAAGAAGAAGAAACCTTAAAGAGAGTGAGTCGAAGTTGGTTACACTAATCAAAGTGGACACATACATGGACCGACTTGGCGGAATGGAGAACGTGGTCTTAACGTCCAACCACGATCTAGACCATTATTTCCCGCATTATGTTTAGTTGCTTTATTTTAGACAGTTTAATAAAGTAGTTATTTAGTTATTTTGTATTTCAGTCCAAGAAGGATTAGACTTTGACTTGGACTTGAAAACTATGTCGTATTTCAGTTCAAGCAGGATTAGACCTTATCTTGAACTTTAAACTAAGTCGTATTTCAATTCAACTAGGACTAGGAAACTTAGGCCGAAATCTCCCTATAAAAAGAGCATTCGGCATCCGTTGTTATGGACCAATTCATTTATATAAAACGTGAGCTTTTGCTTTCAACTTTAGTTCTTGGAAGGACTTATTCGAACTTATCAAGGATTTCCTTGTGGCGTTCAATTTGACTTACCAAACGAATTATTCATCTTCGTTAGTGGCGTCTTCCTTATACCGAGATTTATAATCACAGGCTGATTAGAGGTCGAGGTTTCTACCCATCATAAGTCGATTATACAAAGGTTGCTAGTTTCGAAGTAGGATCCTTCATATTCGTTGATTAGAGGTCGAAGGTCCCCATCCAAAACCTATACTAGGGCGAATTTCTGGAGTTGTTGCCGAATTGAAGAGGGTCTCGTTCACATCACTGGCGAAGGTTCGCATCATTTGGTATCAGAGCCGAGTTTCATCCGGTTAGGACTATCTTTACTTTCCGCATTCATTAATAATTTTTGTTCTTCTCTACGAAAATTCGTTTATTTTTCTTTAGTTCTGAATTGTTGCTGAACCCATATTGTTGAGAAAAAGAAAAGAGCCAGGAAAGGAAAAAAAATTCAAAAAAAAAAAAAAAAAAAAAAAAACTGGGCAGGAAGCCTGCGCAAGAATTATTTTTCGATTATTTATTTATTATTATTTGTTATTCTCGAGCTACACGTTCAAGAGATCCTTCTAGCGAGACCGAACACACGAGTATCAAAGGAAAAAGATTTTGATTCAGTTTTCGCCATATTCGGACCTTCAATTATTTTAGTTTGCTACAAGAAATCCATTGGTGATCGATCGGACTAGTCTTACAAGAACTTGAAGAGGAATTCGAGTGGAAAAAGGCAGAGTGTGAGCACATCAGAGGGTAAAAGCCGAATTTAATTGAGTGAAACACGAGGGAAAATTGAGTGATCATCATCACTTGAGTGAAACACGTAAGGGAATGTGGTAAGGTCTTTATACGCATTTTTGTTATTTTCTCTAACCTTTGTTTGTAGGATTATCTAATGGCGCAAAACACACCTGAAGGTTCGTCAAATGCCCTTCCCAATCTCGCAATCGAGGCAATTATGGGAGAGATGAGACGATTGTGGAAAGGTGAGGTTGAACAAATACATGAGCGTCTGGATAGGATGGAAGAGAGAGCACAACGTGGGTAACCTCTAGTTGCTCCAAATACCCCAGAGAGACTATGAGGGGAAAGGAGAAGTCGAAGAGGATGATGCTGAGGAAAACTTCAATCGAGGCTATGGAAGGGATAGAGGAGCTAGAAACCGTCTAGATGACAACGTGGGAGACATTAAGATGAAAATCCCAGCTTTCCAAGGAAAGAGTGATCCTGAAGCCTACCTTAAGTGGGAAAAGAGGATGGAGTTGATTTTTGATTGTCAGAACTATTCCAACATAAAGAAGGTAAAACTTGCTACCATTGAATTTTCTGACTATGCTATTGTTTGCTGGGATCAGTTGTGCACCAATAGTAGGCGTGTTGGAGATCGTCCTATTGAGACTTGGGACGAAATGAAGAGAGTAATGAGGTAGAGGTTTGTACCATCTCATTACTATCGCGAGCTCTACCTCAAGTTGCAAGGACTTTACCAAGGGAATCGAAGTGTAGATGAGTACTACAAGGAGATGGAGATGGCTATGATTAGAGCCAATGTGGAGGAAGATCAAGAGGCGACGATGGCCAGATTCTTGAATGGACTGAATAGGGAGATTGCTAACACCATTGAGGTACAATACTATGTGGAGATGCAGGACTTGGTGCATATGGCAATCAAAGTGGAAAGGTAACTCGAAAAGGGTGGAACAAGGTCTAGACCAGCCCCACAAAATTCAAATGCAACACATTGGAGGACAAACTACCCCAAAAAAGAGGAAAGTCCGTCCACTTCTAAGGAAAAGGCCGAGAAGAAACCAGCCCATACAACTACTCCTATTCAAGGTAAAAATATCCCTACACATCTCGTTCTAGTGATATTAGATGTTTCAGATGTCAGGGGAGAGGGCGCATATCGAGCCAGTGCCCAAATAAGAGAGTAATAGTGGTTCGAGACAATGGTGAGATAGAGTCCGAAGACGAAAATGAGTGTGGGGAGGAAGAGGAGTTTGAGGCCGAAATATGGGGAGATGCTTGCACTACTAGTCACTCGACGAGTCTTGAACTTGCAAGCTAAGGAAGAAGAAGAGGTAGTGTAGTGAGAAAACATCTTTCACACTTGTTGTCATGTGAAAGATAAGGTATGTAGTGTTATCATTAATGGAGGTAGTTGTACTAACGTTGCTAGTCAATCTATGGTGGATAAGTTGGAGCTTCCCACAATGAAACATCCCCGTCCATACAGACTGCAATAGTTAAACGATAGTGGAGAGTTGAGGGTTACTATGCAAGTTATGGTGCCCTTTCGGATTGGGAAATATGAGGATGAAGTTTTATGCGATATGGTTCCCATGCAAGCTGGTCACCTTCTTTGGGAGGGCCGTGGCAGTTTGATAAACGTGCACAACATGATGGCTTCACCAACAAGTACTCATTCACGTTCAAGCAACGAACAATCACCCTAGCCCCACTAACTCCCAAACAAGTATTTGAGGATCAAGTGAGGATGGAGAGAAAAAAATTGAGTGCACAAGAGAGTGAGAATGAGCAAAAGAAAAAGAGTGAGAAAAACAGTAAGACCGGAACCATTGAGGAAAAAGAAAGAGAGAAATATTCGACCAAAGAAGAAAAAATAGAGGGAAAAAAGAGTTTCTTTGCAAAAGCAAGTGAGGTTAAGCGAGCATTGTTTTTCAAGAAACCTGTAATTGTACTTTGGTACAAAGAGGTTCTTTTTAATACTAACCAACTTAACCATTCTTTGCCTAGTATTGTTGTCTCTATTTTGTAGGAATTTGAAGATGTATTCCCCGATGAGGTACTACATGGGTTACCACCTTTTCGAGGAATTGGACATCAAATTGACTTTGTTCTCGGCGCTTCGATTCCAAATCGACCAGCTTATAGGAGCAATCCAGAGAAGACGAAGGATCTTCAAAGGCAAGTAGAAGAGCTAATGGAGAATGAGAAGGTAAGAGAAAGCATGAGACCTTGCGCAGTTCCAGTCATTCTAGTGCCCAAAAAAACTTTCATTTGGAAATTTGTTGTTTATTTTGATGACATCTTAATTTACAGTAAGAACTTGGATGATCATGCCTTACATTTGAGATCAGTTTTAGAAGTATTTAGGAAAGAGAAGTTATATGCGAACTTGAAAAAGTGTATTTTTTGCACCGATAAGCTTGTTTTTCTAGGTTTTGTTGTGAGTGCTTCAGGAATTGAGGTTGATGAAGAAAAGGTCAAAGCCATACAGGATTGACCGACCCCTTCCAACGTTGGGGAAGTTAGAAGTTTTCATGGACTTGCTAGCTTTTACAAAAGATTCGTGCAATATTTTAGTACCGTTGCTGCACCATTGACTGAAGTTATCAAACTGGTATTCTTCATGAAACATCGTGTGTCTACACTCCTTTACAAAATTGACGGGTAGAAAGAAAAAATAGGCACATTCTAAATGTGCATGAGCACTTCGTTTTTAGGCCCATCTACAGATCCATTTTTGGGGGGAGTGCATTTTAACAGCAAAAAATCTTTCTCCAAATAAACAACAAATCCCTGAAGACCATCCTCTTGATGAAGCCCCATTACCTGGCCCAAATTTCTTCTTTTCAGAACTGTCGAACCAGGACTGGGCCAGCCCAACTGAAATCAGCCAGTCAGTCTCTGATCCGGACTAAGCCAGTCAAGTCAAAACAGCCTAGAGGTAAATCAGCCCGCCCTCGCTCCTTTGCGAGCCCACCATCCTCTTGTCCAGCCCAGTCCTTCAGCGGCCATTCCGCACAGTCTAGTCCACCATACCCCACCCAGACCCGGACCCTCTCTACCAGTAGTCCTTCTCAAGTACTTAAGAATGCTCTTGAATGCAGTCCAATGTGACTCTCCAGGGTCAGATTGATATCTGCTAGTCATACTTAAAGCGAATGAGATATTCGGGCGAGTGCATATCATTGCATACATAATAGACCCAATGACTGAAGCATATGAGATCTTACTCATGCGCTCTTGGTCTTCCATTGTCGAAGGTCCTTGAGTTCTGCTGAGTTTAATGCCATGTGACATGGGCAAGAATCCCCTTTTGGAATTTTGCATGCTGAACCATTTCAGTACCTTGTAAATGTATCCACTATGGCTTAGGCCAATCATTTTGTTGGATCTATCTCTATAGATTCTTATACCCAAAATGTATGTAGCTTCGTCTAAGTCTTTCATGGAAAAACACTTCCCTAACCAAGCTTTTACTCTTTGTAATGTGGGAATGTCATTTTCAATCAGTAAGATGTCATCCACATAAAGCACAAAGAACACTACTGCAGTATTAGTTACTTTCTTATAAACACAAGGCTCGTCTTCATTTTTGATGAAACCAAATTCTTTAATTGCTTCATCAAAGCGACGATTCCAGCTTCGAGATGCTTGCTTCAATCCATAAATGGACCTTTGAACCTTACACACTTTGCTAGCATTTGACGGATCAACAAACCCATCAGGTTGTGTCATTTACCCATCTTCGAGAAGGTTTCCATTAAGAAACGCAGTCTTAACTTCCATTTGCCATATCTCATAGTCATAATATGCGGCTATGACAAGTAAAATCCTAATAGACTTTATCATAACGACAGGAGAAAAGGTTTCATCATAGTCAATACCATGAATTTGTCTATAACATTTAACTACTAGTCGAGATTTAAAAGTGTGTACATTACCATCCATGTCAGTTTTCTTTTTGAAGCACCATTTGTTATCAATGGCCTTACACCCTTCGGGTGGGTCAACCAAAGTCCATACTTGGTTATCGTACATGGATTGCATCTCAAACTTCATAGTTTCTAGCCACTTATCTACCTCAGAACTACGAATTGCCTCTTTGTAGGTAGTGGGTTCATCTTGATCAATCAGTTCAATGTGATGATCATTAGTCACGAGAAATCCATATCTCTCAAGCTGTTGATGTACCCGACTTGACATCCTTAGGCTTTGTGTCAAAGATTGAAGCTCAGTACTAGCACGTGAGTTTGCTTGAAGTTCCAAAGCTGGTTCAGATGTTGTTTGGGGATCTAGAATTTCCTCAAGATGGATCTTACTCCCACTATACTTTTTGGAAATAAATTCTCTTTCAAGGAATAAACCATTACGAGCAACAAACACTTTGAAAGATAGAAGTAATATCCTTTAGTTTCTTTAGGATATCCCACAAACAAAAACTTGTCGGATTTAGGGGTAAGTTTATCAGATAACAAGCGTTTTATATACGCCTCGTATCTCCAAATTTTGAGAAATGACAAACTAGGTCGTTTCACAGTCCATAACTCATATGGAGTTTTCTGAACCGCTTTAGAAAGAACTCTATTCATTATGAATGCAGCAGTTTCTAGGGCATAGCCCAAAAAGGAAATTGGAAGACTGGTTTGACTCATCATAGATCGAACCATATCTAGTAAGGTGCGATTCCTTCGTTCTGATACACCATTCCATTGTGGTGTGCCAGGAGGAGTTAATTGTGAAACAATTCCACAACCCCTAAGATGTTCGTCAAACTCTTGGTTAAGGTATTCACCACCTCGATTTGATCGAAGTATCTTAATACTTTTACCATATTTATTTTGTACTTCATTTTGAAATTCTTTGAATCTTCCAAAAGATTCTGATTTATGTTTCATTAGATAGACGCAGCATATCTACTGAAATCATCTGTGAATGTGATGAAGTATTGAAAACCTCCCCTAGCACTTGTGTTTATTGGTCCACATACATCTGTATGTATGAGGCACAACAAATCAGAAGCTCTCTCACTTTGTCCAGTAAAGGGAACTTTAGTCATTTTGCCTAACAAGCAAGAATCACATGTCTCATAAGACTCTAAGTCAAATGATGTCAAAATTCCATCTATGGAGTTTTGATATGCGTTTCTCATTGATGTGGCCCAAACGACAATGCCAAAAGTAGGGTTGGTTTAAGTCATTTGATTTAAACCTCTTTGTATTAATGTTATAGATGGGCCTTTTAATGGATTCATCGAGGGTAAGAATATAAAGCCCATTCATCAAACAGGCATCCCCATAGAAGATACGATCTTTATGAATGGTGCAAATTTTATTCATAATATTTATTTCAAAACCTTCAATATCCAAACAAGAAACTGAAATAATATTCCTACTCAAAGTTGGAACATAAAGACAATTATTCAATTCAATAATATGGAAACTTGGCAAAACTAAATTAAATGTCCCTGTAGCTACAACAACAACTCTTGCTCCATTAGCTACTCTCAGGTCCACTTTCTCTTTTTGCCAGTGATCTACTCCTTTTGAACCCCTGTACATTTGCACAAATGTGAGATCCACAACAGGTATCTAATACCCATGAAGTAGGAGCAGACATGTTAATTTCAATAACATAAATACCTGGAGAGATAGTCAAACTGGCTTTCCCCTTTTTCTTCTCTTCCAAGTAGAGCTTGCAGTTCCTTTTCCAATGAACTGGTTCATTGCAATGGAAGCAAACCCTTATGTTTGGTGCCTTGGGCTTGGGTTTGGGCTTGTTATTGTCCTTGCCCTTTTTGGCCATGGCTTTTCCTTTCCATTTTTCTTAAAATTCCCCTTTTGAACCAGTAAGACTTCAGGGGTCTTCTTAATGTTCAGTTCAGCCTGCTTGAGCATCCTTTGTATCTCATGTATGGACTTCTTCATGGCATGCATGTTGAAGTTCATCACAAATTGATCATACTCCGGTGGGAGTGAGCCCAAGATCATATATGTGGCCATGTCATGACCTACGAGAGCCCCAAGCTTCTCAAGTTGGTCAAGATAGCCCTTCATCTTAAGAACATGTGCACTAACAGAGGTGCCAGGGGCCATCTTGCAACTATTCAACGCCTTGGTGGGGAAGAATCTTTCTTGACAGGCTTGCTCTTGGAACATTTCCTTGAGCTGGCCCTTCATATGGAAAGCCTCAACCCCTTCAAACTATTTTTGAAGGTCAGTGCTCATTGTGACTAACATGAGACAAGTCACACCGTTAGAGTCATCACAATGCTTCTTCCATGCATCTTTCCCACCTCCAGGGGTGTTGTTTGCAGGATGTTCAGGAATATCTGTATCAAGAACGTATAGATTTCTTTCCTGCTTAAGGACAATCCTTAAGTTGCGGGTCCAATTAAGGAAATTGGTCCCACTTAGTTTTTCTTTTTCAAGAACGGACCGCAATGAATTGTGTGAAGTATTGGTTGCCATTAATTATTTGCAAAGTCATTAGTTTTTTAGCAAAAAACTTTTCACAATTTCAACACTTGATGAATAGTGGAAAAAAACATTTTATGGTAGTTATAAGTAAGCTTTGGCTTAACACCCATAATTAAAGTAAAATCAACTCATGGGAATGACATCTATATGTCCCAACTATTTCCCATTTTATGCCCTAGGCTCAAAACTATTTTGGTAGCCTAGTTAAGTCGAACCATGTCTAAGCATATGGAAATCACTATTTTCCCATCTCCTTTTGCTTAGATAACCACCTATCTGTTGCTTTGGCAAGCAGACAAAATGTTGATCCAAGCTGAAGGAGTGCTTAGGACATGGTAGGCATTTTTAAGACTTAATTAAAACCATTTAGTTTGAATAATTTGTTAAACCCCATATGCATCTCATGCAATATATAAAACATAAAAGTAAACGTGAGATAGCATGACCTAATCCTATGATGACTCCCACGAGCCTTGTGGGAGCCAAAGGTCAATCTAAGTCAATACCCATCTCATGGATAATGTCTTCGATCCAGCGTCCTCCAGTCTTGTTACATAATTGCATGGGCATACCCAGCCTTCAATGTAAAGCAATAAAACTAATCTAAGAAAGCAATTACAATTTTACAACATTGAAAAATGACACGCAGGTCGTATTATAAAAATATAACCCAATAAATGTAAAACAAGAGGGGGGTATAATAGGCCATGCTATTCACCATGCTAAAACTCACATAAAGCATAATGAAATACGGCAACGAGCACAAATACAAAGTCTTAAGTGTTGCCACTACGCGGAGCAGTCGGCGGTCCCGCTAGCCGGTTAGCGGGCGGGGGGGTCAAGGGGGCAGCGCCCCCAGAAGAAAAATATGATTCTTCCTCTATTCATCGCGTAACAGGTTTATGCGATTAATAACAGATTAACATAAACAATTTATGCGGTATAATCGAATTAATGACAGATTTACATGAACAGTTTATGCGGTATAATCGAATTAATGACAGATTAACATAAACAGTTTATGTGTATATAAAATATATGTAACAGAATCACAGAAACAATATTTCTGTTTCACACATACACATACCAAATCGAGACTGATACGTGTTATGATGTGATTAACATTATCGAATTCGAATAGTATGAGCAAGGCTCTAATACTACTGAAGGGATTTATGGGCAGAAACTCGTTCTAAACACCCATGAATTCTCGCCTGAAGGATCCTCTCATACCATAGGAATCGAAAAATTCGAAAAAGGACTTACGTTTTCGGCTAAAGATTCTGTTTTTTCGGATGCTTAGCTACAACCACCAAAGTCCTCCCTTGAGAAATTACTCCCTACCGGTATCCACCAAAGTGCTAGCTCTTCGTTTTTCTGAGTTTTGGAATCTAGAGAGAAATGAGGCAGAAAATCAAGAAATCTAATTTCGGGGTATTTTGTTTATTGCGGCTCAAGCAAGAGTTGAACTAGGGTTTGAGAGTTTGTTCCAAGAACAACTCCCACGTCCTATCAACCTCTTTCGGCAGTGGGAGTCTTTAACTCCACGTCCTGTAAATCTCTACTGGTAGTGTGAGTCTTTATCGCATAATAACTCCCACGTAATCCCATCCATAACCAAATACCGAAAATGCCCATCCTTATCTCTAATTCGGATAATAACATTTTATTATTCTCAGACAAATAAATGTCAGACACAATGAACTTAAACACATTCTAGATTCATTGAATCTGGACATGAAGCTCGTTCACTCGTCTATGCGTGTGACCCTGTAGGTTCATATCACAATGGCAATGAAAACACACTTAGTAGTAGTATGTGTTCATAAATCACTAGCGGTCCCTAGCAGGACATTGCGACTACCCATAGTGAATGAATATGTGGTGGAACCTAATATCAATCCACTATTTAATCCCTTTGTCTCGCGATATCCAAATTAAGCATAAGACCTGGTAGTCCTAGTTTTTCCATTTTAAAGAACATTACATAAAACTAGGGACAGTTAAAATAGTAATTGCATAAGCTAATGAGTTTTACTATCAAATAACACATTTAATGTTTAAAAGCAAAATTAACTATTCAAAGACATGCTCAAAAAGATATAAAACGTACAACATATGCTAATGGTCCTAGGGCACTACTAACAGTATATCCACTACATAATTATTTATCTTATGCGATTTTTTATGCTTCACAAAAATGTTACTTGGCTTCTCTTTCCCGTTATACCGAACCTTACAGCTATGCAGAAGTAGCCTGTTCCCCTGTGTGGCAGGACTCTATGCCAGCCGTAATACACGCCCTTGAGAGTAACAATACTTGGATCTATGCCCATTACCTCCTGGAAAGAAGCCGGTTTCCAACCGTTGGGTCTATGAATTGAAATTTCGAGCTGATGGTTCTTTAGAACGTCTTAAATCTCGCGTGGTGGCTAAAGTTACTCTTAGGTCGAGGGGGAGGATTTTACTGAGACTTTTGCTCCAGTTTCCAAAATGACCACAGTTCGATGCCTTTTAGTTTTGGCAGTTTCCAAAAATTGGAGCATATTCCAATTAGATGTCAACAATTCATTCCTTCATGGTGATCTTGCAGAAGATATTTACATGGTACCACCACCTGGATTTCCTCCACCCACGCCAAATATTTATTACAAGCTCAAGAAGTCCATATATGGGTTGAAACAAGCAGGAAGAAACTAATTCGGTAAGCTCACCATAGAACTTTCCAAATTTGGCTTTAGGCAGACTGCAACAGAACCTACATTATTCATCTATCGGAGAGGAAATATCTTTATTGTGATCCTAGTTTATGTTGACAACATCATTCTGACAGGAAACAACCTCAAAACAAAGCCAAAAGTAAAGAGGTACTTGGATTTTAAATTTACAATCAAAGACCTTGGAGTTTTCAAATACTTCTTGGGCATAGAAGTAGCACATTCACCCAAAGGTTTGTTTTTGTGTCAAAGAAAGTATTTCGTTGACATCCTAACAGAATGTGGTTTATTTGGTTCACGACCATGTTCTACACCAATGGAGACACAACTAATGTTGACAACTGAGAATGATAGTGGAAAGCTAATTAGAGATTTAGGAAAATATAGGTGATTAGTGGGGCGATTACTTTATATTACCATCACAAGGCCCGACATCACTATTGCGGTCCATAATCTTAGCCAGTTCATGCAGAATCCAAGGGAAAGACATTGGGATGCTGCAATTCGAGTTGTTCGTTATATTAAGGGCAATCCGGGAAGAGGATTTTTTTTTTACCTAGAACAATCCCAATGCAGAACTAGTGGCTTATTGTGATTCTGATTAGGCCGTTTGTCCCACAACTAGGAGGTCTGTTACAGGGTACTTTGTTCAATTAGAAAATGCTCATATTCTTTGCAGATCAAAGAAATAACAAGTTGTCTCTAGATCTTCAGCTGAAGCTGAATATAGAGCTATGGACAATGCAACAAGTGGGCTAGTTTGGTTAAGAGAGTTGTTCAAATCTCTTGGAGTCACTTTGGGGCCTGCTAAGTTATATTGTGACAGCCAGTCAACACTGCACATTTCGGCCAATCCAGTCTTTCATGAAAGAACTAAGCATATTGAGATTGATTGTCACTTCGTTCGAGAAAAGGTCATGTTAAGAATAATAGACTTATTATATTAATATGATTATATCAATTACCTATTCTAGTATATTAAGGTATCTTAGAGTTACATTATTATTTGCTTTCCTTATTTATCTAGAGTTACATTGTTAAGTAACTTTCTTCTTTGTTTAGGATTCTCTTTGTATTTATATATGGTATTTCCCTTGTTCGATCAATCAATTCAATATTATTGATTCCATATATTCTTTCATGGTATCAGAGCAAGGTTAAAATAACTGCTCAAAATTCATAACAAAAAACCTTTGGTTTCCAAAGTATTCCTTTTTACTTTTGTTTTCTAGGTGTTGTTAGTCATGGCTGACACAACTCCAACCAAGAAAAATCAACAAGAGACATTGTCTCTTACCAACCCAAATTCCCCATATTACATATCCACCAATGATAATCCAAGCATGTCAATTACCCCCATTATTTTTGATGGAGATAATTTTAGTTCATGGATATCCGTTCTTGAAAATTGCTTGCAAGTTAAGACCAAGATGGCATTTTTTGAAGGATCCTTATCTCGAACTTTTGATCCTAACATGGCCCAAGATTGGGATCGATGCAATTCACTTGTTAAAGGATGGATAATGGCATCCGTCGAACCGAAATTTAGGAGTATGTTGACTCATGCAAAATCACCACTCTAAGGACATGTATGCTATACTGAAGGCTCGTTACGCTCAAGAAAACGGACCCAAAATTTATTAGCTACGAAATCAAATTCAAACCCTTAAACAAGGGTCACTTGGAGTAACTGAATATTTTGGGAAGCTTGAGACGTTGTGGGAACAACTTTATCACTACATTCCGCTCCCGATATGTGGATGTGAAGACACAACCGCTGTTTTGATTCGTCAACGAGAGGAAGAAAAAAATTATTCAATTCTTGCTCGGTTTGAATATGATATTTAAAACTATGAGAAGCTAAATCTTGAATGTTGACCCATTGCCGAGTTTCAACAAAGTTTTTTCTAGTGCATTGTGAGAAGAAAATCACCACTCTAGCACAAACGAGACCGAGATCACCGACAAGGTGGAAGGAGTTGCCTTCGTCGCAATAGACTACCAAGGTCAACCTTATGGCTCTCGGTCAACCTGTGAACATTATTGCAAAACTGGCCACAGAAAGGAGTCCTGTTGGCTGTTGTACGGAAAGCCATTGGAACTTGAAGGCAAAGGAAGGGGAGGTGGAAGCGGTGGCCGGAGCTGTAGAGGAGGCCGTGCCGGTTCAAGACAGTCGGCGACCGCCAACCTTGCTTAAGGAATGTCATTTAGCTCGGATGCTAGGGATCTCCGACCAAGAGAAGCCGCCGGCGGATCACAGTACTCCAGCTCCGCAGGCCATGGAACTTCGGAAAGTGGCATCAGCTTCAATGGCGGTTTTGGGTTCCCGAGCTTTAGCAGCAGCGGTGGGCAAAATTTTCTCTCAACAAGTGGATCGGCCCACTCAGCACGTCATCAAGAAATAGGCCAAGGAATGGGCCCATTTGCGGGCCAGTCTATAAATGGATCTTTGGACCAGGCCCATATTTCACAATTAGCCTATGAGGTAGCCAATTTTCTCAAAGGGGGTAAGAAGGATTTTGCTATGCTTGGTAAGAAATTTACCCTTCCTTGGATTTCGGATAGCGGAGCTAGTCATCATATGACTCCTGATTTATCCATTATTCAAAATCTAAATTTTTTTTATCCACCCATTAATATTTGTTTGCCTAATTAGACCATTTTTATGGTAAATCAACGTGGCGCAGTCAAATTTAGTCCGGATATGGAGCTTCACAATGTTCTTCATACTCCATCCTTCACTTGTAACCTTATATCCGTTTCAAAATTGACAAAGCAATTACAATGCTATTTTGTGTGTTTGCTTTGTACAGGACCCAATCTAGAGGAAGATTTTTTCTAGAGGTATTGTTTGTGATGAAGTTTATCAGCTGACCGACGTAGCATCTCACAATGCAATGGCCGGAGCAGCTCATCACCAAAGTACCTCACAATTATGGCATCGGAGACTCGGTCATCCATCTTTTTCCTCTTTAGAAAATTTACCGTTAGAAAATAAAATTAGTAGTTGTCAACCTATTAATCCATGTGATATTTGTCATAAAGCCAAGAATATTCGCTCTTCTTTTCCAAACAGTACTAATAAAGCTTCAAAGCCTTTTGAACTAATTCATTGTGATCTTTGGGGGAAATATGCTACTCGTTCTCTCACAGGAGCCCATTATTTTTTATGTGTAGTTGTTGATTTTTCACGTGGTATATGGGTCAATTTACTTCAGACACTAAGAAATCTTTCATACATTTCCATAACATGGTTCACACACAATTCAACGGGGTTATTAAGAAAGTTAGGAGTGACAATGGTTGAGAATTTATTGGGTTGAGAGATTATTTTTCAGATATGGGAATAATTCATGAAACCTCATGCGCTGCTACACCTCAGCAAAATGGGAGAGTTGAAAGAAAGAATCGCCACATTTTAAATGTAGCTCGTGCCTTAAAGTTTGAGTCAGGAGTATCACTTCAATTTTGGGGGGAATGTGTTCTTGACGGGGGTATATGGAGAGACAGTCAAACGGGCTTTCTCATTTTTCTTCTCTTCCAAGTAGAGCTTGCAATTCCGTTTTCAATGATCTGGTTCATTGCAATGGAAGCAAACCCCTTCATTTGGTGCCTTGGCCTTGGGTTTCGGCTTGGGCTTGTTGCCTTTGCCCTTCTTGGTCATGGGCTTTCCATTTTCTTTGTTCTTCTTGAAATTCCCTTTTTGAACCATTAAGACATCATGGGTCTTCTTAATGTTCAGTTCAGTCTGTTTGAGCATCCCGTGTATCTCATGTATGGACTTCTCCATAGCATGCATGTTGAAGTTCATGAAAAATTGGTCATACTCAGGTGGTAGTGAGCCCAATATCATATATGTGGTCATGTCATGACCATCGGGAGCCCCAAGTTTCTCAAGTTGGTCAATATAGCCCTTCATTTTAAGAACATGTGCACTTCACAGAGGTTCCAGAGGCCATCTTGCAACTGTTCAACGCATTTGTGGTGAGGAACCTTGCTTGACGGGCTTGCTCTTGGAACATTTCCTTGAGTTGGCCCATCATCTGGAAAGCCTCAACCTCTTCAAACTGTTTTTGAAGCTCAGAGCTCATTATGGCTAACATGAGACAAGTCACATTGTTAGAATCATCCACATGCTTCTTCCAAGCATATTTCTCAGTTTTAGGGGCGTTGTTTGCAGGCTGTTCAAGAATATCAGTGTCGAGAACATATAGCTTTCTTTCTTGCTTAAGGACAATCCTTAAGTTGCGGGCCCAATCAAGGAAATTGTACCCACTTAGTTTTTCTTTTTCAAGAACATATCGCAATGAATTGTGTGAAGTGTTGGTTGCCATTAACTACATTAAAAATTATTTGCAAAGTCATTAATTGATTTTTGAGCAAAAACTTTCCACAATTTCAACACTTGATAAATAGTGGAGAAAATTATATTTCGATAATTATAAGTAAGCTTTGGATTATCACCCATAATTAAAGTAAAATCAACCCGTTGGAATGACATCTACATGTCCCGGCTATTTCCCATGTTTTGCCCTTGGGTAAAAACTATGTTGATAGCCTAGTTAAGTCGAACCATTTTAATCTTATGGAAATCACTATTTTCCCATCTCCTATTGCCTAGATAACCACTTATATATTTCTTTGGCAAGCAGACAAAATGATGATCCAAGTTTAAGAAGTGCTTAGGAAATGGTAGGCATTTTAAGACTTAATTAAAACAGTTTTAATTCGACGAGTATATTGTTAGACCCCATAAGACAAGAATTAAGCATCACATGCATAATACAAGATAAATAATAGTAAATGTGAGATAGCATGACCTAATCATATGATGACTCCCACGAGGCTTATGGGAGTTAAGAGTCAATCTAAGTCAATACCCATCATATGGATAGAGTCTTCGATCCAGGATCCTCCAGTATTGTTACATAATTGCATGAGCATTCTCAACCTTCAAAATAAAGCAATTGCAATTTTACAACATTGAAAAACGGCTCGCATACCATATTATAAAATTACAACCCAATGAATGTAAAAAACAAGAGGGGGTATAGTAGGCCATGCTATTCACCATGCTAAAACTGACATAAAGCATAATAAAATCAAGTACAGAGTACATATTTGAAGTCTTAGGGCTGCCCCCCGGGCGGGGTTTTCTGCCCCGATTTAACCCTCAATCACCCAACATATAATCAAATTAACTAGTTTTTTTTTTATTTTTTTTATTTTTTATTTTTCGGAAATGTTTAGCAATCTTTATTGAGTATGAAAAGGAATTACATATGTGTTGATCAGGAGGCCGTTATAGCCGGAACCCATTGACGATCCAAAACTAACAGACCCCTTATAGCCATGTGGAGTGAAATACAAGAGGTAAAGAATAATTGAGATTTAATTAACTGTTTTATGCAATATAATCCATATACATAAGCAATTTATGTGATATTAATCAGATTAACGACAAGAAGCATACAATCGCAGTTTATGCATAATTAATCGAATTAATGACAAATCCCATTCGATAGCAGTTTATAAAATATTAATCGAATTAATATCAGATCGAATAATGTAAATAAACATATTAATCAGATTAACAGATCAACATATATCGCATATATTAGAATTACGAAAAACATTTTTTTCTGTTTCACACACACACACACACATCAAATCGAGATTGATACGTGTTATGGTTGTGACTAACATTATCGAATTCCAATAGTATGAACAAGGCTCTGATACCACTGAAGGGATTCAAAGGCAGAAATGCGTTCTAAACACCCATGAATCCTCCCTGATAAGATCCGTTCAGACTATGAGAATCGAATAATAGACGAAAAGACTTACAATTTTGGGTTAATGGTTTCTGATTCAGATGTTGTGCTGCAACCACCAAAAGCCTTCCATTGCGAAATTTCTGTCTAACGGTATCCACGTGACAAAACTATCAGCGAGTGCTAGCTCTTCTATAAAACACAAGAGGGGGGGTGAATTGGGTTTTAACTAATCTTGCTAACTTTTTCGATTCTTTGCAAAGCTATTGGAAGTTTGATCAACAAGAATAAAAGCAATGCAAAACCCAATCAACAAGACAAAGGATTTAGAGTGGTTCGATTCACTTAGAATCTATGTCCACTACCTTGAGCCGCACCCAAGGATTTCAAACAACTTCACTAAGAAGAATGTTTACAAATGTGGCTAACTCACTAAGAGTTTTACAACACAACCACACAACAAAGAAACTCACTAAGAGCTTGCCCACACTAAGTAGGACTTTACAAATTGCCCACACAAAGTAGGACTTTTACAAGAATTACCCAATCACTTAGAAAGGGAATGAATGTTTAAAGAACAAGATAAATCACTCTTCTAAGTGAGAATATATACCTTTGAAGCACAAACAATTTTAGCTCTTGAACATATGAAGTTCACTCTTTGTCTTGCATTTGAATTAACACCTTTGAATGCTTTAGATCATGGCAATGAAGTGCATTATCTTTGTAGGTGTTTTGGCTTGATGAGAAATCAATGAGAATATGTTTTTCAAGCCTCTCAAAAAGTTGGAGTCATTCTAAAGCTTTGGAGTATATATACATTTCAAAATATGGCTGAAAAACGACTCTATAACGGTCAGAAAACGGCTAGTTCCCGCAGGAGTTCGGTTGACCGAACACAGGTTCGGATCCAATTTTGCCTATCTCGGTCGACCGAGATCCCCAATAGGTCGACCGACCTATGTCTTGCAAAGTCTCTGTTTTGCCTCGGTTGATCCGAGGTTGAGCTCGGTTGACCGAACTTCAAAGCTTATTTTTCACACGTTTTGAAATCTTTTGAAGTCTAAAAAGGTTTTCCTAAAAGGTAACAAGTAAGAACACTTGGAAAACTTTTCTAAACGACTAATCTATGAAATCAAAGGCTTTTTGGATAAGAACACATGTAAAGAACATTTTGAAACTTAAGCCTTTTGAAAACGTGTTTGTGTGAATGCAAGACTAGAGTGTAGAGCTTATGTTCATGAGAGCTTTTGGTTAGAGCTTTATAAGATAAAGACTTATAGAGACAAAGCTAATCTAACCAAACCTAAGTCTTCAATCTTCAATCTTGAAAGATGAGCCTTGAATAAACCGACTTTGAATCTTGATCATGGCTTGATTGAAGTACTTAGAGCTTCCAATATATGTTCCGATATTCTATCACAAAGATATAAACATTAGACACAACATCAAGTGTTTGTCCATTATCAAAAACCGAGTTCGATCGCCCTTAGGGCTAACATCTTCGTTTTTCTAATTTTCGAAAATCTAGAGAGAAGGGATGGCAGAATTCTAAATTCGGGTGATGGGGTTTTGTGACTCTCAAAAAGTATTTCTAGGGTTTCTCCCAAAAGAAGATTATGTAGGGCGTGAGAGTTTGTTCCTAAAACTAACTCCCACGTCATCCCAACCTATTCTGGTAGTGGTAGTTTTTATAGCATAATAACTCCCACGCAACCCCAGCGAAAGCCAAATACCGAAAATGTCCATCCTTAATCTATAATTTGAATAATAACATTTTATTATTCTCAGAAAAATAATGTCAGATACAATGAACCTAGACACATTCTAGAATCATTGAATCTGGACATAAAGCCCGTTAACTCGTCTATGCGTGTGACTGTGTAGGTTCATATCGCAACGGCAATGAAAACATACTTAGTAGTAGTATGTGTTCATAAATCACAAGCGGTCCCTAGCAGGACATTGTGACTGCCCAGAGTGAATGAATGATTGTGGAACCTAATCACAATCCACTATTTAATCTTTTTGTCTCGCGATATCCAAATTAAGCATAAGGCATAGTAGTAGTCACCCTTATAAAGTTTAATTGTATTTCTGCTCGATCTTCAAGTAGACTATTCAAACAAATAATATTTAATAACCATTTTATTAATTAAATTTGAGCACGGCCATGCATTTAATTATCGTCTTCCCTATTGTGGGGCCCACATACATGTCTCTTTAATAAGAGATGGACATATCCCATACAATGCCTCTCACATTCAAGCCATCATGTGATACTACATTCGATCATCAGTCGTATTAATTACTCGATTAAAAGTAACGTTCGACTGAGTCAAAATGTAACTCCATTCATGCTGGAAACGATGGAGACATAAGGTCTAAGGATTGCAAATAGTATTGAGGAAGTAATGCTTATGACTAAAAGAACCATGGAGTATTACTTCTCTTTCGGATCAAGTTCAATTAAATATATCCCCAATATGTATCTATGATATGATTTGTATCCATTACACATGATCATCAATCAAACATCATACTAGTTTTATTTCTTGTATATGACATTACATAAAACTAGGGACAAACACAAAATTAATTATATAAGTTAATGAGTTTCACTATCAAATCACATATTTGATGTTCAAAAGAAAAATTAACTATTCAAATCACATGCTCAAAATATAAAAACGTGCAACATATGCTCTTGGTCCTAGGGCACTACTAACATACATCACATAAATAAGGGGTATAAGATAGATAACATAAAAGGCTCCCCCTAAAACAGGGCCTAGATAAGGAAATGCAAAAACTGAAAAGACATAATGTTTAGAGTTTATTGTTTTGCTGAAACATGGAAGGTCAGTCGTCCGGATTTGAAGGTTGCGGTAGACCGGATTCCTGGAAGAGAGCTACAAAGAAACTGCCATCTTCATTCTTCACCTTTGGATGCTTTCCATAGTTTGTTGGTGAAGAGAGATTTCTTGTTTTCTTTGTGTTTGGCTAATGCATTGGCTATGTTTCCAACATCGTTGCTTATTCTCTAGGGCCCTTATTTTAGAGAGAACAAAGAAACCTTCTATCTACCTTCTTCACCTTTTAACTATCTCCTTGAATTATCATACCTCAAGATCATCATAAATGGTGAGTGGATGTGTATTTGTTGATGAAGGGGGATTTCTCGTTTTCTTTGTGTGTGCATATGTCTTTGCTTTCAACATGGTTGCTTCTTCTCTCGTGTCCTGAAAAGACATCAAGTACAAAGCATATGAGAGAAACAACGAGTACTTGTCTATCACCTATAATGAGGATAAGAGACCAAAATATATATAAAAGAAACAACTCTCTTCCTCAAGTAGTTGGTTAAGAATATAGTTCAAAAATGAATTCAAACCAAACTACAAAGGTGATGTTTAAAAAGAAAGATAAAACAAGGTAAGCACATAAACAATTAAAGTTTAAAATGGAAGTTATGAATCAATCAAAGTGAGCACACACTTCCCAAAGATGGATAACCAAAAGAGATGGAGGTTTTGTAAATTTTGAAACAAGCCATCAAATCTAGTGATATATGAAAGATAAACATTTTAAAACATATGACTAGGGAAGGAGGATAGATAGAAATGTATTTAAAAGCACATTCTTCCTTCATAGAATGATAGAGTGTGAGTAGAATGTATCATGTTATGCAAGCAATCCCAATGAGACATGACAACCAAGATTTGATAAGCACATTTGTCAGGTGGTACTTCTCCTAGGAAATAACTCACCAAGTACAAACTATCAACAAACTAATCAAATGCTAAGAGTTATAATGTCAAAGAAGTTTCAAGGAAACATGACAACCAAGATAATATGTGGCACATTTGTCATTATTTCATCAAAGTAAACATTCTTATCAAAATATACTCTATCAAAACTAGGCTTAAGGAGCATATAGCTCAAAATAAACTCCATCATCTCTAAGTTTGCATATAAAGGGCACATATAAAAGATAAGTCTATGAATAGTGCATAAGGGGTTTTGTTTTTACAAATTTAAAAGTATAAGAAAGCTCCCCCTTATGATGTGCCGATTTTGTATAAGATGTTTTGGAAAACCATGGATGGTTTTAAAGTATAAAGATATAGTTCCAACATCCAAGATGAAATACATGAAGGGCATTTGCAATACCCGAAGGGGAGAACCTTAGAGGTGGGTGAATAAGGTTCTCAAATAATTTAAACTTTTCGACCACAATATTTTCCTAAGTGATAACTTAACAAAAATTATGTTCATTGAGCAAATAAGGTGAATTAACGAAATATCACTTAGATGACTTATGTGTGTAAATGAAACACATATGCATATAAGAAAATGAATATGATCAAGTATTGTCTAGGTTAGGATTCCTATATGCAAAACTTGTAATAACAAACACACAAGTCATGAGGACTAGCATTTAGCAAGAGATATATAAAGTTATAAAGATCTATAAATGCATGTCCTATTCCCCAAGCCAAAGATAGTGACACCAAGAAAATTGATCAACTCTATACAAACATTTATAGTTCATACTAACAAGTTCATGTGAATATAAGCACAAATATAATTTAAGAACTTGAAAGTAAAGAGATAGAGTTAGAAGATGAAACACAAGGATGTATATTGGTTCGATCACAAAGATCTACATCCACTACCGCGGGACACACCTAAGGATTGTGGCAACTTTCCACTAGCTTGTCTTGAGAGATTACAAGAAATGACCAACCAACTAATGGTCTTTTAGACACTCATGTAACCTTCCACCATTGGGAACTCTTTCTTTAACCTAGTCTACTAAGTGAGGAGGTTTTATGAACACATCAACCCTACTTCTATTTCGGTGGTTCACCATTCACTCTACTTCCTATGATTACGAGAAAGATCCACTCCAACTCATTGAAGGCCCAAAATCACCACTCTCACAAACAAGCTTTGCCACTCAACCCTTTACAAAGAAAGATAATCTCAACACATGAGATTTTACATTTTAAGTTCAAAAAAGAAAAATCCCTCTAAGGATTGAATATTACAATGTAAGAATATGTAAATGAAGCTCTTTCTCAAATAGAAATGTTTTGATGAATGGTTGTAAGAATTTAGCTTATCAAAGTGTTTGATTTTCTTGTCTAGAACTTATAAACTAAGGCCCTTCTATTAGCTTGAGCATAAAAAACATTTCAGCCTTAAAGGCTTTATATAAGGTCCAAAAAGTGCAAGCAAATCGAGTTACAACGACTATATTTTTGTCTTGACAGGACCGCTTCAGTCGACCGAACTAGGCAGTGGGTCGCCCAAAGTAGTTCCAAAGTTAAGTTTAAAGTCTTTTGTCTTGATCTCGGTCGACCGTTATAAGTGGTCCGGTCGAACTAGGCAGATGCCTTTGGAGTCTTGGAAGATTCAAAAGTGACAAAGTACAAAAGACACTCCAGTCAACCAGACTGCACATGTCGGTCGACCAGACTTCCTCAGGTCGCCCGAGGTCTAGGACCTGGCGACCGGACTTCAGTCCAGAAATGGTTTTTCCACTTAGTCAACTTTATAATGTTCTCAAACTCATGCCTAAGTATTTTTTTTTAAAGATCTTAGGCATTAAACAACACTTAAGAAATGTTTTGCAAAACTTTTGAAAGATTAAATCAAAGTATAAAATATGGTTTTGAAAACATGCAAGAGTATGAGTTTCATCATACTATAAACTATCATTCATCAAATGAGATTAGTCACAAGAGATATACATATATTCATCTTGACTAATCTTTTTCTTGGTCTTCAAGATGAGTTCCTCTTTGAGCTTGGACTTAAAACCACTTTTGACCGATGATGCATCGTCCGAGACTCTGTTTTGGTATGTTTTGGGGTTTTGTTCAGTTCCGTTTTCAAGTTAAGTATGTCATAAATTCTGTAAAATGTTTTGTAAGCGTATTTCAAGTGTTTCAAAAGCATTTAAGTAAAGCTTTGCATTGTTTTCATATGTTTTGGGAAAACAAGAAACATTTTATTTCTTATTTGATACTTCATCCCAAAGGCTATTGATCCTTACAGAGCTAGTGCATCTCATTTCTTTACCTCTATATATTTTGCAGATGATTACATAGAAGATGCTGATAAGGAATCCTGGGAAGTGGATTACAATGAATGAGTTGATGATGTAATAGATAACTGAACTTATGTTAGTTGAACAACTTATAACACTATGTTTATGTATCTACTTTTAAGAATGATGATTAAGCACTTAGGATAATAAAGATGTAAGTTTTATTCAGTTTATGATTTCTGGCATGAAAGATATATATTTTGTTATGGGTTCGATGTCTCATTGGTAGATGAGGCACTGCCAGGTTATCACTCGGTTATAAGGTGTGACATAAGTAGTATCATAGAATATCGAACCTTAGGCTTAAATATGTGGTTAGAAGTTAAGCATGGAATGAACATATGATGGATTCCTAGATAACTTAAGACGCGATCTCTGGGTAGAGACTCTGGATTAGGACTTACGTCTTTATTTACTTGCCTCACATGTTCATGAGTTATGTGCTAACTTGTTATGTGAATTATTTGCTTATCTATGAGTTATTTTTTTACTTAAGATGGATCGCCAAAACAACAACAACAATGACCTCAACAAACCGATTGCTAATCTGGGCCGCCAAGGAAACATGGGTGGTCGTAGACAAGATGTAGAGCCTAAATCCTCAAACTGTCACTAGGTACCGAATATGGGAACAGACGTCGGGGTTGAAAATGTTGCACCCCACCACCACAGGTAAACATGGGAATCCCGACTTAGTTACATTAACTTTGGCCATGATGGCACAACTCCTACAAAACCAGCACGCCTACCAATGAAGCTAGGATATAGAGGAAGAATTTGGTAGAGCATACCCTGAGCGGGATGGAAAAAGGAGTTACTCAACAATGACTCATGGGTAGAGTTCAAAGTTTGCAAACCTTGCACCTATGGAAGCTAAGAAGAGGTTCTTCTCGGCGTCTGGAACACCATCTACTTTAAGGACCGGTGTTATAATTGGAGCAAATTTGGTAAGAGTTTGGGGACCGGTAGTGGCATCAACTCCTTTTACAACTTCTCCTTTATGTGCTACTTGTGGAAGAAGGCATTCAAGTGAGTGTCGAAAGAACACTAGGGCATACTTCATTTGTGGAAAGGTCGGTCATCATATTTGTGGTGACATGTATGCTTTTGGTTAACTTAGTGCCTGCATATGTGTTGTTTGATTGTGGTGCCACATACTCTTTTGTTTCACATAGATTTTCTGAGACCCTTATGACATTCTCTACTTTTCCTTTCTAAGCTTTTAAAGTTTTGGTACCCAATTGGAAGGTATTAGAATCGAACTTCGTCCATAATGGGTGACAGGTAGAGATAGATTCGAGGGAATTGGAAGCCGATTTGATTCAACTGAATATGGCCGACTTTGACATTATTTTGGAAATGGATGGTGGATTGTAAGGAAAGAATAATTCAGTTTGTGATAGGGGATAAGGAAATGATAGAATTTCAGGGGTCAAAAAGGAAGAAGAATTAACAAAGGTTGTCGATTATATCAGCTATCAAGGCTAAGAATTACATGAAGAAGGGCTATGAAGTTTTCCTAACTTATGCAGTGGTAAAATATGATAATAAAGTTCAAATGGAAGATCTGCCGATAGTAAAGGACTTTAATAATGTGTTTCCAAAGATTTAGCGGGTGTACCATCCTGCATGGAAAATCGACTTCGAGATTCATCTGCAACCCGTTGGGGAGCCTCTCTAAGGCCCCGTATCGTATGGCACCAGCAAATCTGAAAGAGTTAAAGGTACATATACAAGAGTTTCCAGACAAGAAGTTTATCAAGCCAAGTGTATCACCTTGGGATGCACCAATTTTATTTGTGAAGAACAAAGATGGGATCATGAGAATGTGCTTTGTTTACCGGGAATTGAACAAGATCACAATCAAGAAGATGTATCCACTGCCTCGCATCGACGACTTATTTGATCAGTTGAATGGCGTCAAAGTATTTTCCAAGATAGGCTCAAGATTCGGGTATCATCAGTTCAGGATTAAAATAGAAGACATACCAAAGAGTGCTTTCAGACAAGATATGGGCACTACGAGTTCCATATAATCCGTTCGGGATGGCTAATCCACCGACGACATCCATGGATATGATGAACTGGGTTTTTAGAGATTGTTTGGACAAGTTTGTAGTAGTGTTTATTGATTTCATCTTGAGTTACTCCCCAACAGAAAAGGCTCATGAAGAACATTTGAAGATAGCATTGGAAATTCTGAGAAAAGAAAAGTTGTATACTAAGTTCAACAAATGTCAGTTTTGGTTGAAGTTCAACAAATGTCAGTTTTGGTTGAAGAGTGTATCATTTATGGGACATGTGGTGTCAGCTGAAGAAGTGTCAGTGGATCCGACGAAAATAGAAGCTATTGTGGACTGACCTCGACCAACGAATGTGGCCAAAATTCAGACTTTCTTGGGGTTAGCGGGATATTACCGGAAATTTGTTGAAGCTTTTTTAAGGATGGCAGGACTTTTGACCCGGTTGACACAGAAGCCAATGAAGCTTGAATGGAGTACGAAATGTGAAGAAAGTTTTGAGAAATTGTAGGAAAAATTGACTACCGCTCCGATCTTGGCATTGCCGTAACAAACTGGGGATTCAACATTTACATCGACGCTTCAACGACTGGTTTAAGTTGTGTACTGATGTAAAAGGGTAAGGTAATTACTGATGCCTAAAGACAGTTCAAGTCGTATGAGAAGAACTATCCCACACATGATCTATCACGCTTGATTTACCGTCCTAAAATGCATGTGAAATACCCGTAGGGCATTTGCAATACCTGAAGGGGAGAACCTTAGAGGGGGGAGGAGGGGGGGGGTGAATAAGGTTATAAAACCTTTTATATTTTTCTACCAAATTCTTTTCCTAAGTGATCACCTTAACAACAATTATGTTCATTAAGCATATAAGGTAAATTAAAGGGTTATCACTTAGATGACTTATGTGTGTATATGCAACACATAGGAATAGAAGACAATGGATATGATCAAGGATTGTCTAGGTGAAGATTCCTATATGCAAATCTTGTAAGAACAATCACACAAGTCATGAGGAATAACATTTAGCAAGAGATATATATAAAGCTATAAAGAACTCTAAATGCAATCCCTATTGCCCAAGCTAATACTAGAGATAACAAGCAAATTGACTAACTCTATATATACAATTTATAGTATATGCAAACAAGTTCATTATCACATAAGCGCAAGTATAATGAAGAACTTGAATGTAAAGAGATAGAGTTAGAAGATTAAACACAGGGATATAGAGTGGTTCGATCACAACGATCTACATTTACTACCTAGGGACACACCCAGGATTTTGGCATCTTCCCACAATCTTGTCTTGAGAGATTACAAGGAAGGACAAACCAACTAATGATCTTTTACACACTCATGTAACCTTCCACCCTTGGGAACTCTATCTCTAACCTAGTTTACTAAGTGAAGAGGTTTTACGAACACATGAACCCTACTTCTATTCTGGGTTCACCATTCACTCTAGTTCCTACGATTACAAGAAAGATACACTCCAACTAATGGAGGCCCAAAACCACCACTCTCACAAACAAGCCTTGCCACTCAACCCATTACAAAGAAAGATAATCTCAACACATGATATTTTACATTTAAGCTCAAGAATGAAAAATCCCTCTAAGGATTGGTTATTACAATTAAAGCTCTAATTAATATTTGAGAATGAAAGAATAAGTAAATGATGATCTTTCTCAAATAGAAATATTTTGATGAATGATATGAAGAATTAAGCTCATGAAAGGTTTGAATTGCTTGTCTAAAACTTATAAACTAAGACCCCTCTATTGGCTTGAGCAAAGAACAACTTTTAGTTATAAAGGCTTTTTATAGGGTCCAAAAATTGCAAGTAAATCGAGTTACAACGGCTAAATTTTTGCCATGACAAGATAGCTTCGGTCGACCAGACTATGCAGTAGGTCGCCCGAAGTCGTTCCAATGTTAAGTTCAAAGGCTTTTGTCTTCATCTCGGTCCATTCTTCTTCTTGGTCTTCAAGTCTTTAAGATGAGTTTCTCTTTGATCTTGGACTTGAGACCTTTGATCAACCTCTTCTTGTGATGAAGTCCTTTGAAATCTTGACAAGTTGTTGCATCTTTGACTTCAACATTAGTTGATATTTCTTTGATTTTGCAATATCTTCCATTAGCATGATGGATGACCTTTTGTCTTGTCCTATGGAGACTTGCAAAATGAAGACTCTTCTTGTTTGTAGAATGACCCTTGAAATCCACAAGAAGACCTTCCTTTTAATTTTACAATATCTTTCAATGGCATTGTGAATGACCTTTAGCTTGTGTCATTGAAAACTTGCAAAATGTAGCTTCTTCTTGTTGTAGAATGAACTTTGATGTCTACAAGAAGCTACCTTTCAATGCATGTGTGAGTTCATAATAACCTATCATTGAAACATGAGCTCACACAAACATTAGAGCTTCTTAATGTCTTGCTACCATCAAAACAAGATTGATCACATTAGCCCTTCGGGCTTACAACATGAACTGTTCTCCTATCAAGTTATGAAATTGTATTGAAATATTTTTAAATGTTTTACTGCATCAAATTGGATAAAGTGTCAGATTATATTTTCATCTCTTGCTTGATAATCAACGATTCTATGTGCGTATGTTGTTGTTGTTGGAGTACATTTAATCTAAGGTGCGCCAATTTGATTGGGCCGGGCCGGGATTGGATTGGGCCCTTAATCGGGTTGGGCCGACCAACCCATTTGGACCGACCTTATGGCTGGAAATATTGGACATATTTTCAGCTCTTATCTCTTAGAAAGGAGGTTGAAGTGGTGGAGAATGTGGAGGAGTGGTTTCCTCCATGATCTCCCACTTCCCCCTTTCACTCTCCCCACTATCCTTTGAATGACTAAGAAAAATGCTGATTTTTCCTAGCATTCTAAGTCATTATTCTCCAGCTTTTTGAGAGCTTAGAGAAGAGAGAAAAGAGAGAACATTCAATAGAGATTGAATAGAAAGAAAAGACAGCTTTTCTAGATACTTGTTTTCTAGCTTTGGCTAATAGAAAAGAAGTAAGAAAACTGTTTCTTGTTCTTCTTTAGGTCCTACATCCACCATATATATATACTCCATCTTGAAGAGTGTCTTCAAGACTTCTACGAGGAGTTGGCTAGCACCAAGCGGTAGAGACCATCCCCGAAAGATCGAGTGGATATTGGGAGAGGCGGAGCCTGCGTTGGTGGTGTTCCGTTCGTGACAACTGAGACCGTTTCAGACGATTTCCGCACTTCGAAAGGTATAATACTATCTCATAGTCTAAGGTTCTTACTCGTGAAAGATCCTATTAGAGGCGGGTCATTTTATTTCCGCTGCATAACTGTTTTTGACCCGGTTATTCCTCTAACAGTGGTATCAGAGCCACTCACGAGTACCCTATAGACTTAATGTGCTATAGTATTTTAATATGGATTATGAATCTATATTTTGCATGCCTTAGGATTGCTAGAAATGTTGTATATCATGTATGACATGTATGAGAGTCGAGAATTTTGGTCAACCGAAATGTCTATTTTGGTCAACCGAGTACTCTCAGTACTCTGTTCGGTCGACCACAATGTCTGTACGGTCGACCGCAATGTCTGTTCGGTTAACCGAGTACTCTCAGTACTTTGTTCGGACGATTGGTAGATATGTCGGTTCAGCCGACTAGTTACCTGGTCGACCGAGCGGGGTGGCCGGTCCGCCGAACTGATACAGAATATGAAATGTTCATTTTGCTGGTTGCTCATTTTTCCATAAATTGTTATGTTAGTTGAGCATGATGCATAGTAATCGCCTTTACCCTGTTGGTTTCTTTTATAAATACGATCTGCGTATCGTGCCTATCTTTTTTTTTTTTTTTTTATCAAAAGTTGTAATTCTCTTCTCGTCAAATCCCCTCGAATGTAACTCGAGGTTTCCTTAGAATTATGTAATTCTAGATTAGGAGAAGGTACATCTGTGATGATGATTTGGAGACAACCACCTGAAGGTCAAGACGGTGTAAAATAGAATGTTTTCTTTTCACACCCTTAGATTGACTTCACAGTTTTTCCATTGGCTTGGAAAAAACCGAATAGGATATGGCGATTACTATTGCATTTTTACTTTTATGTATTGGATGCATATGTATCTAAGCATAAACTGTTTTATTTTATGCTTTTCTGGTGAGATTGTTAAAAACAAAAACCCCTCAATTAAATATTAATTAGTGCCTTCCTAAGTTTGGCCTTCGTCAAGGCCTAGATCGACATTAGTATGGGACATGCCAAAGCTGTACATACGTGTCTATCCGGGTGAGGCGCGAAGGATAATTTGTGATATCCGCCGGCAAAAACTTAGGGTCCTAGTTAACTGGATTATCTCAATAAATGGATTGAGGATCTAGAGGCAAAAGAGTTGAGAAAAGTGTATAATGATACGTTTGAATAAATGTTATTCACTCAACTAACCAAGAATTACATAATTTGATGTAATTGGCAAGCGTTGCCTACCTAAATAACTAAGTTTTGGGCGATCAGCCAAAGATGACTCAGAACGAGGTGAAATATGGATCTTGGCCCGCTAGATAGTTAACGAACTTTACGAGTTGATAATGAGGGTTATTCACTTGAAGAAAATAGTGGGAGAAATTATTAAAAAAGATAAAAGACCTAATAATGATTTTTTTATCGGTACTTACTTTGCATATGTATTTTGTTGTAGAAAAATGGAAAATTCAAACCAAACACTATCACTGCGTTCTGTCCTTGAGAAGGACAAATTAGAGGGGAGTTAACTTCCTCGACTGGTTCAGGAAATTGAGAATCGTTCTCAAGCATGAAAGAAAGTTGTATGTTCTAGAACAGCCTATTCCTGATACACCAGAGGCTCGCGCTTCGGCCGCTGATAGAAGTGCTTATCAGAAGCATTGTAGTGATGCTTTAGATGTGTCTAGCCTCATGCTTGTCACCATGAACTCTGAGCTTCAGAAGCAACATGAGGACATGGGGGCTTATGAGATGCTGGCTCACCTGAAGCAACTATATCAAGGACAAGCACGCCAGGAGAGATTCGACGTATCAAAATTTTTTTTTTCAATGCAAAATGTCTGAAGGAATGCCAGTAGGAACTCACGTTCTTAAGATGATAGGTTATGTTCAGAACCTTGAAAAACTGGGATTTCCTTTGGGGCAAGAGTTGTCGACTGATTTGATCTTGCAATCGTTGCCTAAGTCATTCAGTCAGTTCATTTTGAATTATCACATGAATGAAATTGACAAGCCATTGCCTGAGTTGTTGAACATGATGAGGACTGCCGAGAAGGAAATAGGCAAGTCCAAGCCCAACACCATACTAATGGTGCAAAAGGGCAAAGGCAACGGTTTTGTGAAACACAAAGGCAAACCGAAAGGTAAGCCCAGGGGCAAGCAAACCACTTTCAAAAATGCATTGAAATCTAAGAGTGGTGTAGCCAAGGACTCTATCTGTCATCACTGTGGTGAAAAGGGTCACTGGAAAAGGAACTGCAAAAGCTATATTGCAGGAAAAAGGCTGGAAAAGGAGAAAGCAAATGTTGCTTTGGGCTCAGGTATTTATGTTGTTGATATTAATGTGATTGATATCAATTTAAATACAACTACTTCTTGGGTACTTGATACCGGATGTGGTTCTCACATTTGGCAAAGGGTGAAGTGGAACTACGAGTTGGCAACGTAGCACGTGTTGCAGCCCTAGCTGTAGAGACTTGTACTTTTACTTTGCCTTCAGGGCTTGTTTTGGGTTTAGAAAATTGTTTCTATGTACCAAGTTTAACTAAGAATATTATTTCAGTTTCTTGTTTGGACAAGAAAGGTTTTGAGATTTCAATAAAAAACCAACGATTGTCGTTATATTTGGATAATATTTTTTATGCAAGCGCCTCTTTGATTAATGGTCTATATATTTTAGATCTTGATAAACCAATTTTAAATATAAATACAAAAAGGATTAAGACTAATGATTCTAATCCGACATACCTCTGGCATTGTCGCTTAGGCCACATAAACGAAGACCGCATATCCAAGCTCCATAAAGATGGGCTGTTGGAATCATTTGACTTCGTGTCTTATGATCGATGCGAATCTTGTTTGTTGGGTAAGATGACAGCACCACCTTTCACTAAGCTAGGTGAGAGAGCCGATGCTTTATTATGACTAATACATAGTGATGTATGTGGCCCTTTTAATATACATGCAAGGGGTGGTTACCTCTACTTCATTACCTTTACTGATGACTTCAGTAGGTATGGATATGTGTTCTTGATGAAACACAAATCCGAAGCATTTGCTAAGTTTAAAGAGTTTAAACTAGAAGTAGAAAACCAACTTGGCAAGAGTATTAAGGTTCTTCGATCTGATCGAGGAGGAGAATACTTGAGTCAAGAATTATGTGACTATCTAAAGGATTGTGGAATCGTTTCACAACTTTCTCCTCCAGCAACTCCACAATGGAATGGTGTATCTGAAAGGAGGAACAGAACCTTATTAGATATGGTTCGTTCTATGATGAGTCACACGAGCCTGCCCAATTCTTTTTGGGGACACACACTAGAGACAGCAGCTTTAACACTTAACCGCATTCCATCTAAATCAGTTGCAAAGACGCCATACGAGTTATGGACTGGGAAGCGTCCCAATTTGTCTTTCCTCAAGATTTGGGGCTGTGAAGCTTTTGTAAAACGCTCAGCTTCTGATAAGCTGGCTTCAAAATCTGAAAAGTACATATTTGTAGGTTATCCTAAGGAAACTAAAGGATACTACTTTTATATCCCTAACGAAAACAAAGTGTTTGTTGCTCGCACGTGAGTCTTTCTAGAAAAAGAATTTGTTTCTAGAAACACGAGTGGGAGTAGCGTAGAACTTACTGAAGTTCCAGACTCTCAAACTAGCACTAATGACAAGATGGAAATTGAACAGACTCCACAAGTTGTTGTGCAAACGAAAGTGCCACAAACAGCCATGCAAACCAAAGCACTGACTCAAGAAGCACAAGAATTGCGTAGGTCCGGTAGACTTCGTCGTCCACCTCCTGAAAAAATTTGGTTTTTTTCATAACGTAACATGGTGATGTTATGTTTGTGGATCACGATGAACCTTCAACCTACAAACGAGCAATTATTAGCCCAGATTCTGAGAAATGGCTTGAGGCCATGAGATCTGAAATGGACTCCATGTACACAAACCAAGTCTGGATCTTGGTTGATCCACCTGAAGGGGTAACTCCCATAAGGTGCAAATGGGTGTTTAAGATTAAAACCGACATGGAAGGGAATGTACAAACATACAAGGGGCGACTGGTCGCGAAAGGTTTCAAACAAGTTCATGGTATTGACTATGACGAGACCTTTTCCCTTGTAGTTATGTTCAAGTCCATTCGGATTTTGCTTGCTATTGCAGCTTACTATGACTATGAAATCTGGAAAATGGATGTCAAAACCGCTTTCCTTAATGGAAAACTTGAAGAGGATGTGTATATGACACGACTCAAGGTTTTGTCACTCCAGAGAATGCCGGAGAAGTATGTAAGCTTCGAGAGATCCATTTATGGACTCAAGCAGAGCTTCTAAGCCGGAACATCTGCTTTTAATGATGCCGTCTGTGAGTTTGGCTTCATTAGAAATGAGGATGAGCCTTGTGTTTACAAGAAGGTTAGTGGGAGCTCAATCGTATTCCTGGTTTTGTATGTAGATGACATACTACTCATTGGAAACGACATACCAACCTTAAAGTCTGTCAAGGCTTGGTTGAGTACGTGTTTCTCTATGAAAGACTTAAGCGATGCCACTATATTCCGGGGAGTCAAGATCTATAGAGATAGATTCGGGGAGACTCATTGGCCTAAGTCGAGTACATATATAGACAAGGTGCTAAAGCGGTTTAGCATGCAAGAGTCTAAGAAGGGCCTTTGTCCTATGGCACATGGTACTGTTCTGTCGAACAAACAGTGTTCTAAAACGCTTGCCGAATTAGAACGCATGAAAGAGATCCCTTATGCTTCTGCCATAGGATCCATCATGTACGCCATGTTATGTACTCGCCTGCATGTCTCGTTTGCTTTAAGCCTTACGAGCGGATACTGCCTAATTACGGTGAACGCCACTGGATCTCGACCAAGAATATCCTCAAGTACTTACGAAGGACTAAGGATACATTCTTGATTTATGGAGGGGCGAGATGAGCTCGTTGTAAGTGGTTACACCGATGCTAGTTTCCAAACCGATAGAGATGATTTTCGATCGCACCGGGATATGTGTTTAACTTGAATGGAGGTGTCGTGAGCTGGCGCAGCTCAAAGCAATCGACCATCGCAGATTCTACGACCGAGGCCGAGTACATAGCAGCTTGTGAAACAAACTAAGGAGGCGCTTTGGATCAGAAATTTATTTCCGACCTCGATGTGGTTCCTAGTATTGCGAACCCGATAGACCTCTATTGTGACAACAATGGGGCTATTTCACAATCTATGGAACCTAGATCTCACCAGAGGTCCAAACATGTACTACGGCGTTTTCACCTAATCCGCGAGATTATAGAAAGAGGTGATGTGCATATATGTAAAGTAGATTCGGCAGACAATGTCGCCGATCCACTGACGAAGCCACTGTCGCAGCAGCAGCATGATCGTCACACTAGCTCCATAGGTACCCAATATCTGGAGGGCTGATCTTTAGAGACTGTCATTAGTATGCCCTTAAAGACCAATCAGTAGATGATTTTGGGTCTTTAGTGCAAGTGGGAGATTATTGTATCGTATTTATGTAATTTTCATTTTGATGAATAAAAAGGCATAAATTCCAGTATTATATCAATATGTTTCTGCGTTCTTAAAAACATAATGAAATAATATGTCCTTAGAATAGTATTCATAATTGTTATGATTCTGAAACGTCCCTAGTCTAACATTATTATGGAATCTTCGAGGACAATAATAATGTGTAAGACTAGTATGTGCAGTGATTGATATAAGATATCGGATCGTCACATGGGTATATATGATTAGAGAATCATTATACTGGACAGATCCGACATGAGAAACACACCATGGGTTGTTATATAATAGTCAACGGTGCTTCTCAATTTTTGACTGGGTTGTATATGAGATCCTTCGACTTGAGGTCTCACAAGAGTTCTTGCATGGCTAGTGTTATGCTTTGATAATGTTAAACGCTATCTGTAACAGGGTGAGCAATAAAGGCATTTATTGGGTATATCACGAATCTTGTTCAGGATGAATGGGATGCAGAAAGGATTTGTCCCTCCTATATAGCAGGAGCGATATCTTGGGCCCCTTTGATGGACTCTGACTAATTCATGGCCATGAACAAATGAATCAGTATATGATATTGATGTCATTTGATTAGTCTACTCGCGAATCAAGAAACTAAAAGATTGGACAATACAAGTGTGACTTTTTCCATGACTTGTGTTCAATCTAGATATCAAGGACAAAATGAATTAAATACAAATGTCAAATGGTGTGATTATGATAGTCACCAGATATTTATGAATTGGGGGTAATGATGCGTTGCTAGATACCTCTCATTACCTGTGACATATGATGTCACAGCGAACATCATAGATACCTCCCCGGGTCGCACTCATAGATCAACCGGATTGGGCTTGTTGAGTACATTTAATCTAAGGCGCGCTAATTCGATTGGGCCGGGCCGGATTGATTGGGCCCTTAATCGGGTTGGGCCGACTAATATGATCGGGGCCGACCAACCCATTTGGACGACCTTATGGCTGGAAATAATGGACATATTTTCAGCTCTTATCTCTTAGAAAGCGAGGTTGAAGTGGTGGAGAATGCGAGGAGTGGTTTCCTCCATGATCTCCCACTTCCCCCTTTCACTCTCCCCACTATCCTTTGAATGACTAAGAAAAATGCTGATTTTTCCTAGCATTCTAAGTCATTATTCTCCAGCTTTTTGAGATCTTAGAGAAGAGAGAAAAGAGAGAACATTCAATAGAGATTGAATAGAAAGAATAGACAGCTTTTCTAGATACTTGTTTTCTAGCTTTGGCTAATAGAAAAGAAGTAAGAAAACTATTTCTTGTTCTTCTTTAGGTCCTATATCCACCATATATATATACTCCATCTTGAAGAGTGTCTTCAAGACTTCTACGAGGCGTTGGCTAGCACCAAGCGGTAGAGGACCATCCCCGAAAGATTGAGTGGATATTGGGAGAGGCGGAGCCTCGCGCTGGTGGTGTTCCGCTCGTGACAACCGAGACCGCTTTTGCATCGATTTCCGCACTTCAAAAGGTATAATACTATCCCATAGTCTAAGGTTCTTACTCGTGAAAGATCCTATTAGAGGCGGGTCGTTTTATTTCCGCTGCATAACTGTTTATGACCCGGTTATTCCTCTAACAGTTGTATACTTGCTTGATCATTTTTTTGTCGAGTTGGCATATGCATATTCTCGATCTAGAGCCCTTGTCTGTTGATGGACCTATTCCAGGATATATCCCGCCATTCATTTTTGTTCTGATGCGCCCGGGAGCACTGTTCTGTCCTATTCTGAAATTTATCTTGGCCCAGACCCTAGGGGGAGTAAACGTTAGGGTTGTTAATAGTTCTTGTGGAGTTCACAAGGGTGAGTGATAACATAACAGGGTATATCCTTAAAATAAACCCTCTGGCCCTTCGTCGGGGTAAGAACACGAACTACTGTTATGTTCTTTCCCTCCTTAATGGGAAATTTTGGGATGTTATCAGATGGTCTAGAGCTATTGCCACATACTCGGTTGCGAATTACTTGTTGCATGTTTTAACGATACCTACTATGTCTAGTTTTGTGTATGTCTAAACGATAAGTTATGGGTGATTATGGTGCTCGTAGACCTCGGAAGACCTGATGAAGGTCGGTCGACTGACATGTGTTGTCCGGTCGAGCGAAGTGTCTTTTATACTTAGTCAATTTTGAATGTTCCAAGACTCCAATGGGTATATTGTGCGGACGAAAATTGTTTAGGTCGGTCGACTATGAGCCTTTGCTCTGGACGACCAGACCATTCTTTGTGGTCGATCGCAATGTGCCAGTAGCATATCTATGCTGATTCGAAAGCACCCCGGGCGACCTACCTGCTAGTTCGGTCGACCAGAGTTGTCTTGTCACAGGCAGAATATAGCCATTACAACCTTGTTTGCTTGTCATATTTGGCCTCTATATAAAGCCTTTAAGGCTGATTTTTCATATATAACCAAGTCATAAGAGGGCCTTTGTTTTATACACTTTAAACAAGCAATCAAACACTTTTAAGAGCTCAAATCTTTTATTTTTTACCAAGATACATCATTTTGAGCAAGAGTTTCATATACATACTCATCTATTCTCAATTTGTATTATAGCTATCATTTGTAATTTCCAATCCATTAAGGGATTTGTTATGTTGAGCTTAAATTGTAAAGTCTCATTGTTGAGGCTAATATTTCTCTTTGTAAGTTGTTTCTCTTGGTGAGAATATCTCTTGGTGAGATTAGCTCTTTGTGAGTTTTGTCTCTTATTGATATTATCTCTTTGTGTGCTTAAAGAGACACAAAAGAATATGGAACTGGAAGTTTAATTTTATTAGTGTCAATAATGAGGTGTAATTATATGCTCAATATACTAATATAATGAGACTCTAAGTCTATAGGAGCCTTACTAGTCTTATATAGTTGAGCTCTTCAGGAACCCAATGAACATCCACATATATTACAGAATATTTCATAACACATCCCCTTAAATGTGCATAACATGAAGAATTTACCTCATTAAAGCCTTACTAGGAAAAAACCCCAGTGGAAAATAAATACAGCTACTTAAGAAAAACGAAAACAATATTCATATGCCAAATTTACTTCCCACGTTGACAACATCATTGAATTAATGCTTTCTTAGACAACCTTTGCAATTGGTATGTCCTTCAATGTTTTCTTAGACATTATTTTCATCCAACTCAACTAGAGATGGATTTTTCAATGATCTAAAATCGAGTATCTCATGGAGATATATAGTGACAAGTTTAACACTATTCCAAAGTTATTACATCTAACCAATATATAGGTACTTAAGGACCTTTGGGGGTTCTTCATTACCCTCTTATAGCCATAAACAGATTTCTTTTATTTTTTGTTTAAAGCCCACTTCCCTAGAAGAATCAATAGTTGTTCTTCAATTCCCTTTCAGCATGGCTCCAACCCCTGACATACCAATTGAAAGTGAAGTGTCTTACTGCTTGAGGTGCCCGTCGTTGTCATAACAATCAAATGACTTTATTAAAGATTTACTTTATTAAATTTGATTTTACAAATATTTCTTTTATTAACATACAAGAATCAGATGACTTTTCAGAATATTAATGTGCTATATATGTTTATGTAAGTATTTTCCATATTAACCAGAAAATTATATCTTCAAGATGTTCAATTTGTGAACACTATTTTTTTTTCAAAACCGTCAACATTTACTTGCTTTTCTAAACTCCCAGGAGGAATATTTTGATGATTTGATCCGTTTTTTTAGGAGAAAAGATGGATTATGTATTATAATCATAGAAAATGTGTTGTAAGAGGAACCCTAGAGGATCTCCAAACTATTGAGATGAGTTTCTAGTCCTCGTAGCATACTTCGCCAATACATCAACTGGCTAATTACAAGATCTACGAGTGTATGAAATATTGATACATGTACACCCAATCAAATCCCTAATAAGGCTAACAAAATGTCTTATGGAAGAGAGATCCTCTTCCAATCGGAGGATACTATTGATAATGCTTATGCATACACTTTCTATTTCATATCGGGATAAGCCTTTATCGATGATGAACATGATAAATTCAAGTACCTCCATGACTTCAGCATGCTTTGGGTGGGCAAGGCTGGGAGGAACTTTGAGAAACCTTCTACAAAATCACCGTGATGATTCCTAAGGATAGCTCCAACGCACGCAGATCCCGCAACCCACAATTCATCCACATTAAGCTTCAACTTACCAGTCACTGGGAGACTCCATTTGGCGGTTACAACTGCTGGTTGGTGACTTTGTTGTTCTTCTTTTAAAGTTTCTCACCCTGCCGGGTCAGGATAAACCTTGGCCTTAACTTTAATTATGTTATGAAGTAGAACATAAACTCGATGGAATTTTTCTAGATCAGCCACCTGAGTGTACTCAGCGGCTACCGTGAGAGCTAAGCATACAACTTCTATAACAATACGTCTTATTCCACCAAAGGTACTCTTGTTTCTATTGCACCATAAGGTCCAAGCCAAATAGACATATTGGGTTGCTACCTCTACATCTCCTTTGAGTATTCCAGGGAGTGAGTAAAAGGGAAATTCCCCTCTATGAGCAATTTATCCGTGTAAAAGATTTTGATACTGTCACACCCCGTAACCAAAAGGTGACCTGACAATGCCTCATCTACCAATGAGACAAAGAGCCCATAACAAAATATACTCTTTCAAACTATAAACTTAAAAGAATAACTTAAAACTTTTATAATTGACCAGCTGAACCATTTTACAACATTTGAAAACATAACATAAGAGTTCAGAACTTGCATAGCATGTACATAACATAACTTGTAAAGGAAAAAAAAACATTATAGAAAATCTCGGATATGGAAAATACAACTGGTCGACCGAAAAGGGTAATCCAAGATCAAGATAGAAACATACAAAAAGTCTGGTTGACCGACAAAACATACCGGTCGATCGCAATAGCTCAGGTCGATAGAGTGATCAGCCTGGTCGACCACAATCTGTCACTAGTCGCCCGCAATCAGCCCCGACATTTTGGTCCGGACGACTGACATTTAATCCGGTCGACCGGTCCAGTCAACCGAGATTGAGTGAAGTAATTTTCAAGGCTTAATTTGTGAAGGAAAACTCATTTTCTACACCTTTAAATATCCCAACCCAAAAACAAGTATTTTGACTGACTTTGACACTTAGAAAAAATATCAAAACATATACGTAACATGTCATAACAACACTTCATCAAATCGATCACATACATATCTGAAATCATACTCCGAGTACTCAACATAACATGACATAACTTGACATACTCGTAGCCTTCCAATACATATAAACTTGACATGCTTAGTATGAAAATGACATGCAATAACTAATTCTACAATCGAGCTCATTAATCATCTGACAATAACACTATCCAACTGTTAACAACCCCAAACTTTAATGTCGTTAGTCCTCATACTTGTAACATAACGTAACTGGTCCGGGCCTCGTGGGGGACTGAAAGCGCTCCCGGGCACTTATGATTGTAAATTCGGAATATATCTTGGTCTAGGGTAATCATCAGACAAGAGCTCTAGATTGAGAATATGCACATGCTGACTCTCATGAAATGCATCCAACAATTTATCAACAACATACGCAAGTATAATCATGCAACAATGAAAATATCGTTCGGTTATTCATCCAAATTTTTATGCAACAAAAACATGGAAAACTTCAAGCGTTTCAAATATTGTTTAAAGAATGAGTTCGTGCGTTTTAGGACTGAAAAACTAGAGCGAAGGATCCTTACCTTGAACACTTGAACAAGTAATCAAAGGAAGAACATGAAACAGAATGTTCTGGTTTGTAGATGCAACTTCCAGAAGCAATTACTCCTAATTGAATCGTTAAAACTCAATCTCCACCGTTCAGAATGTATTCCTTCAAGTCCTTAAACTATAGAAACAAGAATCACTCCGATCAGATACCGTATGACACTCCAAGTTAGCAATCTATCCTCAACACTCTGATTTTACTCGAACTCCCACAACCTTGCACTCTGAAGATGATATCTCTCAATCCAGATATTATAATGCAAATCCCTCCGGTCGGAATACAGTTTAGGGAGTCTAGTTTCGATAGTTAAAATATGGGAATGATCAGAGATCATTTAATATGTCTGCCAAAGGGTTTACTCTCCCTGTCCAGATTTTCCAGCAATATGGTTTTCTCACTTTTCTTTCTTTCTTTATCTCCCCATATTCTCTATCTTTCTCCACTATATATAGGCTACCAAAAATTCCAGATTTCTGGAAACTCCAAAGTAGGAAACAAATCATAAGTACATCTCCCCTTCATCTTATTTTAAATGGTACATTTTCACACATAACTTCCTCTCTCCAAAACTAACTAACTACCAACCAACCAACCAAAACTTCATCTTAATAACTTAAGTCCTCTATCTTCCTATTTTTGCTAGTGCACCCTTAACACTAATCCAAATAAAAGTAACATATAACACATAAAATACATAAGCACATAAAACATGCTATCGACAGGTATTGGGTATCACATTCTCCCCTCCTTACAAAAGTTTCGTCCTCGAAACTTGTACCCTCTACATAATATAGATCTCACTACACTCCGTCCAGATTCCACGGCTCTAAAGGCTTATACAAGACAAGTATGGTACTATCGGCAACCTATGAAGTACAAAGAACAAGTAACGTCACATCCAAATAACGTATAACAAATACACATACAAGTATAAGATGTACATGTTACTATCACACTACCGCTGCGCTACTCTGGTAAAATCATATAATTATGTGTGTGGAATACAATTGTTTTTAACTCAAAGTGTGCATAGTACATAGATCATATGATGAATGTGTTGTAATTTATAATAACATAACAAGTGTAAATCTTGTGGTTGGAAGTAATATTAATGGATAGTGTAATTAACATGTTGTGTAGCCAAAAGCATATCATGAATGAACGATCATGTCTATTAAACAATATGATTTTTACTGTGATTGTACATGTGCATACATTTGTTCGAATGTATTATGACTGTTGTATGCACGTTGAAAAATAGTTAAGACTTAATGTAAGCATACTGATATAACCAAATAATAAGTTATATGCGATGTTGCAATATACTATATGCATGTGTAAATATGTTTCACATATAGCTTAATTATGTTTTGAAAAATTAAGTCATGGTGACGTCTTTATAATGTACTGTTGTAAACAAATGAAAATAAATACCTAGCACTTCATTTAATAATCAATGTTATAATGAATAAACATAATACATGTAGATGTATGATTTATACACTAAAGGTCATTTTCAAATATGCCAAAACAACATGTTACAATGAAGTAATGTATTAGGTGATAATCGTAATGTAGTAGTACAATGTTAAAAAAAATACACTTACATTTTAATCATATACACAAGCATTTCATAACATGTATGCAAATCCCTCTGGTAGGAATCTAGTTTTGGGAGTCTAGTATCGATGGTTAAACTATAGGAATGATCAGAGATCGTTTAATATGTCTTTTCTCTTGCTGTCCAATTTTCCAGCAATATGGTTTTCTCAATTTTTTTCTTTCTTTCTCTCCCCTTCTTCTCTATCTTTCTCCTCTATATATAGGGGTGAAATTCCTCTATCCCCATTCTAGTCCCCATCCCTGTCCCCAACCAATCAGAATTTACTATATAAATATTTTTTCCAATTATATATACACAAGGTAGGTCATTTGACACTTACTGCCGGTCCCAAGCCCGGATAAAGGAGGAGGGTTGCGGTAAGTCTCGTGACAACCAGCGTAAAACTCAGTCACATCCCATGACATGAACCAAAATAAGAATTTCGTTGGGGCGTTCCCTACTCAGCGACGCGCTACACTTCCTAGACCCGGGTGTGGTGATAAATGTGCAAGGGTTGCTAGGTCGTTGCTCGGAAGCAACGCGCCATGTCGGGGCCCGGATATGGTGTCAAATAGGCAAGGGTGTTCTAAGTCGGCACAGGTACAAGTAAAACAATTAGTGCACAATGGAAGGAGTCGTTTGGCTTCTTGGAATATTGGATCGTTATCTAGAAGGTCAACCGAATTAGTAGAGGTTATGGTAAGAAGAAAGATCAACATTTTGTGCCTCCAAGAAACTAAGTGGGTTGGCCAGAAGGCAAAAGTCATAGAGCCTTGGGGATACAAGCTTTGGTATTCAGGTAAAGATAAGTATAGGAACGGTGTTGGAATAATTGTGGCTCGTGATTTCGTCAATGACGTGGTTGAAGTTCGTAGGAAAAGTGACCGAATTATGAGTGTTAAGATAATGATGGGTGGCGAGGTGGTTACCATTATTAGTGCATATGCGCCTCAAGTAGGGTTGTGTGATTCTGTGAAGAAACAGTTTTGGGAGGACTTAGATGAGGTGGTCCAAAATATACCGTCAGGCGAAAAACTTTTCATTGGAGGAGACTTGAATGGACATGTGGGTTCTAGTCGCGACGGTTTTGAGAGTGTCCATGGAGGTCAAGGTTTCGGAGATAGAAATGAGGCTGGTAGGGAAATTTTGGACTTTTCCTTAGCTTACGATTTGTTTGTAGCGAATACCTGGTTCAAGAAAAGAGATTCTCATTTGGTGACTTTTAGAAGTGGAGTAAATGCTAGTCAGATAGACTTTTTCCTAGTGAAGAACATGTTTCGTAGTAGTTGTACTAATTGTAAGGTTATCCCTGGCGAGAGTGTGGCTACACAACATAGGTTATTGGTTCTTGATTTTCGTTTCGGTAAACAGGTTAGAATGCATAAATTTAGGTCAGCTCCAAAAATAAAGTGGTGGAAGTTACAAGGAGAAAATCAGAAAATCTTCGTTGATAGAGTTATTCAAGAAGAGGACTGGTCGTCTGAAATAGACCCGAATTTTATGTGGGAAAAAATGGCGCAAGGCATTTTAAAGGTGGCTAGGGAAGTGCTTGGTGAATCTAGCGGAAATGTGCTATTCGGTAAGGATACATCGTGGTGGAATGGAGAGGTAAAAGAAGCTATAAAGAAGAAAAGAGAGTGTTATAAGACTTTGGGGAAGTATAGAAGTGATGACAATTTTACGAAGTATAAGACGGCGTGTAGAGAAGCTAAGGCAGCCAGTTAGAGAAGCGAGATCAAAAGTTTATAAGGATTTGTATAATAAATTGGACACTAAGGATGGTGAGAAAGGTATATATAGACTTGCTCGTTTAAGAGAGAAAAAGACAAGAGATATTGGTATGGTGAGGTGTGTTAAGGATGATAGTGAGAGAGTTTTGGTTAAGGATGAGGAAATCAAGGCGAGGTGGATGACGTATTTTGATAGGTTATTTAATGGGAATCAAGTACAGAATATTCGAGACCTTTCTATCCCGATTGGAGAGGTGAACCATGATTTCATACGTAGAATTCAAAGGAAAGAAGTGCAAGAGGCCCTTAAAAGGATGAAACCAAAGAAGGCGATAGGGACCCGATAGTATACCGATTGAGGTTTGGAAGTGTTTAGGAGAAATAGGTGTTGAGTGGTTGACTAACCTTTTTAATAAAATACTTAGAGTTGAGAAGATGCCAATAGAGTGGAGGAAAAGTACTTTGGTGCCATTATATAAGAATAAAGGAGATGTTCAAGATTGTTCAAATTATCGTGGTATTAAGCTTATGAGTCATACTATGAAGTTGTGGGAAAGGGTAATTGAGCATAGATTGAGAAAAATTGTGAGCATTTCAGAGAACCAATTCGGTTTTATGCACGGACGATCAACTATGGAAGCAATACATCTAATAAGGCAGTTGATTGAGCATTATAGAGAGAGAAAGAAGGACCTGCATATGGTGTTCATAGATTTGGAAAAAGCTTACGATAAGGTTCCCCGAGAGGTAATTTGGTGGGCGATGACTAAGAAAGGTATATCTCGGAAGTATATTGATCTTATTAAGGATATGTATGAGGGAGTCAGCACCAGTGTCAGAGTTTGCGGCGGGATAAGTGAAGAGTTTCCTATTACCATTGGGGTGCATCAAGGTTCAACACTTAGTCCTTTTCTGTTTACAATGGTTATGGATGAAATGACCCAGTGTATACAAGATCCAGTACCGTGGTGCATGCTGTTTGCTGATGATATAGTTTTGATAGATGAGACAAGAGCGGGTGTTAATGCCAAGTTGGATGTATGGAGACAAACCTTAGAATCTAAAGGTTTTAGGATTAGTAGAAGTAAAACAGAGTATATGGAGTGTAAGTTTAGCACTAGCAGAACGACAGAGCAAATTGTAGTAACTTTGGGTGACAAAAATATCTCAGAGAGTGAGTATTTTCGATACCTTGGTTGTATTATTCAAAAGGACGGAGAGCTTGATGGAGATGTAGCACATCGAGTTAAAGCTGGTTGGTTGAAATGGAAGAGTGCGACGGGTGTTTTGTGTGATCGTAATGTACCGCTGAGATTGAAGGGAAAGTTTTACAGAACCGCTGTTAGACCGGCATTATTATATGGTACAGAATGTTGGGCAACTAAGGGGTGTCATATTCAGAAAATGCATGTAGCGGAGATGCGTATGTTAAGATGGATGTGTGGGCATACGAGAATGGATAGAGTGAGGAATGAGACTATTCAGAAGAAGGTTGGTGTAGCACCTATTGAAGATAAGATGAGGGAGAACCGTTTGCGTTGGTTTGGGCACATTAGACGAAGGCCAAGTGATGCTCCGGTTAGGAGAATTGAAGGATTATGTAATGTAGATGGCGTTAGAGGTAGAGGGAGACCGAGGAAGACTTGGATGGAGGTGATAAAAGGGGATATGAATCTGCTAGAACTAGATGAGAGTTGTGTTTGGGATCGAAAGAAATGGAGAGATTGCATCCATGTGGATGACCTTACGTGATTCTTACTTTGGTTCATGTAGCCGACCCCAATCTGTTGGGATTAAGGCTTGGTTGTTGTATTGTTGTATTGTATATATACACAAGGTGAATTGTGATTGGTTGGGGACAGGGATGAGGACAGGATTTTTTGCCTATATACAGGCTACCAAAAACTCCAGATTTGTGGAAACTCCAAAGTAGGCAACCAATCATAAGGTACATCTCCCCTTGATCTTATTTTAAATGGTACCTTTTCACACATAACTTCCTCCCTCCAAAACTAACTACCAACCAACCAAAACTTCATCTTAATCACTTAAGTCCTCTATCTTCCTATTCTTGCTAATGCGGCCTAAAACTAATCCAAATAAAAGTAACATATGACACATAAAATACATAAGCACATAAAACATGCTATCGAAAGGTCCTGGGTATCACAGATACGCCAAACATCCAATACAGAAGGGCAACCAAGAATCGCATGAGCTAATGACTCGGGCTCTAGATTGCATAAACAGCATACTGATGTGATAGATTGAACTCGTTTAGATTCCGCCAAACATGTAGGGAGAGTTTTTTGGAAGATCTCCCACAAAAAAAAAAAAAAAAACCTTAGCTTTAACGGGACCGGAAGGAGCCATATAAGTTCCCAAAAGCTCGAAGAAGGTTCCTCCGAGGTAGAAGCCCTAGTCCGCCCTTTTCTCTTCAACTACTCTAAAAGTTGATAGGTTGACTTAATCACAAATGAGCCATTCTTCGAGTAAACCTAGACAAGGTGGTCGCGGGGGCCAAGAATCACATAGATTAACTTTAAGAATTTAAGAAACTTCTTAAGGAAAAAAGCAACGCTGAAGGTACTCAACATCCCAAGCATCCTTTTGGCAGTCAATGAAGTTAGACATAGCCATTATGCTTTGCGAGAAAGGGATGTTAGGCGGCTCTAAGAGCTTAAAGGAATGAAACTGTGTGATCCATTTATCCTTTCAAACACTAACTCTTGTCCCATCTCCAATGTGATAGCACATCCCTTGAAGAAGAAGCTTGCTCCATTTAACAATGTTGTGCCAAATAAGGGAAGTTAAACCTTATAAATGAACAATTATAAAGTTATCCAGAGAAAGATACTTAGCTTCATGAACCCGAGACCAAATGGACAGGGGATTCTGAACAATGCGCCATCTTTGTTTAGCAACCAGAGCTCTGGTAAATTCACCAATGTATCTTAAATCTTGCCCTCTCTACGAGTTTGGTTCTTCGTTATCCTCTTATAGTCATAAAAAGATTTCTTTTATTAACATATAATAACCAGATGACACTATGGCATATTTGGCTTTTGGTGGCACTGAATAAATGCCACGAAAAGTTGTTTAAGTGCCACAAAACTACTTTTGTGGCACTTGTGCAGCACTTTTTGAAAGTGCCCCCACAAGTGGTGTCGTTTTTTCCATGGCACTAATGAAGTGCCATAAATAAATTGTCGGCACAACTTGTGGCACTTTTTAAATGCCACAAACACATTGAAAATATGGCATATTTTGTGGCACTTTTTGGTAATGCCGTGAAAATAATTTAATGTTTTTAAATAAAAATAAAATAAAATAAAAAATATTTTATTTAAAAAGAAAATAAATATATAACAAGAGGACCCTTGAGCATTATCATTAGTCACCTATTATCTCTAATTTAATACTTGCGTTTGATGGTATTCGAACACTTGACTTCTCATTGCAAACACTAACGCTCTAACCAATGAACCACGATGACTTATGTTTTAATTTGAACCAAATTTATTTATACAACAAAACAATAAATTTTATTTAATTACTTTTAAGTTTGGTATTTATATTTATTAATGTATATTAACAACAACCAATTAGAAATAAAACTCTATTAAAACAAAAACTGCGTAGAAATAAAATATTAAATGAAAAGCAGATACAAATTTTAATCTTAACATCATACGAATTATAGAATAAGTTATAAACTAATAAGTTTATTTACTATATTTTCTAGTTTTACACACACATATATATATTATTGTTAATATAATATTTTTGAAATTTGATAACATGAAATTCAATAACTAAATATTTTCCTTTCTTTTGTAGAACTTGAAAATGTTATAAAATTGATATAAGAAATGTAGAATATAGAGTATATGAAATTTCGTGGAATGTGAGTTTTTTTTTGTATTTCATCTAAAATATTTTTTTTAATACTTTTAAAATTAAAAAATTAATTAATTTCATAGTCAATTAATTATAATTATTTATTATCATCAATAAAAATACATCTTATTAACTTTTAAAATTGAAAAACTCAAATAGTAATATCAATATTTTTTTCTTTAAATTAATTTTAATATAAATTTCATTTACATTTATGAAATTAACTGGTTAATTATCATATGGAATATTATGTGGCACTTTTACTGTACATGCCACAAATTTTAAGGTACTAGTTTAAAAATGCCACTGAAATATGACGTTTTGATAGATTGTCATAAAGTTTGTGGCACTACTATATGTGGCAATTGAACAAATGCCACAATGTTTTGTGGCACTTGTTAAAAAGTGCCATGAAAATGTGACATTTTCTCAAAATTTTCATAATTATGTGGCACTTCATGAGGTAATTGAAAAAAGCCATATATTTTGTGGCACTTTATGTGGCAATTGTTAAAAAGTGCCACGAAAATGTGACATTTTTCTCAACATTGCCATAATTATGTGGCACTTCATGATGCAATTGAAAAAATGCCATAAATTTTGTAGCACTTATTATAAAGTGCCACAAAATTATGGCATTTTCACATAAATGCCTTAAATAAATGACATATATCATAAGTGCCACAAGCTAAGTGCCACCAAAGCCCAAATTTGCCATAGTGTGACTTTTCGAATATATATATATATATATATATATATATATATATATATATATATATATATATATATGTGTGTGTGTGTGTGTGTGTGTGTCTTTTAATTATTAACAAGAAATTTACATCTTCAAGATGTTTAATTTGTGAATACTAGGGTTTTTCAAAACCTTCAACGTATACTTGCTTTTATAAACTCTTCCACAAGAATATTTCGATAATTTCACCCTCTTTAATAAAGAGGATTAAATTATCAGAATAAAGAGGTCAATCACACATAAGGTGTGCCTTGAACTTGTAATCTATAAAAAAATCATTTTAAAAATAAAAGCATTTGTATTAAGAATATTCAATTTGCAAATATTTTGGAGTTACCAAAATATTAACCAATTATTTTGGAACTCTTTGTAAATTTTCTCTAGGGAAATTGACATGTTTTGTACTCAAACTATTTCTCAAAATAATCGAGTGGTCCTCATTCTTTGTTTACTTCCCATTTGGTCATGTATATTACTTCGCGTTTCCTAACCGGTCCCAGAACCACCACCCATAGTGGTTTTCGGCCAAATCCTTCTCTGTGCAGTATTTATACTTCCTGGATGATCGCAGAAGTATTTTCGATCTTCCAGGATAGTCCTATCATCATCTTCTTTATCCTTCAAGATCCATCGCCGACCAACAATCATTTCTCTCCCAAATCTGACCACCCACCCACCTTATATGTTTCTAATTTTACCACCAAGCTGCCACCCAACACTTTTGGTCAACCCAAAATTGGAATCACATTAAACTCCATACCAAGAACAATGATTAGACCTCAAATCCTAGATGGAAAAAAGTCTTGACACTATGGAAAAATTGGGCTTTGGTGGCATTTAGTTTGTGGCACTTATGATATATGTCATTTCTTTGAGTCATTTATGTGAAACATGCAATATTCTTGTGGCACTCTATAAGAAGTGCTACAAAATTTATGGCATTTTTTTAATTGCCTCGTGAAGTGTCACAAAATTATGGCAGTTTGAGAAAGTGTCACATTTCCGTGACACTTTTCAACAAGTGCCACAAAAAATTGTGGCATTTGTTCAAATGCCACATAAAGTGCCACAAAATTTATGACAATATATCAAAATGTCATATTTTAGTGGCATTTTTAATCTAGCGCCTTTGATTTTGTGGCATTTATAGTAAAATATAATGTTCCATTAGATATTTAACCACTTAATTTCATAAATGTAATTGAAGTATTATAAATAAAATAATTAATTTAAAGAAAAAATATTAATATTACTAATTAAGTGTTTCAATTTTCAATTTTCAAAGTTAATAAGATATATGTTTTATTAATGACATAATAATTATAATTAATTGACTATAAAATTAAATAAATTTTTTCCATTTTAAAATTATTAAACAAAATCTTTTAGATGAAAAAAAAAAAAAACTCAAAGTGCACTAAATTTCATATATTCTATATTCGATATTTCGTATATCAATTTTATAACATTTTCAAGTTTGACAAAAGAAATGACAAACAATTTTGTTATTGAATTTCATGTTATCAAATTTAACAAAACGATATATTATATATATAACTAGAAAATATAGTAAATAAACCTATTAGTTTATAATTTTTTTAGGAGAAAAGATGGATTATGTTATTAGTTTATAACTTATTTTATAATACATATGATGTTGAGATTAAAATTTGTATTTAGTTTTTATTTGGTATTATTTCTACTAATTTTTTGTTTTTAAAAGATTTTTTTTTGAAAAGAAAATAATATCATTAATAGATATTAGGAACTACATGAGAGAGGTGGAATTCCAATGGATCCCCTACCCTTTGAAATGAGGCATCAAGCCTTTGAAAAATTCTAGCTAACCATTAAGCCAGAACATTACAAGACTCGCGGTCATAGAAAAAACTAAAGATAAGGTGCCTTATAGTACACAATTCTATGACCGTATAACCAAACACTAATACCAAAAAAACAAGAGCAAAACCGAAGCCGCGGACAAACTAGAGGTCTTCCACAACTTCCAAAGTTCTTGCCTGCAAACTTTCAAAACGCGTAAAATTAGGAGGGGAGATCAGCTGAAAACCGCGTAGAGTAGTTGGCTAGCGACCACGCCCGATACGAAAAGAATGTCCGCTCACGATCCTCCATTCGAAACCATGTTGCAAAAAGACTCTATCTTGATGGATGCTTCTCAAAATTTGATACGGTAGACCCCATTTATTTATTTATTATTATTTTTTTCTATTACAATTATTTATTGGACCTCACCAGGGGAGGAGCCCATGTAGGGCGGATAGAAGCCCGGCTGAGCGGGTGCCCCATGAGGGGGAGTAGTAGAAGCCCGGCTAAGCGGGTGTCGTAGAAGCCCGTTGAGCGGGTGTCGTAGAAGCCCGTTGAGCGGACTAGTAGTAGAAGCCCGGCTGAGCGGGAGCCCCATGAGGGGAGTAGTAGAAGCCCGGCTAGCGGGTGCCCCATGAAGGGGAGTATAAGACCCACACAAGGGAACCCAAAGAAATTGCAATTAAATCATTCCCCTTGTGTGAGGGGGTATTGAACCCACAACCTCAAGGTTGTGGCTTGCTAACATAAAAACTTGAATTAAAACCTAATCTAAAACATGAATTAAAGCCTAGTACTACCATGATAATAATCATGGAGTTTGCAAACGCATTTATTACGAAAAAGAAAAAACTACTAGAAAAGTGAGCCATTTTGAGGCCCACTAGATTTTGAATTGTCCAGGACTTGTTCAATACCGGACAATTCCAGAGTATGCAACTCATAAGTCTTGGCGGGGCCGACATGCGACCACCACCTTACCTTTATTAACGACAGGAGCCCTCGTATGAAAAAATTCATCAAAAATAAAAATTATAGGAAAAGTCCCCAATAAATTTGAAATTACATCATTGGTCCTATGTTGACCAATAGTTGTAAAAATAGCAGAAATGGTCCTCAAAAACTCCAAATTTGCAAAATTGGTACATCCATCCCCAAACGCCCATCAAACGCCGGGCTGAGCTCTTGATACCCCACTATTTACTCCTTTCCATAACTCCAACCCTAACCTTCGACTTCCATTAGATTGTCTGATCCAAAAAAGCTTCGCAAAAAGAACCACCTTCTCCGGTGCTAACAATCTGACATCACAACCAGGTAGCCGGTCGAATCGCAATGGCACCCTCTCCTGGACCCAGAACAAAACTCTAGCGACCCAGACTTATCAGAAAAGAGAACTAGCAAACTCATTCCCGATTCCTTCAATCTGATACATACTCCGTTACCAGAGAAAATCCAAATCGATGGCCCGACAAGCAGTCGGAACAGAACAGTCTTCCTGTTCTGGCAGAACAATGAGGATGACATCAAGCGATGAGGAGTGCGGGCGATAATAGAACTCATCGTCCGGCAAGAAGACGCGCACAGTGGCGGCGTAGTAAACCCTAGAAACCTAAGGAGGGTTTCCGACATGGCCGGAGCCTCTTCAGAGGCGAGAGCTTTTTAGTGTTTTACCTCCTAAGAGTTTTTTTTTTCTTTCTAATTGGTTGTATTAATATACATTAATAAATATAAATATCAAGCTTAAAATTAATGAAATAAAATTTATTGTTATGTTATATAAATAATTTTGGTTAAGAATGGAATATAAGTCCTTGTGGTGCATTGGTTAGAGTGTTAGTGTTACAACGAGAGATCAAGTGTTCAAATCTTACAAAACTCATATATTAAAATATAGGTAATGTGTGACTATGGATGGTGCTTAAGGATCCGATCCTCCACCGATTATTATTATTTTTTAAATAAAATAATTTTTATTTAAAAAACATTTAAATTATTTTAGCGGCATTTACCGAAAAGTGCCGAATATTTTCAATGTGTTTGTTGGATTTAAAAAGTGCCACAAGTTGTGCCGCCAATTTATTTATGGCACTTCATTAGTGCCACGAATAAAAACGACACAAGTGCCACTTTAAACGACACAAGTGCCCCCACAAGTGCCACTTGTGGGGGCACTTTAAAAAAGTGCTGCACAAGTGCCACAAAACCTTAAACAACTTTTCGTGGCACTTATGCAATGCCAGCAAAAGTCATAGATGCCATAGTGTGAAGGGTCAACACACTACAAGAAAATAACTTATTTGGGACAAGGAATTCCGTCCCTAAATTGTCTCAGTATTACTATTTACGATGGATATGGGACGAAAATATATGTTCCCAAAAAACCTGGTCCCTAAATGTTAGCAACGAAAATAAATTTTGTCCCAAATACTTAGGGACGAATTTTAAGACGGAGGATAAATGGAATGACTTCTGTAAAAATAAATAAAAATAACATTATTAATATTAAAAAATACATATTAAAATATTTATTAACACGAATTAGGGACGAAAATTTGTATTTCTGTCCCATATTTTAGGACAGAAGAAGAACATATTATTGTACATCTCTATTTTGCATCAAGGGAAATTCAGCGTAAATCCCTTGGTAATATGTAAGCCATTTGCTACAGATACTTTAATAATATATTTTTTATTGCCAAGAATTAGGGACAAAAATGTTTGATTATGTCAAATATTTAGGACAGAATGTTAACAGATCGTTGTACATCTCTATTTACATAAAGGGAAATGCATTTCAATTCCCTTGGTAATATGCAAGAGATATGCTCAGATATTTTAATCTTCAATGCAATATCGTCCTTGTTTTGGGACAAACTAAAAAGTAATTCATTTTTTTAAGATATCAACTATCCCATGTTTGCGACAGATTTAAGAAGAATGAATAAAAATATCTATAGACCTTGCATTACAAAACCCCTCCCAAACCTTGTAGTATTTAATGTTTCTACAGAATACATCCGTCCTAAATTTAGTTTATTATCCAATATTTCTCCTATCGTCTCGTCCTCATCAACTGAAACCAACAATGCACATTAGAACCAAAATCATCAAACAATTACACTCACGACCATAATCTCAATATACAAAGTAAGATTCAATATCAAACCAATATCACCAAACAAACTAATATCCCCAAATGCGAGAGTGCGGTTAAACTTTTGATGCATTAACTAGTGCTGCTTCCCCAAGAGTTGATGATGATGAAGGTGAAAGTGAAGGTGAAGGTGAAGATGAATGTGACGATGGTTCAAATGAAATGTAGGCATGGAACTGGTTTTTGGTTTTTGTCAGTATAACATTGAACTATTTTTTTTTATGGGGATGGAATGTAATAGTTTTTGCTTATTGTTAATAGTACTTGAATGAGGGTAAAGTAATGTTTGTCTTTAGTACGCTTTTGTAATGTGGAAGTTTTTGTATTGTGGCAGTTTTTGGTTAGTTTAGGTGATATTGCTTTGGTTTTGGTTAGTTTTTGTATTGTTTTTCACAAACTCTCCTTGCAGCTCAGCTTTAACCTCGACAATGATTTGTTACTTCAACTTATCATATGATGCTGGTGAAGTCTTTTGGATGCTGAAGCCATCGCCAACATATATAGAGAGTTCGCCAAGGCCATATACCCTGTTCTTTCCATTCTTCCCCCAACAGCTTCTATGAAAAGTTGCTCTCACTCCTCAAAAGTTACTTTAGTTCCATTTGTTGATGCTTCTTGTGAGGCACCATCAAACAACTCTTGGAATTTTCCCTGCGGATTCAAAATTAGTAAAATAGTGCCCAAAAAATATATAAACTAATCTGATAGCAGAACTAATAACTGTTTAAAAGAAATATTAATGTGTTATGTCATTTGTAAGGAAAGAGAAGACTTACACTAACATTCCTTGCTTTGTTACTACACCAGTAACCATTTCTTTTTTCCTTTTGTGTCTTTCTGATGTTGGTGAGTTCTACAGAATGTCTAATCACTAAATACCGGTTGCCCTTTAAGTTTCTCCTACACTAGTAATATGAACAAGAAATTAGGCATGATATATGAACTCATAAACACAATACATAAAGTGAAATTCATATATAATTAAACTTTTTAAGTACCAATCTTTCTTCATGTTCAACAATAGATATGGAGCCAGTGGTACTCAATGCTATACCACTGCCCCCAGCCTCCTTTATGTTTTTTTGCGCAGCTGCCGACTTCTTAAGGTATTTTTCTGTACCCCATATATTCTTCAACATATACTCCCAGTGCTTCTTGTGCACAAATCTGGAATATATCCTCCCTTTCTTGCATTATGAAACTCATGGGAGATACGACTTCCGTGTCGAGCAGACCATGCCCTTCGAACCTTATGTTCATCTATTTTGTCCGATGTGAATATTCTCTACAATCCAACAAATAAAATCAGTTAGTCCCATTTGAAATACATGCATTGATACAAATAAATCCATTCCATAAGAATTGTTATTAAGTCTTACCTCAAACTCTTCCCATAGTTTTTTCTTCAACTTCTAAGGGACCTTTCCCCAAGTTGACCAAGGACCATCATACTTAGCCTTTAAGAACAACATACAAGCCTTGGTACTCGAAATTGAGCCTTGAACCTGAAAATGAAGTTTAAGAATCGTTATATTTATGCTATTTTGCATGTACTATATCATTAAATGTGTAAACTTACGTGTCCCCTCTCATAACGAGATGTATTTTCTCCTCTCCCGATTCCTCAATGCCTTCTTGCTGATTTTTTTGGCTCCATAGCTCGGGGTGTTGTTGTATCTTCTAGAGGAGCAGTGCCATGAATGTTTTGTACTACTTGAGCAGCCCCTGCTGCATGACTTGATTCTCCATTATTGGTTTGCATGTCACTACTTAAAGGTACATTGATACTTGCTGGGGGTGTTTGGAAGATACTATCATTTGACCCGGGGCGCATGCTAGCTGATGGTTCATCATTGATTTTAGGGACTGCAAGGTAGGGATTATTGCAGTTGGTGTTCCAGAGGTGTTACTTGCGGAGTTTTCTGGTTCAGAGATCGGTTCAGGTATGGATGTTTCAATAGGTGGGGCTCTTTCTTCTCTAGTAGCTGTCACCTTCATTCGTTTGCCTCGCCTTCCACCTCGACCAACACCTCGTTATTTTCCTACCATTTATAATTTTTCGAAGAAACAAAATAAGTTAAGGTAGATAACATCGAACATAAGAAGGAAAAAATATGTGGAGGATGACAAACAACCAATTAAGTTTCCAAACAGAAACAAGTAAAAACCATTTTTTTCATGATTATGCTTTTCATACAAACCTTATATACGCATTACCTATTGGTGGGACGGTTTTTTCCCTTCTTCATTGTAATGGATTCGGATCGGCCATATTATAAATGGTCGGTGCTGAAATTTATGGCTTTGCATAATAGCATAGATTTAGTTGTATCACCCTTGAGCATAAAATAAATGTTCAAGGTAGCATTTTATTTCGCTATCTCTTATGAACGCGGTGGAATTAATTCCATCATTTTGGAGGTTTTGGTTTAAGTCCCCCTGCTTCTTTGCCTCTTGGCTTTATTAATAAACGGGGGTCCGCGCCACCACGCTGGTGGTTTTTTTTAAAAATAAAAAATAAACAAAACCCGTCGATGCATGGTTCAGATTTTCATAAAATAAAGTCAAACAAACAAAACCTAAGTAAAAGCCACAATTTTTCATTCTTCTGATACTAATACAAACTAAAATCATAAAGTAAAACCATTGTTTGACTTTATTAAAAAACAAAAACTTAATTTTTCATTTTTCTGATACTCATACAAACTAAAAACAGAAAGTAAAACCATTGCATGTTTCTGATTTTAACAAAATAGACTAAAAAAAACAAACCTAAAGTAAAAGCCCTATTTTTTCATTTTTATGAAACTCATACAAACTAAAAACAGAAAGTAAAACCTTCATTCATGTTTCTGATTTTAATAAAAGAGAGTAAAAAAAACAAACCCAAGGTAAAGCCCTATTTTTTAATTTTTCTGACACTCATACAAACTAAACACAGAAAGTAAAACCATTGCATGTTTCGAATTTTCAGAAAAGAGAGTAAAATAAACAAAATTAAATCAAAAGCCCTAATTTTTCATGCTTCTAATACTCATACAAAGGAAAAAACAGAAATTAAACATATTGCAAACTTTGATTATTCAGAAAAGAGAGTAAAATAAACAAAATTAAATCAAAAGCCCAAAATTTTCGTGCTTCTAATACTCATACAAAGAAAAAACAGAAATAAAACATATTGCATGCTTCGAATATTCATAAAAGAGAGTAAAATAAACAAAATTAAACTCAAAACCCTAATTTTCCATGCTTGTAATACTCATACAAAGAAAAAAAATAGAAACAAAACATATTGCAAGCTTTGAATATTAAGAATAGAGAGTAAAATAAACAAAATCAAATCAAAAGCCCTAATTTTTCCATATATCGAATTTTTTTAAGATTTTTTTGAAATTTTGAGTTAACAATAAAAAAGATTCACCAAAATAAAAACGTATTACCATGAAACTTTACATGTAGTTGCGATTTGAGTGTTCTTGGGGATATGAATGGTCTGAGAGTGGTCTGAATTAATACGTTATAAAGGGGCGGCCCTTTTTAAATTTTATTCAAATAATTTAGGAAAGTTTGGTTTCCCGTTCAAATTTTTTTTGAAGTGTTAATGGTTTTTTGAAAAATTATCCTTAGGGACAGAATGCAGAGGGATCAGTGATAAACGAAAATCGGATTTTTAAGGTTTAATCAGTATGGACGGAATTAGACATATAATTGATGAATGACAAGTGGATTTGGGACAGATTGACTAGGAAACCACATTAAGTACATATATCAATTGTATAAAATCTTTATACACGTTGACAAAGTACATAAAATAAGACCATACGCGTTTGGAAGGCCCCAATGCAATCATATTTAAACATATGAGAATTCACTACAAGAAAACAGGGAAACAGGGACGACCGTTTCCGTCGGTAATCGGTCGCTAAACTAGAATAGCGACCGATTACCGACCGAACAATGTGGTCGTGTATTTTTCGTCGCTAAGCCAGTTAACGACCGAATACCGACCGTGTGTAGGGCGGCCGATTATTGGGTCGCCATATAGCGACGGAATAGCGACCGAAAATAATACATTGTTGACTTTTGACTTTGACTATATAACGACCGATTGCCGACGAAACATATAGCGACCGACTATACCGTCTCCATATAGCGACGGAATACCGACCGTAATATACAGACCGATTACCAACGGTATAATAGTCTCTATATAACGACGAAATACAGACCGTCCAGTAAAACATAGTTTCCTTTGACCTTGACTATTCCACGACCGAATACAAACGGATAAATACCGACGATAAATTCCGTCGGTAAAGACCGCCTGAATAGCAACTGTTTAGTGTTTATTTGACTTTGACTTTCAAAAAATAGCAACCGAAAGTCCGTCGCTAATCCTCGCAAAATGTTTTTTAATTTAAAAAAATAAATCTGAAATATAATTAAATCCCTATTATAAAAAATGGCAACATGAAATAGAAACAAATCAGAAAATCCAAAACAACAATACGAACCAAAAACAATATAAAAAAGATCCCAAATAGCAAACATAATCAATACAACCCAAAAATAACATTACATAACCAATTATCTCACTAAAACCACAAGTTTACACTTCTTATTTACATTACAACAATCAAAGCATGCACTTCTTATTTACATAATCAACAAAGTGTGCACTTGTTATTTAGATTACAACACAACCAAAGTTTACACTTCTCTAATACTCTTTCGTCCATGAGTTGAAACCTGAAAAATTCAAGAATAAAATTAACACTTTAAATACGTCAATTAATTTATGGTAATAAAGTACTAAAAATAAAACAACAAATATTACTCACCTTCAATATGTGGAATTCCAAAAAGATAGTTGTTAAGCGTGAAAGAGATTAATAATATGAGAAAAAATGGGTTAATAAAAGAAAAGTTAAGAATTAAAGCGCAAACACAAATACATAACGAAATTAATAATTGTATTTTTGCTATTCATAATCATCCTCCGACATGAATTCATCCTCTTCTTCAGAATTTTCATCACCCGATATAATTTCATCCTCATCATCATCTTCATCTTCATCAACACGACTCGTAGCGACCACAAGTACAACTTCAATTTCCCCTGACCGGTGTGCAAGTTGACCAACTTCAGTAATAGTTGGATCAATGCGACTGGTCTCTTCCTCACATACTTCCTCTTGATACGGTACCAGAACACCAGGAACGTTAAATAGACGTGGTTTGGAACGACAAACAGCCAACCAATCAGCCCTATATGTTGTCTTACTACCCGGATAAGGTGTGTAGTAGACTTGTTGACATTGGGAAGCAAATACAAATGGATCGTAACCCTGGTACGTTCTTTTCTTGTGGATTTCTACAAGTTTATATTGAGGATGCACCCTCAAACCTCGATTTGGAGCAGAATCAAATCAGTCGCATTTGAAAAGAATTATTTTTTGGTGAGGTACTCCAGCAAGTTCAGCTTCAATGACTTGCTTTAACACTCCGTAATAATCTCCTTTAACTCATAACCCGCTGTTTGTCGTTCCTTTTCCATCTCTATGGGCTTTTGTGTGAAATCTAAAACTGTTAACAACGTAATCGGTGTATGACATCACTCTTCTTGACGGGCCCCATGACAGATTTTTCAACAACATTTTGGAATGTTGCGGAAGGCTATGTATCTATTGAGAACAACAAAAGTTAAATTAGTTTAGTTTAGGCATTTTTAAGACAAGTACATTTCTACACAATACCAACTTACATCAGTTGCAAACCATTTGGAAAAAATCATTGTAAACCCGGCTTTGAAGTTCTTCCTCCGTTATATACGGAGTTTGGTCGTGTACTTCACTGACAAATTTCCTGAGTTACAAATTAATGACAATATTATTATTTGGCTACTTTGAATTATATAACAAAAATGAAGCAATAGATGAGTTTACTTATTGAAGATATGGTTCGACCTCTTCACAATTCATCAAGATACAATTCATGGCTGTTTTATAATCTTTATTAGATAATAAAATCTTTTCTTTTTTTCCAAATGATTTTCCCGGTAAGTTGCAAATTGATAATATATCAGGTTCACTTGTCTCGTCATCACCATCATTTCGCCCAATGGCTGTAACTTTCGATTTCACGTGGGGTTCGAAATAATAGATAAAGAATGTAGCAGCTTCTTCGACCAAGTATGCATAGCAAATTGACCCCTTAACTCTGGCCTTGTTTTTTATCTTCTTTTTTAGATGGTACAGGTATCTAATTAAAGCATAAGTAGTTAATCACATTATAAATACGTACATGAAACATAAAAATGAAGTTGAGATCATAAAGACATTGGTTGTTAACTCTCGAACGGGTACATCCACCTAAACTGTATCAGGCCACCAACATTGGCTTCGTACGGAAGGTGAACCAGCAAGTGTTCCATCACATCAAAAAAATTCGGAGAAAATATTCTCTCTAACTTGCACAATAAAATAGCAATAGTGTCCTCCAATTCTTGCATATGAGTCACACTAAACTTTGGGGCACACAAATCTCTATAGAACAGACTAAGTTTCGCTAAGGGTCCCCAAACACTTGCCGGTAGTACTTCTCTAAGTGCTATAGGGATAAGTCTCTCCATGAATACATGAGAATCGTGACTCTTCATTCCGGACATTTTCAACTCTTTCATATCAACGCATCACGCCAAATTCGATGCATATCCATCTGCAAGCCTTAATTCTTTAACCCACTGCAAAACCATATCTTTTTGTGCCTTGGTAAGAGTGAAACATGCCTTCGGTTTCGTTGCTTTACCTCGGACATCGTGTTTAATATTCAATTCTGGCTGATTGCATTACCTTTCAACATCCGCTCTAGCCTTAACATTGTCCTTAGTTTTACCTTTCACGTCCAACACGGTGTTAAAGACGTTATTAAACACATTTTTTTCATTATGCATGACATCAATGTTGTGTGTCATCAGAAGTGTCCGCCAATAAGGTAAGTCTCAAAATATGCTACGTTTGGCCCAATTGTGATCCCGACCCCCCTGCCTTGCTCTTTACCAATCTCTTCAGTTGTTTCGGTAATTTTTGGATAATCTCTAACTCTAAACCACATTTCATCACCAGTTAGGCGAGATGGGGGTTTGCTCTCTCCTGTCCCCGGTCCTTTCGGAATTCCTTTCCATCTCTTCTAAATGGATGATCAAGTGACAATAAGCATCTGTGGCAATCGAACCACGATTGTTTCCCGCCAGCATGCAAATGGAACGCTTGTGTTTACTCCATACAATATGAACAAGCGTGAATGCCAGCTGTACTCCATCCACTCAACATTCCATATGCTGGGGAATCACTAATTGTCCAAAGTAATGAAGCCCTCAGTTTAAAATTTTTTTCTTTTTGGAGATGTCATAGGTTTCTGCACCTTCACCTCACAGCTGATTCAATTCATCGATGAGAGTCTGCAAGTACACATCAATCATGTGTTTTGGATTTTGGGGTCCAGGTACAATGATAGTTAAGAACATTACATTGTTCTTCATACACATCCCAGGGGGGAGATTATAAGATGTTAGAATAACTGGCCAAGAAGAATATTGCTTCCCTGACATGCCGAAAGGTGCAAAACCATCGGTACATAACCCAAGCCTTACATTCCGAGGTTCCACTGCAAAATCGGTGTGTGTTCTATTTAAATGTTGTCAAGCTTCCCCATCCCGTGGGTGATTCGTTATTCCCTCTTCCCGCTCACTGTCTGAGTGCCATGTCATGTGTTTTGCAGTTTTCTCAGATGCATACAATCTTTGCAATATCTGAATAATTGGAAAATAATACATCTTTTTGCAAGCAATCTCTTTTTGTCGTGTATTTTTTGATTTCTTTTTCTTAATATACCTTGCATGACCACAAAACTTGCATTCTCTACTCTCAACATCATCTTTCCAGTACAACATACAACCGTTAAAACAAATATCTATCTTTTGCACCGGCAATCTAAGGCCTTTAACCAATTTCTTCATTTGGTAAAAGTCGTCTGATGCATTATTTTGAGGAGGAAGCGCCTCTTTCATCAACTGCGCAAATTTATCTATAGTAGTTTCAGATAAGTTGTCTTCGGACTTAATACTCAACATTCTAGCAGTCATTGATAGCTGTGAATGGTTTGTACAACCTTTGTACAGTGGGCTATCAACAGCCTTCAACATGTCATAGAACATTTGTGCCTCTGGATTGGGGGGTTCTTCAACGTCCCTATTTTTCGGCTCATTAAAACTTGGTCCGGCAGCATCAAAAAACCGTCTCTCGATAATTGTTGTGTGTCATATGTCTTCTAGAATTATCCACATCATGAGAGGTTTCATGAATAAACGGAATTTGAGGCATTGGAAAGAATGCCTCACCGTGACATGTCCAATTTAAATAGTTAGACACAAATCCGTTCATAACAAGATGATACTTGACCATATCAGGTACATGAAAATCCTTATTTTTACAACCCGCACAAGGACACCTAATCCCATCATTTTGTACATTAGCAGACATACTAATAGCGAAATTCACAAATTGTTTCACTCCCGCTATAAATTTTGGACTATGACGGGGTCCACCGTTAGATGTCGAATCCATATACATCCAACTACGGTCCTCCATTATAAACACAATATCTGCATATATCAAGTCTCCATAAGTAAATACATAATAACTTTGAACCTTATGTTTGATGATTTTGAACTTTTTTGTGTACTAGGTTATTAATGGCATCTTATCTGAATTATTGTAATGTTCGATTATCAATTGTTTACTAATTGGAAACTAAAAAAGAAGCAAAAACCCGGAGAGACTTGATATTTTACAATGAAAAAGACTTCCGAACATTCTAGCATAATGTAATTTACAATGAAATTAAAATGAAATTTTACAATGAAATTTTACAATAAAAGTTTACAATGAAAGTTTATAATGAAAGTTTACAATGATAAAGAATAATATCAAGATTAAAGTGTACGAAGCACCGAAAAGTTTATTCCAAGTAAAGAAACCTTGGTCCATCATAAATCAAGTATATTTTCATAATCATTTACGGACATAATCAAATTTAATCTTTAATTTCGGAAAAAACCGGAGAGAATTGATATTTTACATTGAAAAAGGCTTTCAAACATTCTAGCAAAATGTAATTTACAATGAAATTTTACAATAAAAGTTTACAATAAAAGTTTATAATGAAAGTTTACAATGAAAGTTTACAATGATAAAGAATAATATCAAGGTTAAAGTGTAAGAAAAACCAACAAGTTTATTCCAAGTAAAGAAACCTTGGTCCATCATAAATCAAGTATATTCTAAGCATATTTTCATAATCATTTATGGAGATAAACAAATTTAATTGTTAATTTCGGGAAAAAAAACAAGAAGAAAAAGAAATGGATAGGAAAATAAACCTAGCTGCTATACTTCACAGTGGTGGTGGAGCACCTAATTCAGAGCGGTGGTGGAGGGCCGTCGGAAGGGGACGTCGGAGTGCCGACGGAGGTGGGGAGGCGGGAGGGTTTCGCTGAGGAGGGTTTCGCAGGGGAGAAGTGGGTTTCGTGTCCTTGGTGTTCTGTTTTACAGCAATTTAAAAACAGAACAACGTCGTTTTATATTAAACCTTAGCGACCGATTACCGACCGTATATACAATATCGGTCGCCCATTAAAACGAAAATCGAGAAAATATACCGACCGAATACCAACCGTATATTTATAACTTCAAAACCGGGAACCGGGAAAATATACCAACCGGGAAAATGTCGCAATTCGGTTGCCCCATAGTTTCATAGCGACCGAATACCGACGGTATTCTAGACTTCGGTCGCCCAGGTGTAAAAAATTATAAACCCGAGAACCGACATCGTTCAAAAGGCGAGTACGAACTAATACGAAACTTTTAGTAATTATTTGTTTATTAATAGTCAATTATTAAAATTTTAACTCCATCACTTAAAGATTCACGTGAATGTACTACTTGAATTGTTATGCTCCGTGTCTATATAAGTTTTTTTGTGAATATGTATAAGTTTAACTGTTCAAGTTAATATATATATGTAGGAATTAGTAATAGTAACTAAAATAGGCAAAATGTTTCTATATAAAACCCCGCTAAAAAAACGGAAACCGGGAAAATATACCGACCGTATATACAATATCGGTCGCCATTTGGCCGCCCCATAATTTCATAGCGACCGAATATCGACGGTCGCCCAGGTTTAAAAAATTATAAACCCGAGAACCGACATCCTTCAGAATGCGAGTATGAACTAATACGAAACTTTTAGTAATTATTTGTTTATTAATAGTCAATTATTAAAATTTTAACTCCATCACGTAATGATTCACGTAAATGTACTACTTGAATTGTTATGCTCCGTGTCTATATAAGTTTTTTGTGAATATGTATAAGTTTAACTATTCAAGTTATATATATATATATATGTGTGTGTGTGTGTGTGTGTGTGTGTGTGTGTGTGTAGGAATTAGTAATAGTAACTAAAATAGGCAAAATGTTTCTATATGAAACCCCGCTAAAAAAATGGAAACCGGGAAATATACCGACCGAATACCGACTGTATATACAATATCGGTCGCCATTCGGTCGCCCCATAGTTTCATAGCGACCGAATACCGACGGTGTTCGAGACTTCTGTCGCTATTCGGTCGCAAAATCCTAATCCTATATCCTAATATGGTCACTATTCCATCGCTGATATCAAGTATTCCAGAGACAGGATTTTTTAAACACAGTATACACCCTGCCACAATTCAACAAAAAACAGGCTCAAATAATTCAATACCAGCAGAAAACTTAACTAGTTCACCATTACACAAATAACATAAGTAATACAATAGTGATAACGCAAAAACAAGCATATAATAGTGATAACGCAAAAACAATCATACAATAGTTCAATATTATACCAAAAAAACATAACAAAAGATGAATAATATACAAAAAAAAAATTACAATATCTATTGACGACCCAATACATCATCTACAGCTAAGGGATCATCGTCATAATCTGAATCTAAGTCATCGTTATCTAAATTGCTCAATCTAGCTTCTAGCTCAGCGGGACTTAATACAGCGTCCTTATTTGAAAACATATCAAATAAGGTACTAGCTAATGCCTTATTTCTCTTCTTTTCCCTCCGCGCATATTCTCTGTCTTTATCTTCAAATTTCTTCTTCCAATTTTCGTTCAGTTCTGTTATTTTTTGTTCCATTTCTGAATGAGAGACCGACTGGCTACCTCCTCTCATTGACTTAACAACATCGGAGAAGGAGTCGAGTCCTTGAACTCGTCCCTTTTTTAGCCCGCCCACTGCCTCAGCAGGGAGTGCAATCTGAGTCAGCAAATAAGGAGGAGGCTGTCCTTCTTGAGTAGCTTGGGTTGCGGCGGCGTCATAAACAGAATGGAACACTCCCTGTCAAATAAAATGTAAGGTTACAGATAAATGAAAAATCTAAAAAAAGGAGAACTAGTATTGAAATACTTACAGACAGGTCTCTAGAATCGTCATCAACATATTGCCCTTTCTTCGGGCCGGCATGGTGTTGATGACACCAATCGTAGCTATCCGGGAATGGGATTGAATGTCCCGCCTCATTTTCTTGTTTATAAAAACCATTCAAACATTAAATACGTAAATAAAACACAAAATTTTAATGAATTTGAAAAAAAATACAATTACCAATCTCTGGTGATGCTCAATGTGGCTAAGGGAACCACCCATATGCTTCATTGGGCCTTTGCCGCCCCTCCCCTTCTTCCGGTTTATTGATGCCTGTTTAGACTTGGCTTTAAATTCCGTAGTTGCCCAATACGTTTTAAGTCTGTCCCAATCAGTGTCAGAAATCCATTTGGGCTTCTTATTCTTTTTCCAATGGTCACTCATGATACCGCTGAGTCTCCTCTTAAGTATCGTGCGCCAACCTCTCTTGACCCCCTCCTCATGCTCAGGAGCCCATCGATAACTTTTATGTTTTTTGAAATAATGTTAGATAATTAAAATTGATAGACTTGTAAATTCATTAAAATTGATACACTTACCGTAAACTCTTCCCACCACATTTTTTCTTCGTCCATGGGAACATCCTTTAGGGTGCTATATGGTCCCTTGATTGGCCTTGGAATATACCGGTAATGGCGGTAGAGCAGCTAGAGCGCAATCTAAAACTATAATAGCCGCGACAAAATTCAATTAGAGATTATAATGATTAAAAGAATTATAATTAATTGGATTTATAAAGGAGGTAAGTCTGAAATTAACTTACGTGCCATAAGTCGGCTGCAGGAGAATACAAGTGTCTAGTGCAACCGGCGCTCTACCATATCTCTGGGACAACAGACTGGTGAGTCGCTGAGCCTCCTACAGGCGTAGATTCCGTGGGCGGTGCTGTTGCGGGCGTATCCCGAGTTACGTGTACATCATCAGCACACTGTGACGGAGGTGTCATACCAGTCACAGGGGCAGATGCCGCTGTCGACTGCGAACCAGACGATGAACCTGGCTGGGAGGTAGGGGACGTAGCGGACGCTGGAGTCTGACTAAATGGTAAGCACGATCGGATAGTTTTCTTTGGAGGCATCTCTGAAATATAAATTAAGCGGATTAAGAAGTAGAAAATTACCGAACATTTTATAAGATGTAAATTCTAGGTGTTTGATTATCTTTCATTATCAAATTACCAATCGTTTTATATTTGCATAAGAATATTCACAAAAAAAAGGTGCAAGTACTGTAACCATAGCCACTCAAGCAATTCTAGTTTATTTTTAATGCAAATATATTTTAAATCGTGTAAAACAATCATACAACGGATTTAAAAACGACATTATACTTTTTGCCCTCTTTTCAATTATAACCTAATTAAGATGGTTCCAGACTTCACTTCTTACTATGTATTATTTCGGCTGAAAACATTAGTCATCTAGGTTTCGGCTAAGAGATGTTATATAGAGTGTGAGAGTTCGTTACTAGAACAACTCCCACCTCTATTCAACTTCTCTCGGCAGTGGGAGTCTCAGAATCCCACGTTCCCTAGACTTTCGCTGGTAGTGGGAGTCCTTATCGGATAATAACTCCCACGTAATCCCAGCTATGGGTAAAATACCGAAATTGCCCCTATCTCTAATTCGAATAATAAACACTTTATTATTTTCAGAAAAGTGAATGCCAGATACAACGAACCTAGACACATTCTAGATTCATTGAATCTGGACATGAAGCTCGTTAGCTCGTCTATGCGTGTGACCTTGTAGGTTCATCTCACAATGGCAATGAAAACACACTTAGTAGTAGTGTGAGTTCATAAATCACAAGCGGTCCCTAGCAGGACATTGTGACTACCCAAAGTGAATGAATATACAACGGAACCTAATATCAATCCACTATTTAATCCCTTTGTCTCGCGATATCCTAATTAAGCATAAAGCATGGTGGTCGTCACCCTTATTAAGCTTAATTGTATTTATGCTCTATCTCCAGTGTAGATCTGTTTTCGACAAATAGCATTTGATAACCACTTTATCAAATACATTTGAGCACTGACCATGCAATTATACGATCTTTTCCCTATCGAGGGGCCCATGGATATCTCTCTCTAATAATAGAGAGGGACAAATTCCTTGCAATGTCTATCACATTCAAGCTATGATAGGGACACTACATCCGATCATCGATCGTATTGATTACTCTGTTACAAGTAACGTCCCGATCGAGTCAAAAGCGTGGCTCCATTCATACTAGAATCAATGAAGACATAAGGTCTAAGGATTCTAAAATAGTATTGAGGAAGTAATACTTATGACTTAAGACCATGAAGTATTACTTCTCTGACGGATCACGTCCAATACAATGTATCCCTATATATTGCATCTATGATGTGATTTGTATCCATTACACATGATCAGTAAAACAAGATCATCAATCAACAATCATACTAGTTTTATTTCATAGTAATTAAGCATTACATAAAACTAGGGACTTCTAGAATAGTAATTACATAAGCTAATGAGTCTTACTATCAAATCACACATTTGATAATCAAAAGAAAAATTAACTATTCAATTACATGCTCAAAAGATAATAAAACGCACAACATGTGCTAATGGTCCTAGGGCACTACTAACACATATCTCCTACAAATTATACTCGAGATCATACACATTATACTCGGGATCATACACTCGGGATACAGTTACCCGAAGATATTATTTGTGAAGGTTCTCGACAGATAGCAGAGGCATCATTCATGTTGACCTTAGGTTTGAGGATTGGCGAATTCTTGATCTTCTGCCTTCATTGTTACTGATTTAAAGACCGCAGCTTCAGGCATCTTCACCTGAGGTCTTGAGGGGCTCATGATGGGTCTTGAGGCAATATCTACTAATGGGCCTTGGGTTGGACCCGACCCGGTTAGACCTTCTATGAAATTATTTGACATCTACTAATTGGGCATGTTCAGTTTATGTCAACTATTATAAAGTTTGACTTCTCATGGGATTGTGTTTCCTTATTCATATTCGACTCTGACACTTATATGGTAAGTTTAATTCTAATAGGTAACTACTATACTCATGAGATTTATCGATTATATATACCATGTGTTAATTAATGTTTTGATTATTATGATTCACTTGCCCGCTAGACATTGAGTTCTTTTTCTGTGTCTCTTTCTCTCTTAAAAGCTAATTTTAGCATCGAAGAGTGGTTAGGAACACCCCATTACCATTTGACTGTGTTGTTGTCTTACAGGTTACTCCGTTTCTTGTTGAGACATGTTTTCTTGCTTAGAGTGCGGAGATCAGATATTGGAACCCGTTTCTCAGGTACACACCAGCGCCCAAGCCTCAACTAAGCATGAACAGGTCGGGCACAAGTTTTGTTCTCCCCGAAGTTATTTAAAGAGATCTCCTTGTTCATGGCCGTTCTCTTAAAGAAGAAGATTTTTCTTGATTTATTGATGAGGAGTGTTATTTGGAAACTATCAACGATGGTTTGATTCTTATTTAGTGTTCAATAGTGTTTGGTATGGTTTAAGTTTTTTTATCCCCTACCTTTTGACATTCAAGAATCAGAGGAGGAGTTCCGACGTGTTCGATCCGGCCTATAACTCGATAGAGAGATTGGAAACCCATTACAAACGTAGTTGAATATTTCTTTCCAATTGAGTTTCAGCGTGCCAGTATACACTGTTAGGATATTCTTAAAGTCCCAATAGAGGTTTGTTTTTTAATCCTGTTTCAACTGTAGTTTTGAAATTAAGAGAAATGAATATATGTTAGGATTCTCTCATTATCCCGCACATCGGTTGTTTTACGAAACAAAGAGAGAGGAATACCATATAAATAAGGACCTTATAGTTTAGTATTATGTCTACCGTTTGGTGCTACCAACTTAGACGGTGAGTTTCCTGAGTTTGGATTTTTGGAGGGTTTGTAATTTGACCTTGAAACAATTACACTATTTTTTTTATTTTTTTTATTTTTAAAAACTAGACCATTTATAAGTATGGTCTAGTTTATTACAATTATTATTATAAGACCTCACCAGAGGTTGAAAAAATCACACAATGAGTGATTTGTAATTTTGAACATGGAAAAATTGTATAGTGGAGTTTTCCCTTTTAGAACGCGGACGTAATTCAACTTGAGAGTTTGACCGAACCACGTTAAAAATATTGATGTTATTTTTCTTTTGATTATCCTTCTATTTCTCACCGTAATTCAACGTGTGTTTCTTGTGCTGTCCAACCTAGTATTATATCGTAAGGTTCCTGGTTGGGTGAGAGAAAAGAGAGTGAGGTTCTAGCCACGAGAGAGAGAAAGAAAGAAAACGAGTTTTTGAGTGTGAGAGACAATTATTAGTGAAAAGACAGAAACAAAGATTGATCATTGGAGTGGATTTGTTTTGTGCTTGATCAACCAGTCATATAATGTCCCATTTTGTTGATATTCGACCTGTATGCAGAAGACTTGAAAATATTAGTGTAAACGGTGATGATAGGATATTGATCGTTGGATCTTGAGATATTACTCATGAAAAGAAGTTGAGAGCAAAAGTTTTCTGCCAAATTTTTCATTGCAGGATATTGGTTTGATGCTCAATTAGCCAGTCAAATGATCAACGGTTTCGCTAATATTTGGCCAGTAGGAAGAAGACTTGTTGTCCTTCCATAAGAACACTGAAGATGTAATTTTGATTGTTGGAACTTGAGTTATTGCGTGAACAAAAGCTTTGAGAGTGAATATAAAAGAGAAAAATAGAAGATTTTTGTGCTAAGAAATACTCCGACCAGCGGTGATGAAGTTAACGATCAGATGGTGATTTGTTACCCGATCTTGCCAACATTTGGATTGCGTATAGAAGACTCGCTGCTAATAAATCTGGGCGATAGAGATATGATTTTAATTGTTTGTTTCCGATATCTCATTGCCAGAACAATGCTGGTCTGATTTGGTGAAATTCCATTTTTCTCATGAAGTTGCTACTTCTTTGTGGGTTGTAGCTTTGATAATTGTTGTAGAAACTTTGTTTTATTTAATTTTGTCTGCTAGTGATAGTTTTAAAGTGGAGTTGAAGGTTCTGTATTTTTTACTCTTTGACTGAGAGTCATTCCTTAAAGAAGTAAGGAAGTAGAGCTGAAGGAAGAACAAAGAATAATACTACAAATACTGCGTAGAATTAATTTTTCTTATTATGTTTTCATATGTAATTTGGGATATTTAGAGAACGGAGGATATGTTGGAGTTTCTCCCAAACCCTCATCGGATGTGCTGGGAACATATGAGGTTGGAAGTCACTATAAATTAGAATCTCCTATGTTAAGTTTGAGGTTTGCCGCGTTGGGTGCCACTAACTCACATGGTAAGTTTCTTGAGTTTAGTTTTTAGCTAGGGTTTGTAAATATTTATTCCGGTAAATATTACATAGTGGTTTTTCCCTTTTGAAACATTGAATATATGTTTTCGTTAAGACCAAAACACGTGAAAAATATTGGTGGGGTTCATTATTGTTTTGTTCTTTTATTTCTCTTATATGTGGATGTTTGAACAACCTTTTTTCTTTATATTATTTATTAATTGCTTCTGTTGCACAAACAAGTGGTATCATAGTGCAGGTTCAAGACTGTCAAGAGCGTGAGTCTTGTAAGGAGTCGCAAGGCTTGTAAGGAGTCGCAAGGTTCGTGAGTATGATGAGAGAAATGAAGCAATATTCCTTGATGCAACATGAAGGAAGTAAAGCGCGGGATGAGACAGAGAAGAAAATCTAGGAAATACCTATAGTTATGATTTTTTCTATTTTGATTGTAATTTCGGAACTTGAGAAAAATGTGTATTTGTTAGGAGATTCTCAAGAAGGTTTTCTTATTTTTGCTTAATTGTAATTTTGGAAATTGCGAGAGTTTTTTTTTTTAATTGTAATTTTGAAAATTGTGAGAGGGGAGAATATGTTGGGATTTTCACAATGCCCCACATCGGATGTCTTAGGAAACATAGAGGGAGGAAAACCTCATAAATAAGGACCTCCTAGTTTAGTATTACGTATGTCGTTTTGTGCTACCAACTCAGATGGTGAGTTTCCTGAGTTTTGTCTATTGCTGAGTTTGTAATTTTGACCTTGAAAAAGTTACACTATTGACAGGTTTGTAATTTTTACTTTGGAAAAATTAAACAATTAGTGTTTTGTAATTTTGACCATGAAAAAATTACAGTGGAGTTTTACATTTTAGGACCATTGACGTATGCCTACTTGAGAGTTTGATCGAACCACTTTAAAAATGTTAGTGTTCTTTTTTCGTTGAGTAATTTTTTTCTTTTTTTCTCCATATTCATTGTGTGTTTCTTCCGCTGCCCAACATACACACACTACTAAAAAAAGTACTTTTTGCGTCAGGCGACGCCTGCCACAAAAAGTACCTTTACCGACGCGAAAACGTTTTTACGTCGGTTATACGACGGCAATTGAGGGGTCGCATGGGAAGGCGCCGCAAAAACTTTATGACGGGAAGCGCCGGACGCAATTAGTTTTTCCAACGGGAATTTTTCTATTTGCGACACTTATTTCCCGACGTGGAAACTTAGCAAAAACGACTAGTTTTTGCATCGTTTATAATTTCCGACACAATAACTGACACAAAATATATAATGCGGCACCTTATATACCGTCGAAAATAGTTTTTCACAGTCGCAAATATTATAATAAAATTATATTTATTATTTTTTCGCGATAGCACAATCTGTCGAAAATAATTTTTCACCGTCGCAAATGTTATAATATATCAAAAAAATAGTACACTAAAACCCGACGCTAGTAATTTTTGCATCTATTACAAGAAATTCAAACCCGACGCTAGTAATTTTTGTTAACTACCATGTTTTTTAGCTATTTTATTAATTAGCAATTAATGCAATCATCCAACAAACACCCAATTCAACAATAAATAAAATATTACACTAATACCTCAAAAAAATAGTATACTAAAACAATCAAATGTAGCTATTCAAAACTCCTAGTGTCCATTTATACAAAGTAACTCGTGATCATCAGTTGAAGAAACCATTAAGTAGGTAACTTGTTAAAGTCTATTGCTAAATGCTATATAGTTTTCCAAAAGACGACAAAAAAAAAAAATAAATAAAAACAATATGGTACCTAAAATAACATATTAATTCAAATGCTTCCAATTTCCATTCAATCAAGACTTCATGTGAGGCCACCTTCTATTACTCATGCCCATAATACTCCACAACATCATTTCCTGCTATAGGCAAACGTTCCCGATGAAGGCTAGATGTATAAAGAACCTGCTCATAGATTTAACAAAACTTGTAAAACTTCAAAGAGAAAAATTCAAAACCAAAAAATTCAGAGGACTTATCATGGTATGCTTGCAGAAGCACAAACATGAATTCTATACATGAAAAGCACCAAAATTGTGCCACATTAAACATATCTTCTACACCTATGCTTTATAAGAAATTAAATGAAAACAAAACTCAAAGAGAAACTCATTTCAGAAACAAAAATTGGAGTTTTGCAAACATAAAACAGAAAACATGAAATCCAATTGATTAAATTCTATTTTTAAACTTCTAACAGAAGATAAAATTTGGACTAAAATTTTAACAAAAGAAAGAGAACTTGAATATATTGAAATTCTAGCAGAAAGAAAAGTAAAATAAATATACTTAATCCCCAAGAATACTTTATCACCAAGTATGGAAAAATAATAATAAAGAAAAAGATAAAGAAAAAGGGGAAATGGGCAGTGGTGTTACCTCAGTGACGGAGAGGCCGATGGTGACGGCAAATATACACAATTTGTTGAGGTTAGCGCCAGGTTTGTCAGGATTCATCATATCGTGAAACATTCTCTTAATGTATAGGGGCAATTCAAACAGCCTCTGCAAAAGAGGGAAAAAATAAAATAAGTTGGAAGGCCTAGAAAACGTAGTCTTAGTACAATAACAAACACACAAGATTATGGCAGCTGAAGTTCACATACTGTTAATTGCACAAAACACAATGACAAAGCTTGCTACAATCAGTAGAAATATGATTGTATTCATTACATACAAGTGTCTTGAAGAGGGGGGAGACTAACGTAAAATGAAAGGAAAAGAATTCTACTTTGTCAAATACAAGTACCTGATGTGGCAGACCACATAATTTATTCTTGGTGCTATTTTAGCAAATTTTAATCCAAGAGAAAGGAGTCATAGCTGAAGCACTAAATGAATTTGCCGGCAGACTGCTCAAAATAAGATGACTCAAATAAAATCAATACCCTGCTATTATACTAACTTGATGTGATTGCTCAATCGTGATAAATGTTGCCCCTCAAGCCAGTCCTAAAAGCAACCAAAACATCTAACATTCTTTAGAGACAAATTTAACTAGTAAACCATTTGAAAACCAGCTCTGTTCCATATGTTAAACCTCTATATGCTGATAGTTAATGATCTTTGTAAAAGTAATGTTACAGCTAAAATATGAGTAAGATTAATCAACATTCGGAACGAGAAGGTAGTTGACAAATAGACAGACTCACCAGAAGATGACCATATTTCTCTCCCACAAAAAGGCGATTATATCGGGCGGACATTTTTTGAAATTTCAACAACTTCATCTCCAAACTATAGATCCAGCCAAGGATAAACCATGTTTTGATCAAAGCTTCAATGGAACTTCGAAGACCAAAATATCTCATAACAATAACATATTTAATTTTAAAAGGAAAGTCGTTTCATGAAACATTTAAAGATCTTCACACTTGTAAAGAAGAACAAATGATCAAAGGAAAGTCAATAGTCATCGATCGTTGATGTACGAGAGAAAGAAACGAGTACTATTCTCAACCACATTTCAGGCAAAAGAGCGGTGTAACCGACTCACATTCTTTAACAGCTACCAGAACTGTGCAACCTCGACATTGTTTTCCATCGCAATTGCATAAGGAAAATTAGGTTTTCGAACAAATTTCAAAAGAAATTAACCACAGATCGAGTTCAATTCAAGCATCAATTACTTCTAATTAACCAAAAACAATCATCAATTCGAACAAAAAAGCACACAACAGAGCATTATCTGTCTGACCTAGAAAACCTGCATCGACGGGGCGATGATGACGGCGATAGTGGGTTGTGACCGGAGAAGGGGCGAAGGCTCTGACGGAGGTAGACAATAATTGGGGATCTATGGATTTTGGGGGGGCGGGGGATGAACGCTGTGACGGGTTATGAAGATTTGGAAAAAACAGGTAGTGTGGAAGCGGGAGTCGGGAGCAGAAGAGGTCGGCGGCGATGGTAGGGAATTGCGGCCGGTGGGAGAAATGATAAAGGCAGTGATGTGTTTGGAGGAGCGGCGTCGGGATTAAGGGAGGAGGAAGAGGGCGATGGAGATGAAGGCACAGGTTCAGGGAGATTTGGGGGTTGATTTCGCCGGAGAAGGAGGAAGGGGCTGGTGGAGGAGTAGAGGCGGTGATGGATTGGGGAGTCGGCGCCGGTGAAGAAGAAGAGAAGAGTTTAGAGTTAAGGTTTTCTTCTCTTAGGATTAGGGATTAGGGATTAGGAAAATTGTATAGCAAGGACTAAAAAGGCAAATAAATATTATCACATAAACCATATAACATATTTATATTACAAACAAATCCTAAATTGTCAACTTTGTATTTTCAAAATTTATTTAGACATAAAAATAAAAAGAAATATTTACGGGAATGGGTAAAAATAAAATATATCAGAAATAACTCAGATTCGAAGTCACGAAATTACTTTGTATAAATTTCGTTTTAGTCCCCATACCTTTATAATTTACTTTTAAGATGTATAAGGTTTAATAATTATTTCAAACAGTTTATAAGACTAATAACAATATATTTATATCGTCAAAATGTTGGAAATGTCATAGGATAAATATTTTCATTTTTGTCCTTTAACTTTAGAGAATTGTAAGAAGAGCCCAAGAACCAGAACATTCTAAAGTATAGCGTTGGATCCAAGACAAAGAATAGTCAAGGCCAGACACAAACCAAGATTAGAAGACTTTTGAATCTAGTCAAAGACCAAAGTCAAATTACAAGACTTAGAATATAATGTTGTTTCTTAGAATAGAAATTTTTTTATCCACATGTACTTTACATTGTAAAAGCTAGACCCAATGTCGAGAGGCACGTGGCATTCCCGACTCGAGAGGGTTAGGGTGTCACACATAGGTAAGTGTGATTATTAGAAAAACTAAAGTATTAAGTTAAGTTGAATAAGGGTAAAGTTGGAAGAAATAAGACAAATGTTCATCAAATTTTGAAATTTATCAAATAATTTTGAACATACAAAAAAGTGAAATGTATCAATTATTTAGGAATGAAGGTAGTAATTTATAACTATGTTATATAAATATGTATAGTTAATATATATAACAAAAGTTCTTGTGGTCTCTTGGTTTACGGTTTTAACTTTTATTTTCCCAATGAAGACGGGTTGTGTTCAAATCCTGCCAATTCATACTATACTACTTTGGAGTAAATATTTTTTTTAAATAATTATTTTAGGGGATGCGACGAGAAAATCTACCACAAAAACTAATAATAAAATTTTGATCGTTTGCATCAACTTTGTATGTGACGGAAGAATTCCATCGCAATTTTTGGTTATTTGGGGCGAAACCTTTTGCATCGAACGAAGCCCGTCATAAATATGGTCATTTGCATCAACTTCATATGTGACGGGAGAGTCCCGTCGCAAATTTTAATTATTTGTGGCGAAACTTTTTGTGTCGACTGAAGCCCATCGCATATAAACCCCTTTTCACGACGAATTAATTTGCTGACACAAATAGTAATTAGCGGTCGTAAATGCATATCACTAAATGACGTCGTACCGTTATTTGCGTTGGTGTGTCATTCTTGACGCAAATGACAGTTATTTGTAACGGTAAACGCCCGACGCAAAAAGTCTCGTCACAACAACCTATATTTCTAGTAGTGACAATGATGTTTAAGATTATTTTATGAGAAATTATTGAATAAATATGATCACCTCACCTATGCTTTGATTTGATTCCTTTTCACATCAAAGCTGTTTTTATATTATCTACTTAAGTAATTAAAAAGTAAAAGTTAAAAGGAAAAGGGTATTTTGTTTTCGTCGGACCAACTTTTTTTTGGGTCTGAACATGTCACACCCCGAAACCTAGGCATGACCGGGCAGTGGCTCATATATCAATGAGACACCAAACCCTCAAACAAAAATGACTTCATGCGAAATAAAACATCAATACAATCCTTAAATGATCTCAAGTCTTACATAAACTTCAAAAGAAATCCAAGGTTTTACATAACAAACATATTCTTACAACCCAAAAGAAATAACAAAAACAGAAATTCCAGATTCGTAGCACTGACTTCCCAAGGTTATAACTCGTTATACAAAACTTCAAACGATATTCCGTCAAATCCTACGCGTACCTCTATCAGGCCTCTTTGAAACGCACTAAGGTTCGCTGAAAACGGACACCATCTGCTATCTCAAAAGTGTATTCTCTCACAGTCTCACAATTCTTCCAGAAAACTTCTCTCTTTCTTTTCTCTCTTCTCTTTCTATTTTCTTCTAACTCACCCTCTAAAAAATCCAGCAATAACCCCCCCACAACTACCTCTCAACTCCTTCACAAAAATACTCCTTCCACTTCTTAATATCTACACTCGAGTCCCCCAACTAGCAAGACACATCACAACGCCCCTGAACAATTAATGTACATAGCATGTGACATGGAATTATTAGCCACTTTGATCATCAACGTTTTTTCGCCTAGCCACTTTGGTCAAAATTCAAGTTTTTTAACTTATTTCATCATTAAACATTTTTCGGCCTGCCATTTTGGTCATAAATGATTTTTTTAACTTTTTTCATCACTAAAGTTTTTTCTATCTGCCATTTTGATCAATAAAGTTTTTTCATTCTGCCATTTAGGTCACTAAAATTTTTGACCAAAATGGCAGACCGAAAAAACTTTAGTGGCCAAAATGGCAAGAATGAAAAAACTTTAGTGATGAAAAAAGTTAAAAAAATTATTTTTGACGAAAATGGCAGGCCGAAAAATGTTTAATGATGAAATAAGTTAAAAAACTTGAATTTTGACCAAAGTGGCTAGACGAAAAAACGTTGATGATCAAAGTGGCTAATTATTCTGTGACATGTGAAAGTCAACTAATACACAACATAATGTATAAGAATGCTGGACAAGTATGCACGAAAAATTCAGGATATCACATCCTTCCCCCATTACAAAAGTTTCTTCCACGAAACTTGCACTCCCCCACTAGACGCAAAGGCTCTATGGTTGTACACATAACATTTATGGTACTTAGATGAAAAATGCTAAGTAAAAAATATAGAATGATATACACATAACATATGATCATATACACATACAACACCAATGCACATTTTCCATTGTCTGCTTCTTTCCCAACTCTCTGCCGCCAAAAGACGAAGAACATCGAGTTAGGCTCTTGATTCCCCGCACCATGTACTATTGTTAATGTTGGTTGATTCTCTTAATTCCACAAAGGACACTGATTCATGAAGTGGTCCATCTTCCCAAATTTGTAATAAGTTCTTGTACCATACTGACACTCCCTCGGATTCTTTTATTACAAGTGGTACATAAATCCCACATTGGTCTTCTCATCTCAACCATATTATCTCATGTCTTCACCATTGACTTAAAACCAGTTACTGATCCAAATGCTTCTCTCTCTCTTACTTCCAAGATTTGCCGAAGGCTTTGAATTTACCATTGCGAAGGCCCGTCATTGCAACATTTCCGTGTGAGGTCATCTCAACCATATTAGGCCTTTGCATTTTGATTGCCTTAGGAAACTATTGATCAAAAAATGCAGCCTTGAATCGTACCCAAGGGATGGTTTGTTACCCTTGTTGGTAAATAGAGCCAACTCCCCTCCACCATTCCGTTTCTCTTCCCATGAGTGATTCCACGACCACATCAGCCTTAGCACCCTCAGATACCCTCATAATTCTCAAATTCTTCTCCATCTCATCTAACCATTCTTCAACTTAATCCAGTGCCACAATACCATCAAAAGATACCATTCTCATTTTCTTTAAACTCTCATAATATGTTCACGCATATGCCTTGGTTGATCTGGTTTTGTTGGTTATGTAGTACTTGTGTCACATTCTATTGAGTTTGTTGTTGACTTTGCATAGGTGATGATCAGTATGTTGTCATTGTTTACTCCTTGTTGAGCCATCTTACTTAAATAACAGTTAGGTAAAATTAAGCACATATCTCACATAGCAATCCAACACGGCATAACATATAATTTAGCATAACATGAAACAACATCATAAGGAAAGATGGTATTGCATATTAAATAACATAACAAAGCATACTTAAACAAGTGGGTATGAGATCACAAAATAGATAACGTAGCGTGACATAGCATAACAACAATGACGTATAAAGCGAAAGTAAACACATATGTCCTATCATAACGTCTCTCACCGAAGATCATTATCTTAAGTCATCTAAGGATTAAATTATATGTTCATTCCCTACTTAACTTCTAATCACGTGTTTAGCCTAAGGTTCGACCTGCTCTGATACCACTGATGTCCCACCCTGAAACCTGGGGATGACCGGGCAGTGGCTCATCTACCAATGAGACACCGAACCCTCAAACAAAAAGGACTACATCCAAAATAAAACATCATTACAATATTTAAAGGATCTCAAGTCCTACCTAAACTTCAAAGGAAACCTAAGGTTTTAAATAATTAACATATTCTTACAACCAAAAAGAAATAAAAAAAAGTCAAAAGATAAAGCATACTATCTATTACATCAAAAACATATCAACCAAGCCTCTCCTCGATCCATGGTTCATCAACCTGTTCTGCCACCTACTAACCTGCAAAATGCTAATAAGAGATGAGCCACTACATTGGCTCAGTAAGGTCCCAACACACTCGGGATGAAGCACCGTTAGACTCTAAAAAAATATTCTCGTTCACCTAAAACAAGTGAAAACTATGCATACTTTACTTGACTTCAAATACACTTGTAAAATACTTTAAATTTTGTAAACTTACTACACTTGAAAACATAACTGAACAGAAATCAAAGTTTATAAAAACAGAACACTCTGGTGGACCTAGCTGAAAGGCCGGTCGACCGATATCGAGTCAAAAACATTTACCAAAAAGTCCGAACGAAGGACAAAGTATTTCGGTCTACCTAAGGTCGTCTGAAGTACTCTGGTCGAGTGGCAAAGCACACCGGTTGACCAACACCAACCACCAATCATTCGTAATTAGCCCCAATACTTTACTTCGGACGATCAATTTAGACTTACGATCGACCGAACCGATCTGCCGAGGTACTGAACAGAGGAAAAACAGTACATTTCTAAAACTAAAAACACATTTATGAAATTCCCAAAAGGTTCCAACCCAAAAATACTACTTCACATACCACATAAACACTTAAACACATACAAATCTCATCTACTACACTACTAGCTACTATACTAGCTACTTTTATGCTTGCCTCGGCAAAGCCTAATAACTTCTTCTATACTCATAAGGCCTCGGCGTTCTGAGCCTGCTACTTGTCTCTACCTAGAGGCCTCTGCCCTCACCTGACCTCGGAATGGTGGAATTTAACCTCATGAGGTCATGAGAAAAATGCATAGTCTTCTAGTCTATCTCACATGACCTCGGTCAGCCGCTCCCGCAAGGCCTCGGCCTTATGATAATTGTGGCTGGTACACATGAACTACATACTAAACTACTAGCTTCTGAATCTATTAACAATAACATGATAGAAAATCCACATAAGAATCATAGAACTGAAAATTAGCATACCACTTATGTCCCACCCCGAAACCTGGGGATGACCGGGCACTCATCTACCAATTAGACACCAAACCCTCAACCAAACCTCTCCTCGATCCATGGTTCATCAATCTTTTCTGCCACCTACTTACCTGCAAAATGTTAATAAGAGATGAGCCACTACATTGGCTTATTAAAGTCCCAACACACTTGAGATGAAGCACCATTAGACTCTAAAAACATATTCTTGTTCACCAAAAACATGTGAAGACCATGCATACTTTACTTGACTTCAAATACACTTTAAAACACTTGTAAAATACTTTACATTTATAAACTTACTATACTTGAAAACAGAACTAAACAGAAATCAAAGTTTATCAAAACTAAACACTCCGGACGACCTAGCTGAAAGGCTGGTCGACCGATATCGAGACAGAAACATTTACCAAAAAGTTCGGACGAAGGACAAAGAACTTCGGTCGACCTAAGGTCGGTCGAAGCACTCCGGTCGAATGGCAAACCACACCGATTGACCTACATCAGCCACCAGTCATTCGTAATTAGCCCCAATACTTTACTTCGGACGATCAATTTAGTCTTTCGGTCGATCGAACCGATATGTTGATGTACTAAACAAAGTCAAAACAGTACATTTCTAAAACTGGAAACACATTTTTGAAATTCCCAAAAGGTTCCCAAAAATACTGACTGCACATATCACATATCACACAAACACTTAAACACATACAAATTTCATCTACTACACTACTAGCTACTTTTATGCTTGCCTCGGCAAAGCCTAATACCTTGGAATGGTGGAATCTAACATCATGAGGTCATGAGAAAAATGCCTAGTCTTATTGTCTGTCTCGCATGAAAAATGCCTAGTCTTATTGTTTGTCTCGCATGACCTCGGTCAGCAACTCCTGCAAGGCCTCCACCTTATGATAATTGTGGCTGGTACACATGAACTACATACTATACTACTAACTTCGGAATCTATTGACCATAACATGACTGAAAATCCACATAAGAATCATAGAACTGAATAATAACGTAAGAACATAAGACTTCCAACTCAACATAAAAATTACATAAGGATTTTCTACAATACTTCATCCATTTTATGCAATATAATCAATGTAGGAAATCATAACATAAATTCTGAAAATACATATTTCATGCTTTTAGACTAAAAAATAAGACTTAAGGGTCCTTACCTTAGCAATCTTAAATCAAAATCTCCAAAGACGCACCAAAAATAGAAATTCTAGATTTGTAGAACTGACTTCCCAAGGCTACTTGTAAAACACAAGAGAGGGGGGGTGAATTGGGTTTTAATCGATCTTGCAAACTATTTCCAATCTTTTTCTATGCTAGTGAGAGTTTGAGCAAGATGAATAAAAGCAATGCAAAACCCAACAACAAGACAAAGGATTTATAGTGGTTCGACTCACTCAGAATCTACATCCACTACCTTGAGCCACACCCAAGGATTTTAAACAACTTCACTAAGAAGAATGTTTACACTTGTGGCTAACTCACTAAGAGTTTTACAACACAACCACACAAGAAAAACTCACTAAGAGCTTGCCCACACTAAGTAGGACTTTTACAACAATTACCCAATCACTAAGAAAGGGAATAAGAATGTTTAATACAAAGATTGTTCACTCTTCTAAGTGAAAGATATTACCTTTGAAGTACAACAATGATAAGCTCTTTGAACATAAGTAGCACACATTTTGTCTTGCTTTTGAAAGAACACTCTTCAATGATTTAGATCATAAGGATGAAGTGTATTTGCTTTGAGAGTGTTTAGACTTGATAAGAAATCAATGTAAATTTTATGTGCAAGTCTTAGAGTCATTCTCTAGCTTTGGAGTATATGTACATTTCAAAATAGGCTGAAAAACGACTCTTTAACGGTAAAAAAAAGGGCTAGTTTTTACAGAGTTCGGTTGACCGTTCAAGAGACCTCGGATGAGCCGAACCAAAGTCGGTCGACCGACCCTGACCCTAGGTCGACCGAACTTTCCAAAAAGTCGACCGAAGCAAGCAATCACAACTCTCAGTTTCTCTTCGGTTGATCCGACTTTCTGAGCTTTGAGAGATGTTGATTTTTCACACGTTTTCAAATCTTTTGAAGTCTAAAAGGTTTTCCCAAAAGGTAACAACTAAGAACATTTGGAAAACCATTTTAAAGTACTTAGACTTTGAAAACAAAGGCTTTTGAGATATGAACTCATGTAAGGAACGTTTTGAAACTTAGCCTTTTGAAAACGTGTTTATGATGCATGCAAGACTAGAGTGTAGAGCTTATGTTCATGAGAGCTTTGGTTAGAGCTTTAAAAGATAACGACTTATGACGACAAAGCTAAACTAACCAAACCTAAGTCTTCAATCTTCAATCTTGATAAATGAGCCTTGCATAACTTTGAATCTTGATACCAATGGCTTGATTGAAGTACTTAGAGCTTCCATAATGAGTTCCGATATTCTATCACAAAGATTAAGATCATTAGACACAACATCAAAAGTTTGTCCAATATCAAAAACTGAGTTTGTTCGCCCTTAAGGCTTACAATCTCCCCCTTTTTATTATGACAAACTTTTATGTAATAAGATAGAATATGGACAAAATTCAGAACAAGGAAGCATGGCAAAAAGTTAAAGATCAATTAAGAGCAATGACTAGTGCTTTAAAAGATAAAATCAATGAAGACAAAAGCACTTAGTCATGATAACTTCTTTTTGCCATAAAATCTAGGGACTCTTAGAAGAGCCCTATTTCCCAACCAACCTCCTTTCCTCCTTCCTTCCATTTAATATGTTTTGAGACATCAGATATATAAAAAGCTCCCCCTCAAAACATGCCGGAAAGGATAAAAAACATGATTAATACACCAAGATTAATACACCATTTTAGCAAGATTAATACACTATTTTTCTCCCCCTTTGGCATAATCAAAAAGACTTCAAACTCCAAAGATATAAGGGTGTACATGCAAAAACATAAACAGTTCATAGCACAAGCAAAGTTAATACACCAATTTTCTGAAGAATGATCTTTTTGAATAAGCTTGGTTGATTTCAAAATACAAAGAGTCCATAATGACACATAAATATAAAGATGGTTATATATGGCTCAAAAAGAATATCAACCTAAGCTAAAAACAAAGGAGATAAGGAATATAACCTTTAAGCACAATCTCCCCGTTTATAAAACATACGATGTTAGCTATTTGAGATAAAACCAAGTTTGATACCAATTGTAAAACATGATACCAATTGTAAATATAGCCAATTGTAACACACGTTTGAAAATATAGCTAACAAAGTACTAGTGGAAGTGATACCATGAATTCATAAGTTAAGCACATGTATCACAACCAAAAGAAGTAGAGGAAGTGTAAGATAACACTTAGAGTACATTCCTCTAACAAGTTAATGGTTAGCTAAATGAGTGTAGCAACTCTTAAAGAGATACTAACCAAAAACTATAATGAGATCACAATGGATAAGAAAATGAAGAATATGATCTCAAAGTTATTAAGGGAGAGTATATGTGATACCAATTAAAGACATAAACATTTATAACACATATAACTTCCAAAATAACTTACACAAGTTGGCTATAAGATATAAAAGATGAAAGGCAAGCCAACAAGTGATGTGATGATGTAAAATAAGACAATTGAGCATACATCACATATAGAGTTTACATCCTAAGTCAAGCATCTAGACGATCAACCACATAAGATTAATGCTATAGACTTGAATATAAACACACCAACACCCCCTATATGCAATAAAGATCAAGTAAAAACTAAACATAGCATATACAAACTCCCCCAAAGCATAAGACACTAAATAAAAGAGGGGAGGGGGTTGTTAAAAGGAGATTTCATCACAAAGATCAAATTATTAAGCTCTCTAATAACATGCTCAAAAACAATCAAAACATATGAAGAGCAAAACATGTTATAAAATCTCCAAGGTGCCCATTTCAAGAACAATTGAACATTATATGGAAAGTAAGATCAATAATTGTTCAAGGAAATGAAAGAGATTGATTTTAGTAATATCTCATTGAATTTGATGAATGCTTTTGCACTTTGTGTTCCTTCAATGAGTTCTTTGAGCTTCTCAATCTTCTTTATCATACTCATCTTTAGCTTTATCACCAAAGTGATATTTCCATTGCAAAGAGATTTGACACCTTTCATAAGCACTTATTCTTCTCCGGTTATGTGATAAAATCATACACATTGAAACATCATAGAGCCGGAGCTTCCCTTTAACTAACAAGAACCTATAAGAGCAAGGGAAGAGTAACTTTTGGTACCCACTTTTGTTTGGGTCCATGGGGGTTAGTTAAAATACGCTTAACTCTCCAAATGGTTTTAACTCCCCTTTCAATCTTCTTCTTCACAAAGCATCTAACACTTGTGTGACCAAATTTACCACAGTATGTGCAACAAGTAGATGGCTTAGCAAATTTATGAATATGCTCATGATATTTATTTTGCTTATGTGAAGTGCTAGCATGCACAAATTGATTTCTAGGTGCCTTAGAAGAGCTAGCAATAGCAACATGATTAGCAATATAACCTAATCCATGTTTAACATTTGAAGCACGTTGCACACAAAGAAGTTGATCAAGATTTTTTGTTCCTTTGGAGAACTTATCAACAAGAGAGGTGAGATCAACAACTTTGGTTTTTAAGCCATCAAACTCAACAAGTTTGCATTCAAGAGAAGACAATTTATCATAGGCTTCTAGATACTTTAATGAGGAAGTGTTTCATGTAGTAATAAGATTTTCATTTTCGATTTTCAAGCAATCAACCTCATCACAAAGCTTTTTGTTATCGACAAGCAAAGATTCAATTTTAAGCTTCATAGCTTTGTTTTGCTTTGCACAATTTTTCAATTGATCATACATATCACATAAGAGTTCATTAGGATCATCCTCCTCATCATCATTATCATTATAAGAATTTGAAGGGGAGGGAGAAAGATGTACCTCATTACCAAAAGCCATGAAGCAAACATTTGCATTTTCATCTTCTTCTTCATTACCACTCCCTTCTTGATCCCATGTGCTTAGCATGCCCTTGAAATTCTTTGGTTTAAAGAATTTTTTCTTTTTGTTTTCCTTGAGCTCTTTTTCTTTGGTGACGGGGCACTCTCCTATGAGATGTTGGTCACTTCCACATTCATAGCATCTCATCCCATGAGGATTTTGTTTTCTTCTATTTTGGAAGAATTTTCTTCCTTTCCCGGAAAACATTTTCTTCATGCGTTTTATCACCAAATCCATGGTCTCATCATCAAAGTTGATGTCTTCTTCATCACTTGAATCATTGGATTCATCAAGATCAAGAATAGACTTTAAAACACTACTCATTTTTGCCTTTTCAAGATGCTCATCCTTTTTGTGTGTGAGCTCATAAGTGAGAAGAGAACCGATGAGCTCCTCCGTGGGATAAGTCTTCAAGTTCTTTGCTTCTTCAATAACAAGAGCTTTTCCTTCCCAACTTTTAGGAAGTGAGTTGAGAATCTTCCTATTCATTTCACCCATAGTGTATTCCTTTCCATAAGATCTCAACCCATTGACAACATTTGTGAACCTAGTGTTCATCTCATTTATAGTTTCATTTGTCTTCATAGAGAAAAGCTCATATTCCCTCACAAGCATGTTGAGCTTTGATTCTTTGACTTGATTAGTCCCCTCATGGGTGACTTCTAAGGATTTCCACATCTTGTGGCGGATTTGCTTCCACGTACCCGATTGTACTCATCCGGATTAAGAGCACAACTAATGATGTTCATAGCTCGATAATTGAGAGTCATTTTCTTGGACTCATCTTGATTAAACTCATTGTCCAATTTTGGAACTTGAACACCATCTACCTCTTTCATAGGAACATAAGGACCTTCTTCAAAAATCTTCCATAAGGAGTAGTCTATAAAGCACACATAGATTTTGAAACGGTCTTTCCAAGCATTGAAATTATTTCCATCAAAGAGAGGTGGTCTATTTGTGGAAGATCCCTCTTGGTAGGCTAAAGCGGAATAACCGGCCATTAATCTTTTCTTCAAGCGATTAAGCTAAAGATGAAGACGAGGCTCTGATACCAATTGTAAAACACAAGAGGGGGGGGGGGTGAATTGGGTTTTAATCGATCTTGCAAACTATTTCCAATCTTTTTCTATGCTAGTGAGAGTTTGAGCAAGATGAATAAAAGCAATGCAAAACCCAACAACAAGACAAAGGATTTATAGTGGTTCGACTCACTCAGAATCTACATCCACTACCTTGAGCCGCACCCAAGGATTTTAAACAACTTCACTAAGAAGAATGTTTACACTTGTGGCTAACTCACTAAGAGTTTTACAACACAACCACACAAGAAAAACTCACTAAGAGTTTGCCCACACTAAGTAGGATTTTTACAACAATTACCCAATCACTAAGAAAGGGAATAAGAATGTTTAATACAAAGATTGTTCACTCTTCTAAGTGAAAGATATTACCTTTGAAGTACAACAATGATAAGCTCTTTGAACATAAGTAGCACACACTTTGTCTTGCTTTTGAAAGAACACTCTTCAATGATTTAGATCATAAGGATGAAGTGTATTTGCTTTGAGAGTGTTTAGACTTGATAAGAAATCAATGTAAATGTTATGTGCAAGTCTTAGAGTCATTCTCTAGCTTTGGAGTATATATACATTTCAAAATAGGCTGAAAAATGACTCTTTAACGGTAAAAAAATGGCTAGTTTTTACAGAGTTCGGTTGACCGTTCAAGAGACCTCGGATGAGCCGAACCAAAGTCGGTCGACCGACCATGACCCTAGGTCGACCGAACTTGCCAAAAAGTCGACCGAAGCAAGCAATCACAACTCTCAGTTTTCTTCGGTTGATCCGAGGAAAGCTCGGATGATCCGACCTTCTGAGCTTTGAGAGATGTTGATTTTTCACACGTTTTGAAATCTTTTGAAGTCTAAAAGGTTTTCCCAAAAGGTAACAACTAAGAACATTTGGAAAACCATTTTAAAGTACTTAGACTTTGAAAACAAAGGCTTTTGAGATATGAACTCATGTAAGGAACGTTTTGAAACTTAACCTTTTGAAAACGTGTTTATGATGCATGCAAGACTAGAGTGTAGAGCTTATGTTTATGAGAGCTTTGGTTAGAGCTTTAAAAGATAACGACTTATGACGACAAAGCTAAACTAACCAAACATAAGTCTTCAATCTTCAATCTTGATAAATGAGCCTTGCATAACTTTGAATCTTTATACCAATGGCTTGATTGAAGTACTTAGAGCTTCCATAATGAGTTCCGTTATTCTATCACAAAGATTAAGATCATTAGACACAACATCAAATGTTTGTCCAATATCAAAAACTGAGTTTGTTCGCCCTTAGGGCTTACACTACTCTTTGTACAGAACTCTTAACGCTATTTCGTCAAATCCTACGCGTACCTCTATCAGTAGTCTTCAAAACGCATTAAGAATCGCTGAAAACGGACACCGTCTGCTATCTCAAAAGTGTATTCTCTCACAGTCTCATAATTCTGCCAAAAAACTTATCTCTATCTTTTCTCTCTTCTCTTTGTATTTTCTTCTAACTCCACTCTCTAAACAATACAGAAATAACCACCCACAACTACCTCTCAACTCCTTCACAAAAACACCCTTTCCACTTCTTATTATCTACACGAGCCCCCAACTAGCCAAATACACCACAACGCCCCTAAACAATTAATATACATAGCATATGACCTGTGGAAGTCAACTAATACACAAAATAACATGTAATTATACTAGACATGTAAGTACGAAAAGTTCATAGTATCACAGAACAAATATGTTTACCGTCGATAAAAATGATTAATTTTCTCATTATGAAAATGTACTCGATTTCCATGGATTTAAATCAAACTCTTAATCTCATATTTAAGGAACAAGATGAGATACCATCGCTCACGCCTCATGATTTCCTCGGAACAACTCTACCATTAGGTATAACCTATAAAACCATACATAGCATGCCACGTCAACTCTCAAGAAACTTTAATTTATCTTATCCAGCCACCCTCTTCTTATTGATATGATCCAAGACTACATATCAATCGTAACAAAGAAAATGAACTCCAGATATTCTATAATAATGTTTCTAATATAAATTTCGTTTGGGTAACCCGTTTTGGGTCTTCGGTGTTCATTATCAACATGATAACATAAATTATCATTAGATATTGTAGTATAAATTAAGAAAGGAAATAAAAACAAGAAATTTTACTTTTTGTAACCTTTCATTTAATTTGTTCTCTTTAAGTCTCAACCAACAATCTCTCTTGTTTAAGATGCTTAAAAATTGAAATGCCATATATTTTAATAAGAGATGAAAAACCTGAAGGATCCTATATAATAAAAATAGGGAGTAACATACATAGAATTTAAGATTTATAATGTCCATTTTAGAGTTAAATATAATGATTTATCGTTTGCAGTTTATTATTTAGGATTAAGAATTTTATAAATAATGATATTATTGATAAAGTTACCGAAAATTTTATAAGTATACAGACAGAAACAAATACAATTTTTATAATGGTATTTTTTTTTTCTATTACAATTATTTATTTGACCTCACCAGAGGAGGAGGAGTAGAAGCCCAGCTGAGTGGGTGCCCCGTGAGGGGAGTACTAGAAGTCCCGTTGAGCGGGTGTCGTAGAAGGCCGTTGAGCGGGTGCCCCATGAGTGGGAGTATAAGATCCACACAAGGGAACCCAAAGAAATGACAATTAAATCATTCCCCTTGTGTGAAGTGGGTATCGAACCCACAACCTCAAGGTTGTGGACAGGCCCTTACCCCACTGGGCTAAGGAACCTTAGATTATAATGGTATTTTCAACATTGCTTGTTCCAAAAAAATAAAACCTTGCTTGTTCCACTAATTTGCATTGTGATAGAGACACAAATCACATTATTCAATATATTATTTCAAGTGGCAAAAATTCTTAGTATTTGGCTTGACATATATTAGTATCGAAACATAAATAAATGGTATTTTCAACATTGTTTGTTCCATTCATTTGCATTGTGATAGAGACAAATCAGAATACTCAAAGTGGCAAAAACTTATAGTATTTGTCTTGACATATATATTTTTAATAATGATCTTGGTCTAACTCAATCTCTCAAAATATATCTCTTGGAATGGAGGATTATCAAAAAACTTTATATGTTGTAAATATACTCACAAATAAGCCGATGTGGTATTCTCAACCCATCCCTCATGCCCAACCCTGGATATTCGGAGCGTGAACATCAATGCGACCCAACATCAGACAACCTAACTCTTATACCATGTTAAAAATGGATTTTGGCCGAACTCAATTCCTTATAAGATAACTCTAGATGGAGATTATCCAATAATTATAAATAACAAACTTGATCAGTAGCTATTCGATGTGGGTTTCTTAAAATATATAGATGTATATAATTTTTCTTTTCTTTTCTTTTTTATAGTGAACGTGTAAAAACTTCTATATAGATTGTTATATATTTGTTAATGGCTGAAATGGTCAGAACACAATTTCTTTCATATGCAAAATCTTCTAAAAATATGAAATTTTTTGTTTCCAGCTTTCCCATGATAATATTTACATTAGTATCACTTTTCTTCCTACCTCTTGCAGCTTTGATCCTAAGAATCTTCATTGGAAAATCAATCACAAGTAAGAAATACCCACCAGTTCTTGGAACAGTTTTCAATCAACTCTTCTATTTCAATACACTTTATGATTACCAAACAGAAATTGCAAAGAAATATCCAACTTTTCGACTTCTTGCTCCTGACCAAAGTGAAATATACACAACTGATCCTTCAAATATAGAGCATATACTTAAAACCAACTTTGATAAATATGTCAAAGGAAAATACAATCAAGATATAGTTTCTGATTTATTTGGGCAAGGGATTTTTGCTGTAGATGGTAAAAAATGGCTACAACAGAGGAAACTAGTAAGCTTTGAGTTTTCAACAAGGGTACTTAGGGACTTCAGCTGCACTGTTTTCAGAAATAATGCTTCAAAATTGGTTACAAAAGTTTCTGAGTTTTCAAGAACCGGGCAGTTTTTTGATATACAAGTAAGATCCTTTTTATTTTTAATTATCATTATTATTATTATTTGTAATCGTAAAAGTAAGCAGTCCGGCTCCTATGCGGAACAGGGATTGTTCCGCACAACCGTCGGATGAGATTTTGAACGGTCCAGATCTGGAGAGAAAAAAGTTGCGGCTGGAATTAAAATATTAAAAAAAAAAATTCTCTCTCTAGATCTGAACCGTTAAAAAATCTCATCCGACGGCTGATAGCTTGTCCCGCACGTGCGGAACAAAAAGCTGTCCCGCATAGGAGCCGGGAGCAAAAGTAAGATCCTTGATTACACGATAAATTTCACGATTGCAAAGTATTTGATTTCGAGGATGTCATTTTATCCAAGAAATGTTTTCTTTACCTATTTTGATTGTCAAAAAAATCGTCTGTCCCATTACATATCCCCGACAACTTACAATTCGTTACGCGTACGTGAAATTGAAAAAAATGTTCATATTGCGAATGCTGAACGGAGGAGACATGTATTAGGTCATAATTTCCCCCCATTTCGGTCCTTCATGAAAATTTGATCGTTGACTGTTTTGGTTTATGAAGTTTTTTATTTATTTAATTGCTTGGTCTTTCAAGAATATTAGAAAGCTAGTTTCATATATATATATATATATATATAACATTCATTGACGAAAAAAACTAGTTTCTCATTTGGTTTTGAATTATTTTATAGAAGAGTCATAAACGCCCTGTATTTGAAATTTTATCCTTAATTCTAAAACGGAACACTAACTGAATAACCTTTGTTGATTCGTGCTTTCAGAATTTGTTGATGAGAGGCAGTCTAGATTCCATTTTCAAAGTTGGGTTTGGAGTTGATTTGGATTGCTTGGAAGGATCAAGTGAGGAAGCACTAAGTTTCATGAAGGCCTTTGATGATTCGAATGAACTTGTATTTTGGCGCTGTGTTGATCCCTTTTGGCAAATTAAAAGGTACCTAAACGTTGGTTGTGAAGCTTCCCTCAAGAACAACATCAAAATCATACACCAATTCGTAGATGAATTGATCAAGACAAAGAAACAACAACTACAAATCCAACAATGTAATGTGAGTATAAGACTATCTATGATCTCATTGGGATTCTTTGATTGACACTTTAAAAGTAGAGCACAACACTAAAATGTGAATTATGAACGGAGAAATGTTAAGAGAAATCGTATCCTAACAATTGAAGAAGCTTTCAAGTAAATGTGTCAATGGGTCAAGTTCAAACTACAATTTTTCCACGTAACATCCACAAAGGTAGGGAAAAAAAAGTAAGATATGCTAATACAATAATGATTGTTATATCAAAAAATTTGGATCAAATAAGGATCAAAGAGTATAAAATGAAAATGGTTGTTAGAATTTAATGTGATATTATGTCTTCTTAATCCAAATTTGATCACAAATTTTTTATCCAATAATCACTACCCATGCTAATATTTGCAACTTAGTCCGGTTTCTTTTTCTTTTCAATGTAATTTTAGGTCACATATCAATTTTCTATGAGTGCAATGGAATTTGGTAGAGTCTCGCTAATTCCATCACATGAGGACTAGAAAAAAGAATCAGGACTAAGTCGTACTCTCTCCATTCTTCGATATAGGTCGTTTAACACACTTTAAAGAAATTAAGAAATTTAAACAAATAATAATCTTTACACCACAATTTCAATAATTTTTTATTTTTTTAAAACATTTTTTTTTCTATTACAATTATTTTATTGGACCTCACCAGAGGAGGAGTAGTAGAAGTCCCGTTGAGCGGGTGCCCCGTGAGGGGAGTAGTAGACCCACACAAGGGAACCCAAAGAAATGACAATTAAATCATTCCCCTTGTGTGAGGTGTATATCGAACCCACAACCTCAAGGTTGTGGGCAGGCCCTTGCCCCACTGGGCTAAGAAACCTTAGATATTTCAATAATTACCCCTTCCTTTCTCTTTCTCTTTCTCTTTCTCTTTCGTTTTTCCAATCAAAGATATGTTGAGGGTATAGTTGGAATAAATTATTAACACCTAATACAAGACATGTAAATAACAATTAATTTAGATACATATATATCTCATAAACGACAATTAAATGGAAATGGAGGAGTAACTAACTATTAACATATATTTCATAATAGAGGTTTTTCTACATATTTTAATATATACTAAGGAAGAGGGAGACAAAGAGAATTTTATTATTATACCTTGAGACTTGAGCACAAAAATTATGTCTCTCCTTATTCCTTAATATGAGTTAGGGTAATTATAGAAAACATTCTCAAAAAATTAAAAAAAAATACCTTTATTTTGGAATGAACAAGAGAGTCTAAAAACATCTATTAAGAAACGGAGAAAGTAGATTCTACTCTTTGCAAAACCCTAATAACCAAAATGTGTGAGTATGAAACCTAATTATTATTTTTGTTCTAATATTTGATCATATTGATGAATGCAAGAATGATAAGGAGGACATACTTTCAAGGTTTCTGGTGGAAAGCAGGAAAAATCCAGAGGAGATGACTGATGAATATCTAAGGGACATTATTCTTAATTTTATGATCGCCGGCAAAGATAGCACAGGAAACACACTTTCATGGTTTTTCTACGAACTGTGCAAAAATCCGATGATCCAGTAAAGAATTGTTGAAGAAGTAAGTTCAATTATCGGTATTCAAGAGGGTGGGAAAGGCACTGTTAATGATTTCATATCAAGAATTACTGATGAAAAGCTTGATCAAATGCACTATCTTCATGCAACTCTCACTGAGACCTTGAGGCTATACCCTGGTGTCCCCACGGTAATTATTACCTCATAAATATTTTAGTCAAAATTTCTCTTGAAGTTCTTTTACCCTCATATATGAATTGGAGTTAATTGTCATTGGTTCTCTTCCATGATTATAAATTAAATGCATGAGATCGTGGATTATAAATCTGCATGCATTTAACATAGCCGTTTAGGCTTAGTTAATAAGTGAATTGTTGATTAGAAATGAAAATAAAACTTTAAGATTAAGGGGAGGAAATTTAAAAAAGGAGTTCCTATGAAAATATTGGGGGAGACGAATTTGGAAAACAAGTTGGAGTGGGTGGTGGCAACCCGTTACCGGCCCTTGGATCCATCCTTCTTGTTAATGTAAAAGTAAGATAACATATTTGATATTGTTTGTAATGTCATGTTAAAATTGTTTTAGGGCACACAAAAATGGCCGGGCAAAAATGCACTTTATTCCTTATAATTTTTAGTGGATGTATATTTTTCAACTAGATTGTGTGGGTGGGGGAATTAATTAATTATTATTTTTGTTGTTCAATGCCTTTCTTATACATTAATCTATACAATACTTTTCTTCAATTACCCTCCCCCACCCACCACTTAGACGGTAGGTCCACTATCAAAGTAAAAAAATTTCCGTATAAGAGTTCAGACTTTTGTAAGTACAACTTAGATTGAAGTCAAATTAATTTCACCGAATATATGAGATTACAGATTCTCTAAGAAAATAAAATAATAAAATAAACTGACTGCATATGATGACAATTAATTGTAATTACATGTTTGCTTTCTGGTATAAGGATGGAAGGTGTGCAGTTGCAGATGATATTCTGCCAGATGGATTCAAAGTGAATAAAGGGGACGGTGTTTACTACATGTCCTATTCAATGGGCAGAATGCGTTACATATGGGGAGATGATGCTGAGGATTTTCGACCTGAAAGATGGCTCGAACACGGAACCTTCCAGCCTCAATCTCCATTCAAATTTATAGCCTTTCATGTATGCACCATCTCTTATACGTTTTATCTTCTGATTATATCTCTTTTCTTTCTTGAAGTTGTTAGGGTTCCGACCTAGAGCTCCTAAACTATCCTGAGATCCCCTAAAGACAAAATTAACATTTTGAAATTTTTATTTCTTTCTTTATAAGAATAGAAAATCTTTAAAAAAAAAAAAAAAGAGAAAATCGCTATATATGTACCCCAATTATTTATGCTTTTCTCTAAATAGCACAAAGATAAAATTAGAGCCTACACGTACATGAACTATGCACGCGGCTGCTATGTTTGTCAAATTAAGTATTCAAGCCAAATTCCGTCAAAAAAAGTCATGTAAATTGTTTAATTTGACGGAATTTGGCCTGAATCCTTAATTTGACAAACAGAGCAGCCGTGTAAATTGTTCATGTACGTGTAGGCTCTAATTTTATCTTTGTGATATTTAGAGAAAAGCAGAAATAGTTGGTGTACATATATATCGATTTTCTCTTTAAAAAAATGTACTTTAAAATATTAACTTCTCCCCCTCCCCCAACCCCCAAATTACTACAATTATTTTTTTATTGTTTTTCGATATATGTTCCTATGCAACTTGATTCTTTAATACAAAAATTTTTTATTTCGCTTCTCGTATATCTTTCTCTATGGATAAATTTATATATAAATACTAATTTTGTTCCTCATATTCAGGCCGGTCCGCGAATTTGTTTAGGAAAACAGTTTGCCTATCGCCAAATGAAGATAGTAACAGTGGCTCTCCTTCAGTATTTCAGCTTCAAATTAAGTGATAAAATAAAAAAAGTGACTTACAGAACAATGTTCACTCTTCACATTAGTGGAGGCCTTGACATTTATGCCACTGCGAGATAAGTTATGGAAAGGAACAAAACATGAGCACCTCTTCCGTGGGAAATATAAAAAATCATCTGTAATAACACATATCCTTAGCTAATTTCTATTGTAATCAAGAATCTTGTTTCGTATCGATGACTTGTGTTTTTGTCACGCCCCAAATCCGGATCCAAAGGTCTGAATTCGAAACCCGACATGACCGTATCCTCGAAGTAAACTCCAAGAATACTAGGTCCTTACATTCAGAGAATCTATAACGCAACGAGAAATAATTTAACCATAAAGAATAATATCCATAAAACCTTGTAGTACTTTCCTAGGAATTAAATAACGAATAAAATCCAAACATCAAAGTTTCTCAAGTCTAACTATTTTATTCGGAAATAAAAAATAAAAAAAAAACAATACTAAAAGATGTCTCTAGACTCCTCTACTCCCAGCCCTCTTCGTATGGACTATCGTACCCTTCTGATTCGTGGTCTGAAAAAAAACAACATATAAGGGGTGAGCTACGACTCAGTAAGTATAGAAACGCCTCCCGGGAAAATCCGGTTACATATATATAGTTTTTAGAAAATGGACAGATATATTTTAAACATAATCCTTTGTAAGAAAGTACTTTCAGAAACTTTCAGAAGTTCAGACATATACATTATATATTAGCAATTGTAGAACAGAACAGAATATACAGAGTGATACTTTGACCGGGGATCATAGGTTTACCGAAACAGAAACAGAAACTGATATATCAGCCCTAGACTTATACCCTCTAGGGAATGGGTCAGATCAGAGTCCTAGCTTTTACCCCTAGGTGGGTCAGAACATACAGTATTCCAAGTCACCACACAAAGTATCAACTGTAACAGAAACATTCTGAATAGTGTTAAATAGATTTTATAAAAATAAATTTCATGTTCCAACACACAGATCATAGTGTTGCATTATATGACTAATAGAACAATATTTGCATTTCTTGTTTAAACCAACACGGCTCATCAGTGGATGAATTTCGTCTAGGGATGATGGAAAGTCAAAAGTATATATAGTGGGCTACATCTACTTCAGATGCAACCATAGCAATCAATTTGTATCCTTTTCATATACTAAGAAATGACAGAAACATGCCTCTCTGCTCCAGAATAAGTGGAGATTCCCTCTATTTCATAAAAGATTATATTTTTTTGCTATCAAATACGGGAAAATCTGAGGCTATTTTATGTCCTAATGTATGTATTGTAACGAATCGAATGTTTATTGATGAACTGATGATTTTGTTATACATTACGTCCCTTTTGTTCGGTACCGGAATATTCATACGCTTTGATTTCCAAGTCCTTTATGTCAGGTTGCTTGTCATGATTTCTAAGCCATTTTTTTATTTTTTATTTTTTACTGAAATCTTGAATCCTTGACCGACTTTTTGAGAATTTATCGATTATCCTTTTCTTTTCTCTCTGCTACCAACAGCTTTTTGGATTCAAAGGTTGTTGCAATATTTTGTTCTTATTCCCTATAAAACTTGGAGAAGTCATTAATGGATTTCAATTGAATTCATGAATTTTGGAACTAACTTAAGCTTCAAAATTTACAGGAAAAATATTTGATAGAAGAGAGTTAATGTTTGATCTTCTAGTTAGTGTCTAAGTAATGATTGATAACTTAAGCTCATAAATTTATTAGTTAATGTCTAAGCGGTAAACAGTAGCAGAAAGCCTTACAAATTTTTTTTTATTGGAGTTGGAAGATATAATAGCAATAGTAAGATGTTAGAATATAAGGTGAGGGTTTACAATTTTCACCTTTTTTTTTCCTAATTTCTTTTTCGTTTTCTGGTCTGTTTACTTTTAGATCGTTCTGTGGCGATCCTTGGCTATTGGATCACGTTTCACCATTTGTTTACCTGATCTCGAAGTCAGAATTTAGCCTCCATATATAATATTAAATTGTCACCTTATTTTCTCGTTCCATGACCTCCCTACTGCTCACCACCTTGTCTCTATGATGAACAAGATGCCCTCTGTAGTTTTACTTCTACTCATCTATCTCTACTAGAGTTTTATATAAAAAATAAAAATGATCTCTCATGTGATTCAACCGATAAATTTTTTTAGTGCGCCATTTTCTTTCGTGATTAATTGAAACGCATGAGATCACTTTTCATGCTCTGTTTCTTAAATGTAGAGGCAGATTATGTAGTTATGGATAATATTATATTCTGCTTAGTTGGGTATACATCTTTGTTACTGTGATTTTCTTTGGATCACTTTCTAATTTAATAGGTTGGTCCAAAAAAAAATTTCTTTGGCTCCACATATACTTTTTTCCAACACATGAGATTAGCTTCCTAATCAATATAACTTTTTGGTCTTTTGCATCTTTTTTCTTTCTTTGTCATTTACCCTCCTATTTCAACTCTTGATTATTTAGCTTCTATAGAGTAGTGATTGCTATTAAATTTTTGGGGGCAATCAATCAGCTTATTAAAGGCCAACTTTTGCTTTTGTCCTTCATCATGGGAAGCCATTTAAAATTAAGCATTTTCCTCTGTGACGCTAAATGTCACGCCCCGGACCCGGGTCTATAAGTCCGGATCCGAAAACCAGACATGACCGTATTCTCAATTCATAATCCAAGAATACCAGGTGCTTACATTCAGAGAATCTATTTTCATAAAGTAATAATTGTAATCATCCAAACTAATTAGAACAATAAATGAACTTCCAGTGGTCTTTAAAATATTTAAGAAATAAAATATTAACAATAATTAAAAGAAATATTCTAAGATTCATTCCAACACTAGTCTATTGATGTCTTTAACGTAATCAGGCTCACTTCTACTCTGAGTCCTCCTCGTACGGACTATCATAACAATCTGACTAGTTCTCTGAAAAAAAACAACAACGCAAGGGGTGAGCTACAACTCAGTAAGTATAGAAACGCCTCCCGGGAAAAATCGGTTACATATATATAGTTTTCAGAAAACAGACAGATTTTACAAAAGTATATTTTCAACAGATTATTTTGACAGAAAAAGTATTTTCAGAAACTTTCAGAAGTTCAGACAGATTTATAATGTTTCAACAGTTACAGAATAGAACAGAATATACAGAGTGATACTTTGACCGGGGATCATAGGTTTACCGAAACAGAAAGAGAAACTGATATATCAGCCCTAGACTTATACCCTCTAGGGAATGGGTCAGTGCAGAGTCCTAGCTTCTACCCCTAGGTGGGTCAGAACAGACAATATTCCAAGTCAACCCGCAAAGTATCAAACAGTAACAAAATAAATTCATACCACATTAACAATTTGGATACAAAATAATTATTATTTTCGTGATGGTTTTTCAGAGAAAAATCTCTTCAACACAGATGACTAATTTCACAATAATTACAGTGAGCAAACAAGTAGGGCAATGAGAACGAATAGCCAACAATTCCAATAGATTTGATTGATAAAGGAAAGGAAATGGAACAAGAACAAAAAAAACAGTTCCTCTGACAATAGTGTAATCAATTTCCATGAAAAGGCAAAAGTCGAATCAATTCCCTCTAAGAAGAGTAATGCTAGTATATGAAGCAATTTGGTATTTTTTTTGTACAAACTGTCCTACTGAGAGGCAAGCCCCGAGCCAAATATAGAGTAGGATCTATATATATATATACATTGATAGCACGATTTTTGTTTCCAGAAGCAGTGATGTGAAGATTACCGTAATTTAGTAACGCTCGAAATACGTGCACAATGATGAATGCACATACAATCAGAGACAAAGCAATTGAACAATTGTGAATATTTCCATAGTGGCTTTCAAAATTGTGTGACCACCCAGTGAAACGGATTCGTCCATTTATGGCATACAGTTTTCAGAAAATAATCCAAAGTTTTCCCGATTTTTATACATAAAAAATATAATCTTTTAATTAAAACAGAGGGTTCTATACTTACCTTTGATTCGTTCTTAAACTGTCGGAGGCAAAACTCTTCATCAATAAAACCTAACAAAAACGCAGAGACTAATCATCAATACTCTTATAATCCTACTAATCGTACTAACGATACGGTGAAAGATCTTACCTTCGATCGATGGAACGGGTACCGGAGTTGTCTCATGTTCTGTCTCCGTAAGAGTGTCTGCAGCCGTAGAGAAAGAAAAGATCGTCGATTATAATTCTAGGTCTAGACTAAAAGATATTATATAGGAAATAAAATTGCAAGATTAGTCCCCAACTAGTAACTAATATCATCTTATCCAAATGTTAAAGAATTTATACACTATAGTCCCAAAAGTCATCAACTTAATTAATTTAGTCCCTAAAGAAGGTCTGGGTTTCACATCCTACCCCTCTAAAGAAAAGTTTCGTCCTCTGAACTTACGCTATAATCTTTCGAAAATGTGTGGGTATTTGCTCTCATCTCTTCCTCGAGTTCCATTGTTGTCTCTCTTAATTTGTGATTCGAACATTGAACATTAATGTATGGTATAATTTTCTGCTCAACACTTGTTCTGTGTAGTCAACAATCTGTATCCGATGCTTCTCGTAGATCAAATCATCTTGTACTTACAGTGACACTTGTTTTATAATGTTCCTTGGGTCTAAGATGTACCGCCGAAAATGGATATATGAAAAACATTGTGTGCTCTTGACAAGGCTGGTGGTAACGCCAAACGATACGCTAGAGTGCCATCTTCTTCCAAAATCTCAAATGTTCCAACGTACCTCGAACTCCAGTTTTGATCCATGCTAAATCTCATCACTCCTCTTGTAGGAGAAACACGTAACTACACCTTCCCACACTCAAACTCAGAGGTCTTCAATGAGAACCCACCAAATTCCTCTGTCGACCTTGAGCTGCTTTGAGTTATTCTCCAGTTATCATTCCCACAGAATGACGTCATACCACACTTTTGTTGCGACACTCAGTTAATACATGTTTCGCAAAGACTCTACGCTCCAAACTATAGTGAAAATCTCTAGTGATCGATTTTAGACTCAAGGTGGAAAGATGAAGGATGGCTTAGGACAAAGAGAACTCAAGCTTAGAAGCGATAAGGTAAAAGACATATGATTTAGTGAGCGTTTAGTCGACTATCCTTAGTGACTATGAGTCTACATCTGAAAAATGACGAAAGGATCAAGTAATTGAAGAATAATGAGAACAAATAAATATTAATGATGCAAAAACATCTATGCCCTCCAGCACATGAGAAATTGGCGAAACAAATATAATCCAAGTTCAGATAGAAAACTTCAAGAACTTTTGAAAGGGTTGTAGAAGTAGAGGGTTAATAAGGACTTGACAATGATTTATTATAAGGAATGATAGAATGAACTTGACATTCAAAGAACTCATTTGTATATCTATATTGAAGAAGGTCAATGGATATACAATTAGAGAAAAAAATACCAACGTGAGTGAGACACAATAAGAAATCTTAAAATCTTCATGCAACGTTAGAAAGATGTTACATTTATTAGTCAATGAATAGTTCACTATGTAGTAGAGAAAATTGAAGTAAATTTGAAGCATGCAGGCTGAAGACTTCCGATAAGGGAAGAGAAATATTCATCAACGGAAACAGTATAGGCAAATCATATTCTGTCTATAAATATGATCTTAACAAAATATAATAGATGAATTATGGGCGCGCCGAGCCAAAATACAAGAATAAACGGCAAGTCTTAATGTTTTTTTAAAAAAAAAAAATATATATATATATATATATATATATATATATATATAGGCCTTAAGAGAGTTTTGAAATTTCAAAGATTTAAACTCGCAACTGAATCTTGAAACTAATAGGAATGAAGTTCTAGTTTATGTTGGTTCAAAAATCGAGGAAGACAAATCGATCAAACTTCAAGTAATGAGTTATCGACCCTAGCAAAAGGTGTCGAAGTAAAGATGGGAATAACTTCGCTGAACAAGCAATCAGAAACATTAAAGAAGTTTCATTGCATGAAGGTTTAGTACGAAGTTACAAGTACTAAGTTTCTTTTAAGAAACATTAATAACATCAGTAAGAGTTTCTAGGTTCAACTATTTTCTAAAAAAAAGTGTAAGGAAAAATTATGTGAAGGAAATTTTCGACAACAAAATGAGATACATAGAGTAAGGTAGAGTAGGGCATCATTGATAATGAATATCCTAATATGCTAGACGCACTCGTTGGTATTCAAATTAGCTTTGTCTCGGGTCCATATAGATCATTCAAAATCGTTCCATCAGCCATGATCCACCATCGACATCCCAAAGAAGTTAGCAAGCGACAAGAGGTTAGACTAACAAGAAGAAATCTTTCAGATCTCGTGGCTCAAGTCAGTCATGAGCAGTCTTAGTAAAATGACTATAACTTTCTGTAGAAAACTCGAAATTGCGATCCGTTTTCTCCTTTCGAAACTAGACGTCAAGATATTTCCAACTATATATAGCATAAATCCATAATCTATCAAGTTCATTACAGCGTGTTCGTCAAAGTTGGATTAGAAGTTTATTCTGCATCAGCCACACACAAGTAAATGTGTTCCTTCAAACTTATGAATTAGACTCCATGACCCCTTTAGTGTCTTGAATCACATACATGACACTCCTTGTCACACTTCATTACCACCATTACCCATCTAGGGTAGATGATTAAAACGGTATAAATATGGCGTCAAAACCTCGATAGAAAAGGGGTCGAAACATAATTAAGATACAAATATAACTTGTAAATGTAGTAAATATATTCTATCATCGTTAAAAAATTAATAAGGGGGGTAATAAATATCCTATAATCGTAAAAATTAATTAATATCGAAAATATTTAATGAATTCTATAACATAATAGTTTAAAAGTTGATATTTCAGAAAATATTTAATGGATTCGTCCATTTATGGCATACAGTTTTCAGAAAATAATCCAAAGTTTTCCCGATTTTTATACATAAAAAATATAATCTTTTAATTAAAACAGAGGGTTCTATACTTACCTTTGATTCGTTCTTAAACTGTCGGAGGCAAAACTCTTCATCAATAAAACCTAACAAAAACGCAGAGACTAATCATCAATACTCTTATAATCCTACTAATCGTACTAACGATACGGTGAAAGATCTTACCTTCGATCGATGGAACGGGTAACGGAGTTGTCTCATGTTCTGTCTCCGTAAGAGTGTCTGCAGCCGTACAGAATGAAAAGATCGTCGATTATAATTCTAGGTCTAGACTAAAAGATATTATATAGGAAATAAAATTGCAAGATTAGTCCCCAACTAGTAACTAATATCATCTTATCCAAATGTTAAAGAATTTATACACTATAGTCCCAAAAGTCATCAACTTAATTAATTTAGTGATGAGACGTTACAAGCCAGTGTGAAACCGACATTTAGGAGACAAGAAGTTGATGGCAAAACAATATATATAACCAAGAGATTAAGTTTATCAACGAAGTATTCCCACAGAATATATAGCCAAAGATGGTGGAATTGATCAATTAACACAGTATGCTCGAAAATAGACTAAACGGAAAACTTGGTTATCACACTGGCAGAGTTTTGCATATAAGGCATTTAAAGGAAGGAAACAAGACTCTAAAAAAAAATTAAAATAATAAACTATTATATGATTTAGGACAAGGAATCAAAGGTCATTAATGTTTCTTTATATTCATATAAAAGTTAATGAATCCAAGATTCATACAAAATATGCGACTCCAATGCAGAGGGAAAAAACGTGACACGAGTCGCCAATCCTTCAAATTCCGACTCCAACAGAAGAAAATAAAAATAAAATAAATTATGTCGACCTACCGATTTAAGTTGATAGAACATCAGCCAATATACAATCAATTTCGTTATAAGTAAATCAAGAAAATAAACTCAAATTATCCCGTATTTTATATTAAAAATACAATCTTTTCTTAAAAACGAAGGGATTATATACTTACCGTAATCGATCCTTAAACGTTTGAGATCACCGAATCTTCTACCAAAGGTCCTAACAAAATAAATTAAACTCCATCAATCGAGAAATCCTACACTAACAATTAACTACGAATCGAGACTATCCTTACCTTCGATACGCGTTTCTAACACCGGAGCCTCCTCAAATTCTGTCTCGGAAATTTTGTCTGCAACCGTGGGAAAAGAACGTGGAATGAATGACGGCAACCCTAAGGGATGAACATATATATAGGGATAATAGTTGCCCTCCTAGTCCTTAACTATTTAATAATTCCAAAATTAACCATTTTTATACTAGACTAAAAATTTAACCTAATCCTAATTATGGGCTGGGCCTTACAGTTTTTCTCCCAAGGAAAGCAAAATGTCTGTCTTTTGGATGTATTCCTTTTCTTTTTTTGGGTGAATTTTTGGATGTATTCCTTACTAAGACATGATTGATTTCCTGGTTCTATGTATCAGACATTTTAATTTTACTATTAAAATTAAAATTAATAGTGTTTGTACTATTTAATTTTTGAGTTTTCAGATTTATAGGTCATTGGAATATTTATTTTCCGCTATGCTTTCAAGTCTTATGTAAAAGTAGATTTGTTTCAATCATATTTGGCTCTAGAGGTTTGGTATAAGTTCCCCCTCCATGTACCATTTCACCATTTCATATATTTACTAAAGCTGCTGGATATCCGCATCAAACTCCTTACTATAAAATTTGACTTTTCAAAAAGAAATTAAATACAAAAAAAAAAATTAAAAATATCATTTCATATATTTACAAAAACCTGTAGGGGTCCGCATCAAACTCCTTACTATGTATAACATTTGACTTTTCCAAAATAATTAAATAAATAATTATAGATCGAAGGCAACCATGCCTAGTGGTTAACATTCACTGCCTGGGACTGAGAGGTCCCAGGTTCGATACCGGGCCAAAGCGCCCAGCCAGCTAACCCTCCCCCCTCCTAACCCCCTAATAAAAAATAAAAAAATAAATAATTATAGGATAGTTTATGCACCTGCAGTTGGTAAACAAAATTAATATTTGTTCCAGTGTAGAATAGAGACTGAAAAAGAATATTATATTTTTTTTGTCCTGAATAGATACTCTGAAAACTAGTTGCTCGGTAAAATATAAAATTAAAACATTTAATAAAAAGCCAAATTCATACAGTTTGATGGAGCGCATAGCCATTTTTCCTCAGTGGATTCTTTATTTATACCGTAAGTGGAGCCCCATTTGTTACCAATCGAAAATCCATCGAACAAAAATTGATATACAAGTTGTTAACACAAAATAATCGATCCATCCTAGAGTAAAAAAGCTAAATTGGCCGAACTTTGTATTTAAACCTAGAATTTCTTTTAGAAAAAAATTTACACTTGAAAAAATGATAACTCGATCAAGTATGTGTTATTAAAAGAGTATCCTCAAGCAAAAAGTCCGTCTTGAGTTAAACGGATTAATTTAAAGCTAAGTATGCGTTATTGAGAAAGTCCCTCACGTAGGAAGCCTACTCTAATGACTGTATTCTAATTTAAGTATGAGTTATTGGACAAATATCATCATGCAGGAAGCCAAGTAGATTCCAAATGACTAAGTTGGACTACATAAATTTAAATGCGAAAAACTGTAAGGAAAGATTTTTAAAGCCTGTATAAATACATATCAAAAAGGTATTTTGATTGTTGATTGATCGTCAATTTTTCTTACTTTATATCTTATATTTATAGGTGCTCGTGAGAATGGCTTCCCAACCTTGAATGGTGCACATCTCGGCCATGGTCTGGTGAAGAGAAAACTCTACATGCTTCAGCCGAATTAGAGTTGCATGTCCCACCCCCTCTTTTAGAGTTGCCCAGCCATTTATTTGGGACTAGAACCTCACTTGGCCAAGTGTAAGTCCTAATATGACCTCACTTGGCCAAGTTCCAATATGACATGTGAAGATCGTGATAGTTAAGTAATGGATAAGGCCTAAGACAAGGTCAAAGGGTCGTGAAACCAAATTTCTAATTTCTAAGAGGTTTTCTTAACTTCTTCAACCATCTGTCTTGTTAACTATTTTATGTTTTCCGGCAGCTTTACCTCGATTGGTCCATTTTATGAGGACTTGGACAGAGATGGACGTTGATCTAGGAATCCAATAGAGCAAATTCAAGTTGCATTGGAAAGTTAAGAGGTATATCTACTATTTTCATGAGACCACAAGATCAGATTCTGCCGTTTTGGTGTCCTTAATCGTCTCTCAAGTTGCTACAACAAGCTGTCCAGATTTTTAGGAGAATTTATATCTTATTTTCCAAGTTTAGTTAGTATTTAATTTTCAGCTTTTACTATTTTAATAATTCTGAATTTTAGCTATAGTGAAGGACATGTGGTCCATTTAATTATTAGTTATTTAGTTTACAGCTCCGAGAGTAAAACTAGTAGTGCAGATTTCTGGATTTCTAGTATTTATTGCCTCCGGAGGAGGTAGGGACCCCCTATGTCTTTTAATTCTCACTATTAATCGTGTATAATCAGTGGGTATTGTTGGGTTATTGATTTGGGAGTTATTGGGCGTTATATATTGCATGAATTGTGGAATTTACCTATCGATTGCATGAATTGGGTTTTATTTGCTTAAATTCTTCGGTAATTTCTTTTGACTCGATTAATCGCCTATAATCTAATTTATATATCGTTTTACTGCTTTACAATACTTGTCCTTATGTGAAATAAATGTGATTAAGTGATAATGTGACTCGTGGATCGTTAATTGTCTCTTTGATGAACTTGTCTAATTGTTTATCACTTTGATCATCCTAATTGGTTGTCTTCGTTCAGTCCTTCTTGGTTTTGGTCTACCGAGTCGTCGCCTTCTATTTGAGCTCTTGTCTTGGATCGATTGATTAGCAAGATTCATTCGAATATCGAGTCGTGTAAGAAGACCCCGTGTGATCTAAGTGAACAGTGAACTTCTCGGGCCTTAAATCAATGAGGAGATCATTGGGACTGTAACGGCTTTGTGGAGTATTTGGTGGGGGTTGATGATACAATACATAGAATAGATCTTTAAACCTTGGACCCTTAGTTCGGGAGGGTCATACTGAACCCACGTGTTGAATTTCTTGGGCCGTCCTAGTTTGAACTATAATTGGGTATTGTTACAGTCATTGTTGATTAGCAGTGAATAGATGATTGAGCTCGAAGTGCGGGATTTAGTGTCGTAGCGGTAGTGATGTTCCTAGTGTCTAAACGATGTTGTGACGGAGTGTATAGTGTAGGCATAGTTTGGTGCTTGTCGTACATTAGATCGTGAAAGCGTTTGGATGCGAAGAATGTGACTATTTATCTTGTTGTTTCAACTTGTTTATTAATGTTTTGGTCATATTTGATACTTGGTTTTGAGTCATATAACTTGTATTTTGGGTTGGGAAATAATTGGTGCAAGACGGTACACTTTTGTATATGTTTTGCACTTAAAATTCTATTTTGAGCAGTGTGCGGACGAAGCATTCGTCCTAGGTATCATCCTATGTATCGTTCGCAGAGAAACAGACCCTACTATCTTTGTGCAGACGAAGCTGCGGACGGACCTGCAGCTTCTTGTGGACGATAGTGCGGATGAAGTATTAGTCCGCGATCATCAATGTTCAGTTTTCTGTTTTGTTCCGTTCCGTGTTCGTGTCTAGTGTATTGCAAATACCGTGGTGTGTATTCTCAGTGTATTGTAGTGTTGTGTCAGTGTTAGTGTGTAGTGTTTATTGTTATTCTGTAAAGGGTTTTTTGGGAAAAGGGAATGTGTTTATGTGTCTATATATGTTTTATACTTCTGATTATATGGTCCCTACTGAGCACCGGAGCTTAGTCCATCCGCTTTACTATGTAAGTGATGAGGAATACTATGATGATGTTGATGAAGCTTGGGAAAGGGACTTTAAGGAGTGACTCATGATCAACTACTATTTCTTCCATTCATTTAATCATTTATATGTAGAACTACTTCATTTACAGCATTTGATCATTTATAGTAGCTTAATTCCGCTGTTGAACTTTTATATTCGGATTACTTTATCATAATGAATTTCCTTTATTAATCTTTGTTGTGGGTTTTGTTGCCTTTTAGACAAATGAGGCACTGCCATGTCACATATTCCGGAGACGGGCTGTGACAGAAGTGGTATCAGAGTAGGTCAAACCTTAGGATTAACATACGGAATTAACATAGGATAACCATAACACATAATGTGATATGTGAGATGGGTAGAGACCACGAATTAGGATGTACTTGGCTATTTATTCCTCCTATATCTGATTACATGTATTATGTGTTATCTCTAAGTGTTATATCATGCTTTACTTGTAATCACTTCATATGCCTTATATGTTATTTGCTTACCGCTTATCTAAATTATTTGTTATATAATTGTTGGGGTATAAGATGGATCCGAACCAAGGCAGTGGTTAAGACTATGACTTGCCAATTGCGGCATTTGTTCGAAGTGGGTCTAAGGGTAGAAGGCAGCAGGTTATTGGGTCGTCAAGTCAACAACTGTCAGAGACTCCGGAATAGCATCAGTCTAAGAATGATGGGTTTGTAACACCAACGCTACCGCATAACCCCCCACCACCACCAACATCATATAACCCACCTCCACCACATGCATATCCCTCTTCCAGCACCACAGAACACTGTCTCTCCAGCACCTCCATATAACATGCCACCACCACTCCATAATGCACAACCTCAGTATAACATCCCACACCCATCTCCACCAGCCAATGCAGGGGCAGTTCCTGACATGGAAACTGCTTTTGCAATGTTCACTCAGATGTTTCCGCAATTCCAGCAGTCTCAATATCGACAGTATCAACATTAGCCTCAGTATTAGCAGTGTACCTCAGCATCAGTATCAGTATTCACTGCCAAAGAATCAGAGAGGGGTCCGAGAGCTGAGTCAGATCCGGGTATGTACTGTGAGCGTATGAAGAAGTTTCGTGCGTCATCTTTTGATGGGGTGTATGACCCGATCAGGCAGATATTTGGTTAGAGAGTGTTAAGCAGCACTTTCGCATCGTGAGGGTGACCGAAGACATGAAAAATGATGTGGTGATACATTTCCTCACGTCTGAGGCGTCTGAGTTGTGGAAAGGAGTGGAACCAGTCTATGCTCAAGTCGGGGTTATCACTTGGGACAAGTTTCAAAGAAGCTTTTCTGGATCAGTATTTCCCAGAGACTTTTAAGGTGGCTAAGCAGAATGAGTTCTTCGACTTGAGGCAGACTGAGGGAATGACTGTTTCAGCTTATGCTAGCAAGTTCAACCGTTTGGGGAAATATGCTACTTCTACTATTCAAGATGGGAAGATGAGGACTCAGAGGTTTGTACGAGATTTGTTGCCTTGTATTATAGAAAGGTTGTTTGGAAACCGACCTACCAGTTAAATGGATGCTTACAGAAGGATTTTGGATATTAAGGGAGAGTTCAACACCGATGAGGCAAACAGGAAGAGGTTTTACTCTGGTTCATTGCATGGCCAAGGGTTCCATTCTAACTCTGTTGCACCTTTGGCTAAGAAGAGGTTCGCTCCCACCTAGGGAACAACCAACACCTTTAGGCCAGGGGTAAGGACTGGAGCTAATTTGACCAGGATAGGGGGACCCACAGGGGCACCTAATGCTACTCAGACTGCGAGGGTTTGTGAGAGATGTGGTAGAAACCATTCTGGGGACTGCAGATGGGTAACTGGGGCTTGTTTCAGATGTGGTAAGGTTGGGTATCGGATCAGCGAGTGTGCAACACCATTACCCTCTGGGGGCAGACTTCAGGGACTGCACCTAAGGTAGGAGACAACAAGTCGAAGCCTAATGCTAGGGTTTTTGCATTAACTCAGCAAGAGGCGGGGAATGTTTCTGATGTTGTTACAGGTATGTTTCTCATCAACTCCGTACCTGCATATGTGTTATTTGATTGCGGAGCTACCCACTCCTTTGTATCCCATAAGTTTGCTAAAATACTTAATACATCACCCATTAGTATTTTGGAGACCTATAGAGGCTTTGTACCTAGTTGGAAAGTGTTAGAGTCCAACTTGGTTCATAAGGGGTGCCGGGTCGAGATAGATTCAAGGGTACTAGAGGCCAACATCATTCAACTTAGAATAGTGGACTTCGATGTGATTTTGGGTATGGATTTGTTGTACAAGCATCAGGCCTTGGTTGATTATCTGTATCGTAAGATTCAGTTTGTGTATGGGGATCAAGATATATTCGAGTTTCAGGGATACGTTAAGAATAAGAATGGATGGAGAGTATACCTATTATCTCGGCGATGAAAGCGAGAAAGTGTATTAGGAAGGGTTGCGAGGCTTTTCTGGCCTATGTAGTGGCGAATGAGGATAAGGAAGTCTGTCTTGAGGATGTTCATGTGGTGAAGGAATTCGCGGATTTGTTTCCCGACGATTTACCGAGTATTCCACCTAGTCGAGAGATCTATTTTGAAATCTTTTTGCAACCGGGTGCGGAGCATATCTCTAAGGCTCCGTATCGGATGGCACCAACGGAGTTGCAGGCTCAACTCCAAGAGCTTCTCGATAAGAAGTTTATAAGACCGAGTGTTTCATCTTGGGGCGCCCCGGTTTTGTTTGTGAAAAAAAAAGATGGAAGTATGCGATGTGTATCGACTACCGGAAATTGAATAAGATCACAATCAAGATTCGAAACCCTCTACCTCGTATTGATGACTTGTTTGATCAACTGAAAGGGGCGAAGGTGTTCTCTAAGATCGACTTAAGATCAGGATATCATCAATTGAGGATTAAACACGAAGACATTCCGAATAGTGCATTTAGAACTTGTTATGGGCACTATGAATTTATGCCATTTGGAATGACTAACGCACCCGCAACATTCATGGATATGATGAACCGAGTCTTTCAAGATTGTCTTGATAAGTTCGTGGTGGTCTTCATCGACGATATCTTGGTTTACTCACCGTCGGATGAAGCTCGCGTGGAGTATTTGAGATTAGCGTTGGGGATTCTCAGGAAGGATAAGTTATACGCCAAGTTTAGCAAGTGTGAGGTTTGGTTGAAGAGTATAATGTTTCTGGGGCATGTGGTTTCAGCAAAGGGTATATTCGTTGATCCGAGCAAGATTGAGGCGATCTTTGATTGGCTTATACCTAAGAACGTAGGAGAGATAAAGAGTTTTCTGGGTTTAGCAGGTTACTACAGGAAGTTCGTGCAAGAATTCTCTCGCATTACCGCTCATTTGACTCGTTTAACCCAAAAGCAAGTTAAGTTTGAATGGGGGTCGGAGTGTGAAAATAGCTTTCGGGTATTGAAGAAAAAGCTAACTACAGAGCCAGTTTTGACTTTGGCATTGGAATCCGGAGGTTTCACCATCTATAATGATGCCTCGGGAATCGGTTTGGGATGTGTGTTGATGCAAAATGGGAAGGTTATAGCTTATGCCTCTAGGCAGCTAAAACCTTACGAGAAGAATTACCCTACACATGACTTGGAGTTGGCAGCGGTCGTGTTTTCCTTGAAGTTATGTAAGCATTATCTATATGGAGAATCGTGTGAAGTTTTCACATATCACCAGAGTATTAAGTACATTTTCACACAAAAAGAGCTTAATATGAGGCAGAGGAGACGGCTTGAGTTATTGAAAGATTACGACCTCACGATTAGTAACCACCCCAGTAAAGTTAATCATGTGGCTGATGCTTTGAGTAGAAAAAGCTATGAGCGGCTAGCGGTGTTAACAACTGATCAACGGGGCTTGATCGCTGAGCTTGAGAAATTGGAGTTAGAAGTTGTTGAGTCTACTGGTAACGTTTTGGCAGCTTTGGTAGCTCAGCCAACCATCTTGGACAAGATTAAAGAAACACAGTTGTTGAATTCATATTTGAGTACGGAAATAGAATTTGTACAGTCAGGGGCAGAATTGAAATTTCAGATACATGAAGATAGTAGTCTTCGGTTTCAGGGCAGGCTGTGTGTACCTTCAGACTTGGGGCTAAAATTAGAGATTTTTCAAGAACCGCATAGTTCGAGATTATCAGTTCAACCGGGGGCATCGAAGAAGTACAAAGGGTTGTAGAATAACTTTTGGTTGAGAGGAATAAAGCGGGAAGTAGCTGAGTTTGTAGCTAAGTGTCTCGTTTGTCAACAAGTTAAGGCGAAACATCATAGACCCACCGGCTTGCTTAAACCTCTTGAGTTTCCCGTGTGGAAGTGGGAACACATTACTATGGACTTTGTAGTCGGGTTACCCAAGGATAAGACCGGGAAGGATAAGATTTGGGTAATTGTGGATCGACTCACAAAATAAGCTCATTTCATAGCGACCATGGATACTCTTGTTCAGCTGTACATGGATCAGATTGTTCGCCTTCATGGGGTACCAATTAGTATTGTTTCAGATCGGGATACGTGTTTTGTATCTCGGTTTTGGAAGAGTTTCAGCGAAGCGACGAGGACAAAATTGTCTTTGAGTACTGCTTATCATCCTCAAACTGATGGGCAGCTTGGAAGGACAACTCAGACTATGGAAGATATGCTCCGGCCATGCGTTTTGGATTTCAATGGTAATTGGGTAGACCTTTTGACCTTGGTTGCGTTTGCCTACAACAACAGTTATCAGTCAAGCATCGGGATGGCACTGTATGAAGTTCTGTATGGGAGAAAGTGTAAATCGCCAGTTTGTTGGGACGACATCGGAGAGAAATCGATAACGGGTCCAGAATTGGTTCAAGTAACGTTGGAGAAAGTACCATTAATACGGGAACGAATGAAGGCAGCACAAGACAGGCAGAAGAGTTGGGCTGATAGTAAACGAAAACCGTTGAAATTTCAAGTTTGGATAAAGTGTTCCTTCGGGTTTCACCAACGAAGGGAGTTATGAGATTCGGGAAGAGCGGGAAGCTAAGCCCGAGGTATATCTTTCCGTATGAGATTTTAGAGAATGTGGAAGATTTGGCATATTGTTTGGCCTTGCCGCCAATGCTGTCACGGGTACACAATGTATTCCACATGTCATGGTGGAGGCGGTATTTGCCTGACTCGAGTCACATTTTGGAAGCTGAGTCGTTGGAAGTTCGTGAAGATTTGTCTTATGAGGAAGTACCAGTTCGGATAGTGGATTGGAAGGATCGAGTCCTTAGGTGAAAAACTATATTGTATGTGACAATTCAGTAGTCCAACCATTCAGAACGGGAAGCCATTTGCGAGTTGGAGGAAGAAGCTCAGTTGAAGTACCCTCACATTTTCGGAGACCATGGTTAGTAAGTTTCAAGGACGAAACTTTTATAAGTGGGGGAGGATGTGATACCCGGGACCTTTCGCCTAAATAATTAAATGAATTAATTGAATTATGTGTTATGTGCCTAATTCGTAAATAAGATAATTAATAATAAGTGCTAGGAATAAATTGTTGTGTGCTAGACGACTTTTCATGTGTTATATGTGTGCATTCGTAATTTTGTATGTATGTGGAGGGGGTTATGAGCGTAATTAACATAAAAGATGAAGGACCTAACTTGTAAATAAGTAAACTTTAACCTACACAAAGGGGCTGGGATTTTTGGAGAGCCTTCCCACACAATGAAACCCAAAAAGATACGATTGAGAGAGAGAAAGAAGAAAAGCAAAATATGTCCAGAAATTTGAGCTGTCATTTGAGGGGCTATATTTGTCCATTTTGGACCCACATCATACCAAATCGAAGATATTTGAAAGAGCTTCAAGTAAGCGCAAACGGCACGTCATTCCGAGTCCCGAGAAGAAAGTTATAGCTCCAAGAATAAAACTGGTAGTGCAAAAATGTCTAAGTCATTGCATCTAAAAAGAAACTACAAGTTCAAAAGTAATTAACTATAATAGAAAAGATAAGTGTGAACTATCCAGTTAGGATCACTCTTCGTAATCCCCATCCCAAGTATCGCCATCAAAGGTAGAATCAACATCCACAAAACCTGAAATAGCAAAAGCGGATGGACTGAGCTCCGGTGCTCAGTGGGGGACCTAAAACAGTAATAATAACAATAAAGACAGAATAGAAACAAACACAGCAGAAATCATATGTAGATAAGATAGCCCGTTTCCCAAATTACCCATTTTTGAAAATAAAATGTAAACAACTCAACTCAAGTCCCATAGGACTCAGATCGCAAGACAGGACAGTATATTACAGAATGGTGCAGACCATAATGGTTAGAACAAAACACAACAGACTCATTGTGACCACCTGGTCGACCTAACAAGGAACCAGGTCGATCGGTGGTCTTCCAGAACCAAACAAACATAAAACATAAGCTTTAGTCAACCACATCTCCAAGCCGGTCGATCGAAGGTACCCACGGACGAAGGTAATCGTCTGCGGTACGACAATAGCTAATTGTCTATTGCGGACGAAGATTAAGACGAATGGTTCATCCGCAGTAAGACAGTCACTAATTGTTCTACTGCGAACGAAGCCTAGGACGAATGGTTCATCCGCGACCTGCGATTTTCAGAAAATAAAGATGAAAACTTGTGCAAAAGTGTACCAAAACATTACCCAAACATCTCAACTCATATGTGACCAAATAGACTGCAACAAACATTAATTAAAGAACCAAAACAAGGACGAACACATGCAATGCAACAATTAAGCAATTAACCACATTCTTTGCATATAAACGATTTCATAACCGAGTATACGACAAGCACCACGCGTTGCCCATCCGTTACACCCAATTACATACTCGTCTTAGATACTTAGAACATCGTTAAGGCTATGACACACTCATACCACATGAGCTTACTCATCTAGTCACTAATACTCAGCAATAACGATAGTGGTCCCAGTTATCAACCAAACTAGGAAGGTTCAGTATCAACACGTGGGTTCGGATTATTCCCCGAACGAAAGTACTAGGGTGTAAGCCCTAAGGGCGAACAAACTCAGTTTTTGATATTGGACAAACTTTTGATGTTGTGTCTAATGATCTTAATCTTTGTGATAGAATATCAGAACTCATTATGGAAGCTCTAAGTACTTCAATCAAGCCATTGGTATCAAGATTCAAAGTTATGCAAGGCTCATTTATCAAGATTGAAGATTGAAGACTTAGGTTTGGTTAGTTTAGCTTTGTCGTCATAAGTCGTTATCTTATAAAGCTCTAACCAAAGCTCTCATGAACATAAGCTCTACACTCTAGTCTTGCATGCATCATAAACACGTTTTCAAAAGGCTAAGTTTCAAAACGTTCCTTACATGAGTTCATATCTCAAAAGCCTTTGTTTTCAAAGTCTAAGTACTTTAAAATGGTTTTCCAAATGTTCTTACTTGTTACCTTTTGGGAAAACCTTTTAGACTTCAAAAGATTTTAAAACGTGTGAAAAATCAACATCTCTCAAGCTCAGAAAAGTTCGGTCAACCGAGCTCAATCTCGGATCAACCGAAGAGAAACTGAGAGTTGAACCCTTTAGAAAAAGGGGAGTTCGGTCGACCTAGGTTGTGTTCGGTCATCCGAGGGGTCATCCGAGGTATCATCCGAGGTGTCATCCGAGGTATCATCCGAGGTGTTTTTCGGTCAACCGAACTCCGCGAAAAACTAGCCGTTTTTTTACCGTTAAAGAGTCATTTTTCAGCCTATTTTGAAATGTATATATACTCCAAAGCTAGAGAATGACTCTAAGGCTTGCATATCAAATATTCATTGATCTCTCATCAAGCCAAAACACTTTCAAAGAAAAATACACTTCATTGCCATGATTTAAATCACTCAAAGGTGTATTTCAAAAAGAAAGACAAAGAGTGGACTTCATATGTTCTAAAGAGCTTCAAATTGATGAACTTCAAAGGTATCCATCTTTCACTTAGAAGAGTGAACAACTTTGTTTAATTACCCATCTTTATTCCCTTTCTTAGTGATTGGGTTATTCTTGTATAAGTCCTACTTTGTGTGGGCAAATTGTAAAGTCCTACTTAGTGTGGACAAGCTCTTAGTGAGTTTTTCTTGTGTGGTTGTGTTGTAAAACTCTTAGTGAGTTAGCCACAAGTGTAAACATTCTTCTTAGTGAAGTTGTTTAAAATCCTTGGGTGCGGCTCAAGGTAGTGGATGTAGATTCTGAGTGAGTCGAACCACTATAAATCCTTTGTCTTGTTGTTGGGTTTTGCATTGCTTTTATTCATCTTGCTCAAATTTACACTAGCATTGCAAAGAATAGAAAAAGTTTCCAAGATTGATTAAATCCCAATTCACCCCCCCCCCTCTTGTGTTTTACAATTGGTATCAGAGCCTCGTCTTCATCTTTAGTCTAACCGCTTGAAGAAAAGATTATGGCCGAATATTCCGCTTTAGCATACCAAGAGGGATCTTCCATCGATAGACCACCACTTCTTGATGAAAATAATTTTGATGATTGGAAAGACCGATTCAAGATATATGTATGCTCCATAGATTATTCGTTATGGCATATATTTGAAGAAGGTCCATATGTACCGATGAAAGTAGTGGAGGGTGTTCAAACTCCAAAGACGGACAATGAGCTAAATGAAGACGAGTCCATGAAAATGACTCGAAATTATAAGGCTATGAACATTCTTAGTTGTGCCTTAAGTCCGGAGGAGTACAACCGTGTCCTTGGAAGCAAATCCGCCCACTCTATGTGGAAAACGCTTGAAGATACTCATGAAGGACTAAGCTCTTCAAGTGATGACGGTGATGATGAATACGCCAACTTATGCTTCATGGCATTTGGTAATGAGGTACATCCTTCTCCCTCAATTTCAAATTCTTATGATGATGATGATAATGATGAGGATGATCCAAATGAGCTTTTAATTTATATGTATGATCAATTAAAAAAATGTGCCAAGCAAAACAAAGATATGAAGCTTAAAATTGAATCTTTGCTTGTTGAAATATCTAAGTTGGTTGATGAAAATAAAAAGTTGTGTGATGATGTTAATTTCTTGAAATGTGAAAATGTTGATCTTATTATTACTTGCAATACATCTTCATTACAATACATAGAAGCTTGTGATAAATTGTCATCTTTAGAAAACAAGCTTGTTGAGTTTGATCATTTGAAAAACAAAGTTAATGATCTTACCCTTCTTGTTGATAACTTTAATAAGGGTAAGAATAATCTTGATCAAATTCTTGGCATGCAATGTGCTTCACATGATAAACATGGCCTTGGTTATATTGCTAAACATGTTGATATTGCTAGCACTTCTCTTAAACCTAAGATTCTTGTTGTAAATGCTAGAATGTCACAAAGGCCAAATAGATATCTTGTGCATGCTCACAAATCTTCTAAGCCACATATTCATTGCACATATTGTGGAAAACATGGTCACTCTTATATTAGATCCCATGTTAAGAAGAAGATTGAAAGGGGAGTTAAAATGGTTTGGAGAGTTAAGCGTACTTTAACTAACCCCAATGGACCCAAACAAAAGTGGGTACCAAAAGTTACTCTTCCCTTGCTCTTATAGGTTATTGTTAGTTAAAGGGAAGCTCCGGCTCTATGATGTTTCAATGTGTATGATTTTATCACATAACCGGAGAAGAAGAAGTGCTTATGAAAGGTGTCAAATCTCTTTGCAATGGAAATATCACTTTGGTGATAAAGCTAAAGTTGAGTATGATAAAGAAGATTGAGAAGCTCAAAGAACTCATTGAAGGAACTCAAAGTGCAAAAGCATTCATCAAATTCAATGAGATATTACTAAACTCAATCTCTTTCATTTCCTTGAACAATTATTGATCGTACTTTCCATATAATGTTCAATTGTTCTTGAAATGGGCACCTTGGAGATTTTATAACATGTTTTGCTCTTCATATGTTTTGATTGTTTTTGAGCATGTTTTTAGAGAGCTTAATGATTTGATCTTTGTGATGAAATCTCCTTTTAACAACCCCCTCCCCTCTTTTATTTAGTGTCTTATGCTTTGGGGGAGTTTGTATATGCTATGTTTAGTTTTTACTTGATCTTTATTGCATATAGGGGTGTTGGTGTGTTTATATTCAAGTCTATAGCATTAATCTTATGTGGTTGATCGTCTAGATGCTTGACTTAGGATGTAAACTCTATATGTGATGTATGCTCAATTGTCTTATTTTACATCATCACGTCACTTGTTGGCTTGCCTTTCATCTTTTATATCTTACAGCCAACTTGTGTAAGTTATTTTGGAAGTTATATGTGTTATAAATGTTTATGTCTTTAATTGGTATCACATATACTCTCCCTTAATAACTTTGAGATCATATTCTTCATTTTCTTATCCATTATGATCTCATTATAGTTTTTGGTTAGTATCACTTTAAGAGTTGCTGCACTCATTTAGCTAACCATTAACTTATTAGAGGGATAAACTCGAAATGTCATCTTACACTTCCTCTAAATTCTTTTGGTTGTGATACATGTGCTTAACTTATGAATTCATGGTATCACTTCCACTAGTACTTTGTTAGCTATATTTTCAAACATGTGTTACAATTGGCTATATTTACAATTGGTATCATGTTTTACAATTGGTCAATTGGTATCAAACTTGGTTTTATCTTAAATAGCTAACATCGTATGTTTTATAAACGGGGAGATTGTGCTTAAAGGTTATATTCCTTATCTCCTTTGTTTTTAGCTTAGGTTGATATTCTTTTTGAGCCATATATAACCATCTTTATATTTATGTGTCATTATGGACTCTTTGTATTTTGAAATCAACCAAGCTTATTCAAAAAGATCATTCTTCAGAAATTGGTGCATTAACTTTGCTTGTGCTATGAACTGTTTATGTTTTTGCAAGTACACCCTTATATCTTTGGAGTTTGAAGTCTTTTTGATTATGCCAAAGGGGGAGAAAAATAGTGTATTAATCTTGCTAAAATGGTGTATTAATCTTGGTGTATTAATCATGTTTTTTATCCTTTCCGGCATGTTTTGAGGGGGAGCTTTGTATATATCTTATGTCTCAAAACATATTAAATGGAAGGAAGGAGGAAAGGAGGTTGGTTGGGAAATAGGGCTCTTCTAAGAGTCCCTAGATTATATGGCAAAAAGAAGTTATCATGACTAAGTGCTTTTGTCTTCATTGGTTTTATCTTTTAAAGCACTAGTCATTGCTCTTAATTGATCTTTAACTTTTTGCCATGCTTCCTTGTTCTTAATTTTGTCCATATTCTATCTTATTACATAAAAGTTTGTCATAATCAAAAGGCTAAGTTTCAAAACGTTCCTTACATGAGTTCATATCTCAAAAGCCTTTGTTTTCAAAGTCTAAGTACTTTAAAATGGTTTCCAAATGTTCTTACTTGTTACCTTTTGGGAAAACCTTTTAGACTTCAAAAGATTTTAAAACGTGTGAAAAATCAACATATCTCAGGCTCAGAAAAGTTCGGTCAACCGAGCTCAAGCTCGGATCAACCGAAGAGAAACTGAGAGTTGAACCCTTTAGAAAAAGGGGAATTCGGTCGACCTAGGCTGTGTTCGGTCATCCGAGGTGTCATCCGAGGTATCATCCGAGGTGTCATCCGAGGTGTTTTTCGGTCAACCGAACTCTGCGAAAAACTAGCCGTTTTTTTACCGTTAAAGAGTCATTTTTCAGCCTATTTTGAAATGTATATATACTCCAAAGCTAGAGAATGACTCTAAGGCTTGCATATCAAATATTCATTGATCTCTCATCAAGCCAAAACACTTTCAAAGCAAAATACACTTCATTGTCATGATTTAAATCACTCAAAGGTGTATTTCAAAAAGCAAGACAAAGAGTGGACTTCATATGTTCTAAAGAGCTTCAAATTGATGAACTTCAAAGGTATCCATCTTTCACTTAGAAGAGTGAACAACTTTGTTTAATTACCCATCTTTATTCCCTTTCTTAGTGATTGGGTTATTCTTGTATAAGTCCTACTTTGTGTGGGTAAATTGTAAAGTCCTACTTAGTGTGGGCAAGCTCTTAGTGAGTTTTTCTTGAGTGGTTGTGTTGTAAAACTCTTAGTGAGTTAGGCACAAGTGTAAACATTCTTCTTAGTGAAGTTGTTTAAAATCCTTGGGTGCAGCAATTTCTGTGAGTATAGAAATTAATGAAAACAATTGGAAAGCAATATATACGGCATGCTCAATTTTCCCAATAATTTAGGAATCAATTAATCTTGCAGTTTATGCAATTTATTATTCTTGAAACACAATAAACATGTCAGTTCAGTATCTCAATATTAAACAGTAATTCATAACAGAATTTAAGACAAGACAGTACAAAATGAAATAGAACGGTACGAATCAGAAAGGTCAGAACAAAATAGAACAAGCTCATTGTGACCTCCCAGTCGACGTAACAAAGAACTAGGTCGACCGGTGGTCTTCTAGAACCCAACAGACATAAAAACAGAAGCTCCGGTCGACCACAACTCCAAGCCGGTCGACCGAAGGCAGGCGGACGAAGGTAATCGTCCGCAACATCACCCGCAATAAGAAAATAGCTATTTTTTCTACAGCGGACGAAGCCTAGGAAGAATGGTTCGTCCGCGACTTGCGATTTTCAGAAAATAAAGATGAAGACTTGTGCAAAAGTGCACCAAAACATTACCCAAACATCCCAACTCATATGTGACCAAATAGACTCCAACAAACAGCAATTATAGACCCAAAACAAGGACGAACACATGTAATTCTAGAATTAAGCAATTAACCACATTCTTCGCACCTAAACGATTCCATAACCGAGTATATGACAAGCACCACGCGTTGCCCATTCGGTACATCTAATTAGATACTCGTCTTATATACTTAGAACATCGCTAAGGTTATGACACACTCCTACCACATGAGCTTACTCGTCTTGTCACTCATACTCATCAATAACTATAGTGGTCCCATTTATCAACCAAACTATTAAGGTTCAGTATCAACACGTGGGTTAGGATTATCCCCCGAACGAAAGGACCCGGGTTTAAGGATCCATACATTACATTGTATTATCATCCCCCCCCACGGGACTCCACAAAACCACTACCGTATCTGATGATTAGCCCCATCAGATGCGGACCCCGAACAGAACAGAGCAGAAGACCATTTGGGTCACAGAGCAGATCGGGAAAGATGGCGGACAGATCCTGCTAACTATTGTTCATAGACGCAGCTCATAAGGGGGCAACAACTCAGTCGACCAAACCAATTAGGACAAAACAAGGACGCCAATTAGACGACTCCAAACACGACCCCGATGCAATTAACAAAGAGGCAATTACAGATCCGATACAGAACAATACTAAAATATTTTATGTGAGTATAGTATTTAATGAAAGAAATAGGAAATCAATATACGACATGCTCAATTTACCCAATAATTTAGGAATCAATTAATCTAGGAGTTTATGCAATTTTTTATTCCCGAAACCCAATAAACATGTCAAAACAGTATCTCAATATTAAATAGTAATTCATAACAGAATTTAATAGTGGAAAATGTGTCCCCACCTCTTACGGAATCGATAAAAACCAAAGCCACAGTCAGAGAATTAGTAAATAAAGGAGTTCATTATTCAAGTCCATAAATAGTAAAAACAGTTCTAGCGGAAGCATTAATTTGAAAAGGAAAAATGTATATGTTATTACATCTGAAAGAAAACTACAAGTTCCAAAGTAAATAACTAGAATAGAAAAGACAAGTGTGAACTATCCAGTTAGGTTCACTCTTCATAATCCCTATCCCGAGTATCGCCATCAAAGGTAGAATCATCATCTACAAAACCTGATACAGTAAAAGCGAATGGACTGAGCACCGGTGCTCAGTTGAACCTAAAACAATAATAATAACAATAGAGACCGAACAGAAACAAAAACAGTAGAAATCATATACAGATAATGCAGATGCCCGCTACCCAAATTTCTCATTTTTTGGAACTAAAATGTAAACGACAAAACCCAAGTCCCACAAGACTCAAATCGCAGGATAGGATATTACATTACATAATAGAATAGAACAGACTCAATGTGACCTCCCGGTCGACCTAACAAGGAACCCGGTCGACCGGTGGTCTTCTAGAACCCAACAGACATAAAAAGAAGCTCTGGTCGACCACAGCTCCAAGCATGTCGACCAAAGGTGCCAGCGAACGAAGGTAATCACCGCAACATCGTCCACGGTATTGTTTGTGGTAAGACAGTAGCTAATTGTTCTACTGCGAACAAAGCCTAGGACGAATGGTTCGTCCGCGACCTGCGATTTTCAGAAAATAAAGATGAAAACTTGTGCAAAAGTGCACCCAAACATTCCCAACTCATATGTGACCAAATAGACTCCAACAAACATATATTAAAGACCCAAAACAAGGACGAACAGATGTAATGCAACAATTAAGCAATTAACCACATTATTCGCACCTAAACGATTCCATAACCAAGTATACGACAAGCACCACGAGTTTCCCATCCGGTACACCCAATTACATACTCGTCTTAGATACTTAGAACATCGCTAAGGCTATGACACACTCCCACAACATGAACTTACTCGTCTAGTCGCTCATACTCAGCAATAACGATAGTGGTCCCAATTATCAACCAAACTATGAAGGTTCACTATCAACACGTGGGTTCGGATTATCCCCTAAACGAAAGGACCCGGATTTAAAGATCCATCCTTTACATTGTATCATCATTCCCCCCCACGGGAAACTTCACAAAACCACTACCGTATCTGATTATTAGCCCCATCAGATGCGGACCCGAACCGAACAGAACAGAGCAGAAGACCATCTAGGTCACATAGCAGATCAGGAAAGAAGGCGGACATATCCTACTAACTACTATTCCTAGACGCAGCTCATAAGGGGGCAACGACTCAGTCGACCAAACCAATTAGGACAAAAAACAAGGACACCAATTAGACGACTCCAAACACGACCCAAATGTAAATAACAAATAGGAAATTATAGTTCAGATACGGAAAACAATACTGTTAGCCCGAAGGGCAAAATATCCTATGTTGTTTTGATGATAACAAACCATTGATAGTTCTAATGTTTGTGTGAGCATGTTCTTTGTAATAGGATCCTTAGCACTCACATCGACATTGATGAAAATGGTAAGTTAGCTTCTTGTGTAAACGAAGGTATGTATATTACACACAAGAAAGCTATTATATGGAAGGAATGAGGCAAGGAGGTTGGTTGGGAAATAGGGCTCTTCGAAGAGTCCCTAATGTATATGGCATAAGAACTTAACATGCTAGTGCTTATGTTTCTCGTTCTATCTTGGTTTATCTTATAAGCACTTAGCTTTACACTTATTTGTTCTTATATCCTTTTGCCATGCTTCCTTGTACTTAATATTGTCCATATCCTATCTAATTACATCAAAGTTTGTCATAATCAAAAAGGGGGAGATTGTTAGCCCTAAGGGCGATCAAACTCGGTTTTTGATAATGGACAAACACTTGATGTTGTGTCTAATGTTTATATCTTTGTGATAGAATATCGGAACTTAAATTGGAAGCTCTAAGTACTTCAATCAAGCCATGATCAAGATTCAAAGTCATATCATTCAAGGCTCATCTATCAAGATTGAAGATTGAAGACTTAGGTTTGGTTAGATTAGCTTTGTCGTCATTAGTCGTTATCTTATAAAGCTCTAACCAAAGCTCTTATGAACATAAGCTCTACACTCTAGTCTTGCATGTTTTCATAAACACCATTTCAAAAGGCTTAAGTTTCAAAATGATCTTTACATATGTTCTTATCCAAAAAGCCTTTGATTTCATAGATAAGTCTTTTAGAAAAGTTTTCCAAGTGTTCTTACTTGTTACCTTTTGGGAAAACCTTTTAGACTTTAAAAGACTTCAAAAGATTTCAAAACGTGTGAAAAATCAGCTTGGAAGTTCGGTCAACCGAGCTCAAGCTCGGATCAACCGAGCAGAAACTGAGACTTGGAAAAGTTCACTTCGGTCGACCAAGAAGGGGTTCGGTCAACCGACCCTAGTTATAGTGGATCCGAACTGCCAATTTCGGTCAACCGAACTCTGTTTTTACTAGCCGTTTTTTGACCATTGGAGACTCGATTTTCAGCCTATTTTGAAATGTATATATACTCCAAAGCTAGAGAATCATTCTAAGACTTGGACATACATTTTACATTGATATCTTATCAAGTCTAAACACTTTCAAAGCAAAATACTCTTCATCTCTATGATCTAAATCATTCAAGAGTATTCTTTCAAAAGCAAGACAAAGAGTGTGCTTCATATGTTCAAGAGCTAAAATTGTTTGTGCTTCAAAGGTATACATTCTCGCTTCTAAGAGTGATCAATCTTTGTATTTAAACATTTCATTCCCTTTCTAAGTGATTGGGTAATTCTTGTAAAAGTCCTACTTTGTGTGGGCAATTTGTAAAGTCCTACTTAGTGTGGGCAAGTTCTTAGTGAGCTTTTGTATTGTGGTTGTGTTGTAAAACTCTTAGTGAGTTAGCCACATTTGTAAACATTCTTCTTAGTGAAGTTGTTTGAAATCCTTGGGTGCGGCTCAAGGTAGTGGATGTAGATTCTAAGTGAATCGAACCACTCTAAATCCTTTGTCTTGTTGATTGGGTTTTGCATTGCTTTTATTCTTCTTGCTCAAACTTCCAATAGCTTTGCAAAGAATCGAAAAAGTTTACAAGATTAGTTAAAACCCAATTCCCCCCCCTCTTGTGTTTTACAATTGGTATCAGAGCCTAGTCTTCACATTTAGCTTAATAGCTTGAAGAAAAGATTATGGCCGGTAATTCCGCATTGGCGTATTTAGAGGGGTCTTCCACCATTAGGCCACCACTTTTTGATGGAAATAACTATGAGGCTTGGAAGGAACGATTCAAGATATATGTGTGCTCAATAGATTATTCTTTATGGCATATATTTGAAGTTGGTCCATATGTGCCTATGAAGATGGTGGATGGTGTTCAAGTGCCAAAACCGGACAAGGAGCTAAATGAGGTTGAGTCCAAGAAGATGACTCAAAATTACAAGGCAATGAACATTCTTAGTTGTGCCTTGAATCCGGATGAGTACAACCGTGTGCTTGGAAGAAAAGAAAATCCGCACATTCTATGTGGAAAATGCTTGAGGTTACTCATGAAGGCACAAATCAAATCAAGGAGTCAAGGTTAAATTTGCTTGTTAGAGAATATGAGCTCTTCTCCATGAAGTCAAATGAGTCAATAAATGAGATGAGCACAAGATCCACAAATGTGATTAATGGCTTGAAGTCTTATGGCAAGGAGTACACCATGGGTGAAATGAATAGGAAGATTTTCAATTCTCTTCCTAAAAGTTGGGAAAATAAAGCCCTTGCCATTGAAGAATCCAAGAATTTAAAGACCTATTCAACGGAGGAACTTCTTGGCCACTACTTGCCTTTGAGATGAAGATAAAGAAAAATAGTTCTACAAAGGGTAGTGATCTTGAGTCCATCATCAATAAAGAAGAAGAAGAGAATTTGTTCTTCAATCTCAAAAATGCAAAGTGCTTGTTAAGCCATTGGGATGAAGAAGTTAGTGAGGAGGATCAAGAAGGGAGTGGTGATGAAGAAGAAGATGAAAATGCAAATGTTTGCTTCATGGCTTTTGGTAATGAGGTACATCTTTCTCCCTCCCCTTCAAATTCTCATAATGATAATGATGATGATGATGAGGATGATCCTAATGAGCTTTTAATTGATATGTATGATCAATTGAGAAATTTTTCAAAGCAAAACAAAGCTATGAAGCTTAAAATTGAATCTTTGCTTGTTGATAACAAAAAGCTTTGTGATGAGGTTGATTGCATGAAAATCGAAAATGAAAAACTTATTGCTACATGCAACTCTTCTTCATTAAAGTATCTAGAAGCATATGATCAATTGACATCTCTTGAACTCAAACTTGTTGAACTTGATCTTTTGGAGAACAAAGTTAAAGATCTTACCCTTCTTGTTGAAAACTTTACAAAGGGTAAGAAAAATCTTGATCAAATTCTTGGCATGCAATGTGCTTCACATGATAAACATGGCCTTGGTTATATTGCTAAACATGTTGATATTGCTAGCTCTTCTCTTAAACCTAAGAATCATGTTGTAAATGCTAGAATGTCACATAGGCCAAGTAGTTATCTTGTGCATGCTCACAATTCTTCTAAGCCACATATTTGTTGCACATATTGTGGAAAACATGGTCATACTAATGCTAGATGCCATGTTAAGAAGAAGATTGAAAAAGGGGTAAAAACTATTTGGAAAGTTAAACGTATTTCAACTAACCCCCATGGACCCAAACAAAAGTGGGTACCAAAAGCTACTCCTCCCTTGATCTTATAGGTTCTTATAAGTTAGATGTATGCCACAAATCTTAAATGGACTTGATTAGAAGAGAAGTCGCATTGGGGAGAAGTTAAAGGAGATGTGCTAAAGGAAGATAATCAAAAGCACTCCTTAACACTTGGATTCTCAAAGCTCAAATGTTAATCATTTGGAGAACCAAGTTGTTTAGATACAAAGAGCAAAGCATCAAGTGATGACAAGAGCCAAAGTGTCAATACAATGTCTTCATCACTTGGTAAGAAAGCAAAGGTATCAAAATCACCATCTCTTAACACTTTATTTAATGTGTTTAAGTGTTTTTGATATATATACATGCTTGCTCTTATATATGATTGCATCTCACACTCTTGAATGTTATATTCATATAGATAACCTTTAGCATGTTCTTTATTGTCCATGTTTATTTAGCTAAGTTATCTATGAGATGTAGCATATGCAACTTGATTGATTCTTGTTTTGTCATGTATTATTCAATTAAGAATCCATCTAGTTGTTTTGGTTTTTGATTTGCATGACCCTTATGCATATATGTGTCACTTGAGATATTGAGCTAATCATGAAGGACCTTTGAAAAGGTACCACATTAGTTCTCAAGAATTCCTTGTAGGTAACAAAGAGTTCTAACTTTCAAGATGAAAATATGAACTACAAGGAATGGCACAAGTGAGCTAAGACTCCAAGAAAAGAGTCAAGTGCCAAGGATCACAAGATTGTAGAGGGTTCATCAAGAAAAGAAAAGTCACCCATCAATGATGACTCTACACTTGTCATAAATAGAAGAGGAGATTGCATTCATCTCATCAATCAAGGATGAACAACAAAGAAAATGGAGCAATCACATGTCAACCTCTTTATGAGCTTCAAAAGATAATGATCACACAAAAGACCTCTATGGACTTGTTGACAAAGAAGATCAACCAAAATGGTAAGAAGTTCAAGCTCTAAGAGCATTGAGGTACAAGGCTTAACTCATCTCTTGTAGGTGATCATTGTTTTGTGTTCAACTACGACCCTCTCCCCTCTATTATTTAGTGTCTTATGCTATGGGGGAGTTTGTATATGCTAAGTTTTGGTTTCACTTGATCTTTATTGCATATACGGGTTAGTGTTTATATTCAAGTCTTTAGCATTTATCTTATGTGGTTGATCGTCTAGATGCTTGACTTAGGATGTAAACTGTGATTGTGGCATTGATTATGCTATGGGTTGTGTCTTTTTGTGTGTTTGGAAGTGGCATAACCTAAGAGGGAGTTTTTCAAATGTTTTCAACTCATACCTCTCTCAAAATTTGTGATGTATGCTCAATTGTCTTATTTTACATCATCACATCACTTGTTGGCTTGCTTTTCATCTTTTAACACTTATAGCCAACTTGTGTAAGTTATTTTGGAAGTTATATGTGTTATAATTATTTATGTCTTCAATTGGTATCACATATACTCTCCCTTAATAACTTTGAGATCATATTCTTCATTTTCTTATCCATTGTGATCTCATTATAGTTTTTGGTTAGTATCACTTTAAGAGTTGCTACACTCATTTAGCTAACCATTAACTTGTTAGAGGAATGTACTCCAAGTGTTTTTCTTACACTTCCTCTACATATTTTGGTTGTGATACATGTGCTTATCTTATGTATTCATGGTATCACTTCCACTTGTACTTTGTTAGCTTTATTTTCAAACGTGTTGTACAATTGGCTATATTTACAATTGGTATCACGTTTTACAATTGGTCAATTTGTATCATACTTGGTTTTATCTCAAATAGCTAACATCGTATGTTTGATAAACGGGGAGATTGTTCTTTAAGGTTTATTCCCTATCTCCTTTGTTTTTAGCTTAGGTTGATATTCTTTTTGAGCCATACATGACCATCTTTTGGGTTTATGTGTCATTATGGACTCCTTGTTTTTAGAAATCAACTAAGCTTAATGATAAGTAATCCTTCTTCATAATTATTTTTGGTCTTTAGGATTGATCTTTTGGTTCTTATTTTATCAATCTACAAGACCATCAAGTTGTTTCCTTGGTTTTTACGTTTGTCTTTATATGGGGAGGATTATTAAATTTCATCAAGCTTCTCCAAAATTTATCTTTACTTTTCGTTGAAATGCTTTTCTTATTGGCGCTCTGATATCCCTTTTTGATTTTGACAAAAAGAGAGAGAATTTTTAGTGTGGCAAATGTGCCAAGAGAAGTTATTTACAAAAGGAGAAAGCTTAGAACTTGCAAAATGGGAGAGATAAGGGATTCTTTAATATAGGGGGAGTATAATTTTTTTGAGAAAACTTCTACTTGTCTGGATCCTTAATATCCTTATCTCATGCATACATTTGGTATCTTATTTTTGCATATTATTCCCATTTGCATCAATGTTTTGTCATCATCAAAAAGGGGGAGATTGTTAGCCCGAAGGGCAAAATATCCTATGTTGTTTTGATGATAACAAACCATTGATAGTTCTAATGTTTGTGTGAGCATGTTCTTTGTAATAGGATCCTTAGCACTCACATCGACATTGATGAAAATGGTAAGTTAGCTTCTTGTGTAAACGAAGGTATGTATATTACACACAAGAAAGCTATTATATGGAAGGAAGGAGGCAAGGAGGTTGGTTGGGAAATAGGGCTCTTCGAAGAGTCCCTAATGTATATGGCATAAGAACTTAACATGCTAGTGCTTATGTTTCTCGTTCTATCTTGGTTTATCTTATAAGCACTTAGCTTTACACTTATTTGTTCTTATATCCTTTTGCCATGCTTCCTTGTACTTAATATTGTCCATATCCTATCTAATTACATCAAAGTTTGTCATAATCAAAAAGGGGGAGATTGTTAGCCCTAAGGGCGATCAAACTCGGTTTTTGATAATGGACAAACACTTGATGTTGTGTCTAATGTTTATATCTTTGTGATAGAATATCGGAACATATATTGGAAGCTCTAAGTACTTCAATCAAGCCATGATCAAGATTCAAAGTCATATCATTCAAGGCTCATCTATCAAGATTGAAGACTTAGGTTTGGTTAGATTAGCTTTGTCGTCATTAGTCGTTATCTTATAAAGCTCTAACCAAAGCTCTTATGAACATAAGCTCTACACTCTAGTCTTGCATGTTTTCATAAACACGTTTTCAAAAGGCTTAAGTTTCAAAATGATCTTTACATGTGTTCTTATCCAAAAAGCCTTTGATTTCATAGATAAGTCTTTTAGAAAAGTTTTCCAAGTGTTCTTACTTGTTACCTTTTGGGAAAACCTTTTAGACTTTAAAAGACTTCAAAAGATTTCAAAACGTGTGAAAAATCAGCTTGGAAGTTCGGTCAACCGAGCTCAAGCTCGGATCAACCGACAGAAACTAAGACATGGAAAAGTTCACTTCGGTCGACCAAGAAGGGATTCGGTCGACCGACCCTGGTTATAGTGGATCCGAACTGCCAATTTCGGTCAACCGAACTCTGTTTTTACTAGCCATTTTTTGACCGTTGGAGACTCGATTTTCAGCCTATTTTGAAATGTATATATACTCCAAAGCTAGAGAATCATTCTAAGACTTGGACATACATTTTACATTGATATCTTATCAAGTCTAAACACTTTCAAAGCAAAATACTCTTCATCTCTATGATCTAAATCATTCAAGAGTATTCTTTCAAAAGCAAGACAAAGAGTGTGCTTCATATGTTCAAGAGCTAAAATTGTTTGTGCTTCAAAGGTATACATTCTCGCTTCTAAGAGTGATCAATCTTTGTATTTAAACATTTCATTCCCTTTCTAAGTGATTGGGTAATTCTTGTAAAAGTCCTACTTTGTGTGGGCAATTTGTAAAGTCCTACTTAGTGTGGGCAAGTTCTTAGTGAGCTTTTGTATTGTGGTTGTGTTGTAAAACTCTTAGTGAGTTAGCCACATTTGTAAACATTCTTCTTAGTGAAGTTGTTTGAAATCCTTGGGTGCGGCTCAAGGTAGTGGATGTAGATTCTAAGTGAATCGAACCACTCTAAATCCTTTGTCTTGTTGATTGGGTTTTGCATTGCTTTTATTCTTCTTGCTCAAACTTCCAATAGCTTTGCAAAGAATCGAAAAAGTTTACAAGATTAGTTAAAACCCAATTCACCCCCCCTTGTGTTTTACAAATACAAAAAGAGTTTATGTAAGAATAGCAATTAATGAAAGTAATAGGAAAACAATATATACGAAGGCTCAATTTACCCAATAATTTAGGAATAAATTAATCTAGCAGTTTATGCAATTTGTTATTCCCGAAACACAATAAACATGTCAGAACAGTATCTCAATATTGAACAGTAATTCAGAACAAAGTTTAATAGTGGACCTCTTACGGAAGCGATAAACACCGAAATCTCATAATCATTGATGGCAGCATCACTCCCGGGAAGCTCCGAATTGTGTTTCGTGTGCGCTCACTCGAAACATATAAAAAGTAGAGCACGTCAAACTTATACATTATACATGTGAAACATATAACAAATAGAACAAGTGTAACAGGTAGCATGGTACAAGAATCACATATACATGTATACATATAAGGTAAAAAACACAAGTAAAAAGGATATAAAGATTTAAGTAAGTAAATACATCATAGTCCATGGTCTCTACCCATCACACACCTCACATTATGTGTCCTTGTTGTCCTAAGCTCATTCCATATTTTAATCTCTAAGGTTCGACCTGCTCTGATACCACTTCTGTTGATACGTGATATGTTGTGATTTACAATATCGAATTTGAATCGTATGAGCAAGGCTCTGATACCACTGAAGGGATTCATGGGCGGAAACTCATTACAAACACCCATGAGTCCTTCCCTGAAGGATCCGCTCATACAAAACGAATCGAAAACAGCAAGAAAAAGACTTACGTTTTGGGTTCAAGAATCGGATTCTTGAATTGAAGATGCTGTTTCTTGGATACGTTGCTGGCACCAATTGATTTCCCTTTGCGGAATGTCCTTCTACCGGTATCCACGCGACGAAACGAATAGTGATTGCTAGCTCTTTGTTTTTCTGAGTTTTGGGAATTAGAGAGAAAAGAGAGAGGCAGAATCCGAAATCTAATTTTGGGTGTTTTTGTTAATTGCAGCTGAAGTAAGGAATTGCTAGGGTTTCGGCTGAGAGATGATTATATAGGGTGTGAGAGTTTGTGCCCATAACCAACTCTCACGTCCTCCACCTCTCTCAGCAGTGGGAGTCTTAAACTCCCACGTCCTCTAGACCTCTGCTGGTATTGGGAGTCTTTATCGGATAATAACTCCCACGTAATCCCAGCTATACCGAAAATGCCCCTTATCTCTAATTCTAATAATAACGCTTTATTATTCTCAGAAAAGTGAATGTCAGATACAATGAACCTAGACACATTCTAGATTCAATGAATCTGGACATGAAGCTCGTTAGCTCGTCTATGCGTGTGACCCTGTAGGTTCATATCACAATGACAATGAAAACACACTTAGTAGTAGTGTGAGTTCATAAATCACAAGCGGTCCCTAGCAGGACATTGTGACTACCCAAAGTGAATGAATATACAACGGAACCTAATATCAATCCACTATTTAATCTCTTTGCCTCGCGATATCCTAATTAAGCATAAGGCATGGTAGTCGTCACCCTTATTAACCTTAATTATATTTATGCTCGATCTCTAGGTAGACTGTTCCAACAAACGATATTTAATAACCACTTTATTAAATACATTTGAGCACGGCCATGCATTTAAACAATCTTTCCCTATTGAGGGGCCCATGGATATCTCTCTCTAATATGAGAGGGACAAATTCCTTACAATGTCTCTCACATTCAAGCCATGATAGGACACTACATCCGATCATCAGTCGTATTGATGACTCGATTAAAAGCAACGTATGACTGAGTCAAAACGAGGCTCCATTCATGCTAGAATCAATGGAGACATAAGGTCTAAGGATTCTAAAATAGTATTGAGGAAGTAATACTTATGACTAAGGACCATGAAGTATTACTTCTCTAACGGATCACGTCCGATACGATATATCTCAATAAATTGCATCTATGATATGATTTGTAGTCATTACACATGATTAGTAAAACGTAATCATCAATCAAACATCATACTAGCTTTTATTTCATTGTAAAGTAGATTACATAAAACTAGGGACAACTAGAATAGTAATTACATAAGCAAATGAGTTTTACTATCAAATCACGCATTTGACCCGGTTATTCCTCGGACAGTCGCCTGTATTAACTTTGCAAATACTAACGTCTCCTCTGTCGATGATCTCTCTAATCAGATGGAAACGCCTGAGAATGTGTTTGGATCGTTGGTGAGATCTAGGTTCCTTAGCTTGTGAAATGGCACCAGTACTATCACAATAGAGGTCCACTGGGTTCACAATGCTAGGGACGACACCTAATTCATCAACAAACTTCCTGATCCAAATAGCTTCTTTAGCTACTTCAGAGGCAGCCAGATACTCAACTTCTGTTGTAGAGTCGGCCACGGTTTCTTGCTTTGAGCTCTTCCAGCTCACAGCACCTCCATTCAAACAAAACACAAAACCAGATTGCGATCTATAATCATCTACGTCAGTCTGGAAGCTTGCGTCTGTGTAACCATTTACAACCAAACTTCCTTCCTGACCTCCGTAAACTAAGAACATATCTTTAGTCCTTCTCAAAACTTAAGAATGCTCTTGACTGCAGTCCAATTGACTCTCCAGGGTCAGATTGATATCTGCTAGTCATCCGGGCGAGTGCATATCATGGCGTACATAATAGACCCAATGGCTGAAGCATATGGGATCTTACTCATGCGCTCTTGGTCCTCTCTTGTGGAAGGTCCTTGAGTTCTGCTGAGTTTAATGCCATGTGACATAGGCAAGAATCCCTTTTTGGAGTCTTGCAAACTGAACCGTTTCAGTACCTTGTCAATGTATTCTCTCTAGCTTAGGCCAATCATTTTGTTAGATCTATCTCTATAGATTCTTATACCCAAAATGTATGTAGCCTAGCCTAAGTCTTTCATGGAAAAGCACTTCCCCAACCAATTTTTTATGCTTTATAATGTGGGGATGTCATTTCCAATCAGTATGATGCCATCCACATAAAGCACAAGGAACACTACTACAATATCAGTTATTTTCTTATAAACACAAGGCTCGTCTTCGTTTTTGATGAAACCGAATTATTTAATACGTTCATCAAAGTGACGATTCCAGCTTCGAGATGCTCGCTTCAATCCATAAATTGACCTTTGAAGCTTACACACTTTGCTAGGATTTGTTGGATCAACAAACCCCTCAGGTTGTGTCATATACACATCCTCGAGAAGGTTTCCATTAAGAAACGCAGTCTTAACATCCATTTGCCATATCTCATAGTCATAATATGCAGCTATGGTAAGTAAAATCCTAATAGACTTTATCATAACGACAAGATAAAAGGTTTCGTCATAGTCAATACCATGAACTTGTCTATAACCTTTAACTACTAGTCGAGATTTAAAAGTGTGTACATTACCATCCATGTTGGTTTTCCTTTTGAAACACCATTTGTTATCAATGACCTTACACCCTTCGGGTGGGTCAACCAAAGTCCACACTTGGTTATCGTACATGGATTGCATCTCAGACTTCATAGCTTCTAGCCACTTATCCGACTCAGAGCTATGAATTGCCTCTTTGTAGGTAGTGGGTTCATCTTGATCAATCAGTTCAACCTGATGATCATCAGTCACGAGAAATCCATATCTCTCAGGCTGTTGATGTACCCGACTCGACCTCCTTGGGCCTTGTGTCAAAGATTGAAGCTCAGCATCAGCACGTGAGCTTGCTTGAACTTCCAAAGTTGGTTCAGATGTTGTTTGGGGATCTTGAATTTCCTCAAGATGGATCTTACTCCCACCATCCTCTTTGGAAATAAATTCCCTTTCAAGGAATAAACCATTACGAGCAACAAACACTTTGTTCTCTGATGGAAGATAGAAGTAATATCCTTTAGTTTCTTTAGGATATCCCACAAACAAACACTTGTCAAGATTTAGGGGCGAGTTTATCAGATAACAAGCGTTTTACATACGCCTCGCATCCCCAAATTTTAAGAAATGACAAACTAGGTCGTTTCCCAGTCCATATCTCATATGGAGTTTTCTGAACCGCTTTAGAAGGAACTCTATTTAATATAAACGCAGCAGTTTCTAGGGCGTAGCCCCAAAAGGAAATTGGAAGATTGGTCTGACTCATCATAGATCGAACCATATCTAATAAGGTGTGATTCCTCCGTTCTAACACGCCATTCCATTGTGGTGTGCCAGGAGGAGTTAATTGTTAAACAATTCCACAACCTGTAAGATGTTCGTCAAACTCTTGGTTAAGGTATTCGCCACCTCGATCTGATCGAAGTATCTTAATACTTTTACCAAGTTGATTTTGTACTTCATTTTGAAATTCTTTGAATCTTCCAAAAGATTCCGATTTATGTTTCATTAGATAGACGTAGCCATATCTACTGAAATCATCTGTGAATGTGATGAAGTACTGAAACCCTCCTCTAACACTAGTGTTTATTGGTCCACAAACATCTGTATGTATGAAGCCCAATAAATCGGAAGCTCTCTCACTTTGTCAGTAAAGGGAGCTTTAGTCACTTTGCCTAACAAGCAAGAATCACAAGTCTCATAAGACTCTAAGTCAAATGATGTCAAAATTCCATCTTTATGGAGTTTTGATATGCGTTTCTCATTTATGTGGCCCAAACGACAGTGCCCAAAGTAGGTTTGGTTTAAGTCATTGGATTTAAACCTCTTAGTATTAATGTTATAGATGGGCCTTTTGATGGAATCATCGTGGTTAAGAACATAAAGCCCATTCATGAAAGAGGCATCTCCATAAAAGATACGATCCTTATGAATGGTGCAAATTTTATTCATAATATTTAATTCAAAACCTCCAATATCCAAACAAGAAACTGAAATAATATTCCTACTCAAAGTTGGAACATAAAGGCAATTATTCAGTTCTATAATAAGGCCACTTGGCAAAACTAAATTAAATGTTCCGGTAGCTACAGCAACAACTCTTGCTCCGTTCGCTACTCTCAGATCCACTTCTCCTTTTGCCAGTGATCTACTCCTTTTGAACCCCTGCACATTTGCACAAAAGTGAGATCCACAACCGGTATCTAATACCCACGAAGTAGGAGCAGACATGTTAATTTCAATAACATAATACTTGGAGAGAGTCAAACTGGCCTTTCCCTTTTTCTTCTCTTCCAAATAGAGCTTGCAGTTCCGTTTCCAATGATCTGGTTCATTGCAATGGAAGCAAACTCCTTCCTTTGGTGCCTTGGCTTTGGGCTTAGGCTTGGACTTGTCATTGCCTTTGCCTTTGCCTTTCTTGGTCATGGGCTTTCCCTTTCCTTTCTTCTTGAAATTCCCCTTTTGAACCATTAAGACTTCAGGGGTCTTCTTAATGTTCAGTTCAGCCTGCTTGAGCATCCCGTGTATTTCGTGTATGGTTTTCTCCATGGCATGCATGTTGAAGTTCATAACAAATTAGTCATACTCCGGTGGGAGTGAGCCCAAGATCATATATGTGGCCATATTATGACCTACGGTAGTCCCAAGCTTCTCAAGCTGGTCAAAATAGCCCTTCATCTTAAGAACATGTGCACTTACAGAGGTGCCAGGGGCCATTTTGCAACTATTCAACGCCTTAGTAGTGAGGAATCTTTCATGACGAGCTTGCTCTTGGAACATTTCCTTGAGCTGGCCCATCACCTGGAAAGCCTCAACTCCTTCAAACTGTTTTTGAAGGTCAGTGTTCATTGTGACTAACATGAGACAAGTCACATCGTTAGAGTCATCGAAATGCTTCTTCCAAGCATCTCTTTCAGCTCTAGGGGCGTTGTTTGCAGGCTGTTCAGGAATGTCCGTATCAAGAACGTACAGCTTTCTTTCCTGCTTAAGGACAATCCTTAAGTTGCGGGCCCAATCAAGGAAATTGGTCCCGCTTAGTTTTTCCTTCTCAAGGACGGATCGCAATGAATTGTGTGATCTATTGGTTGCCATTATCTACATTAAATTATTTGCAAAGTTATTAGTTTTTAGCAAAAACATTTTCCACAATTTCAACACTTGATAAATAGTGGGGAAAAATATTTTACAATAGTTATAGGAAAGCTTTGGCTTAGCACCCATAATTAAAGTAAAATCATCTAATGGAAATAACATCTATATGTCCCGGCTATTTCCCATTTTATGCCCTAGGCCCAAAACTATTTTGATGGCCTAGCTAAGTTGAACCATGTCTAAGCTTATGGAAATCACTTTTTTCCCATCTCTTTTTTCTTAGATAACCACTTGTCTGTTGCTTTGGCAAGCAGACAAAATGATGATCCAAGCTCAATGAGTGCTTAGAGTATGGTAGGCATTTTAAGACTTAGTTAAAACGTTCGTTTGAATAAGACATTAAAATGCGTAATACAATTATACAAGCATCTCATGCAATATATAAAGCATACAAAATTAAACGTGAGATAGGATGGCCTAATCCTATGATGACTCCCACGAGCCTTGTGGGAGCCAAGGGTCAATCTAAGTCAGTATCCATCTAATGGATAAAGTCTTCGATCCAGCAGCCTCCAGCCTTGTTACATAGTTACATGGGCATACCCAGCCTTCAATGTAAAGAAATAAAGATAATCTAAGAAAGCGATTACAATTTTACAACATTTAAAAACAGCTCGCATGTCGTATTATAAAATTACAACAAAAATATGTAAAACAATGGGTATAGTAGGCCATGCTATTCACCATGCTAAAATCACATAAAGCACATTGAAATTAACAACGAGTACATATATTAAGTCTTAAGTCAGCGGAACGACGAATCTGCGCAACGCAGACGGCGGTCCCGCTAGCCGGTTAGCGGGCGGGGGGTCAAGAAAAATCTGATTCTACATCAACTCATCGAATGAGTTTTTCTGTCCCGGTTTACCCCTCAATTGACTTACTTACATAATCGGATTATGCATTGGTTAATCGAATTAAAGGCAGGAGACTTACAATCAGTTTATGCGTAATAACCGAATTAATTACATATTCACAGAACAGTTTATGCAGAATCGAATTCACAGAAACAGTTTATGCAGTCTCGAATTCACAGAAACAGTTTATGCAGTATTAATCTAATTAATAACATACGACAGCAGTTTATGCATTAACAGATTTAATATAAACAGTTTATGCAATATATCACATATATCATGATCAAAGAAACAATCTTTAAATGCACTAAAACAATTTATGCATATATCACATATATCATAATCAAAGAAACAATCTTTTCTGTTTTTCACGCATACACATATCAAATCGAAATTCATACGTGATATGTTGTGATTAACAATATCGAATTCGAATCGTATGAGCAAGGCTCTGATACCACTGAGGGGATTCATGGGCGGAAACTCGTTCCAAACACCCATGAGTCCTCCCCTGAAGGATCCGCTCATATAAAACGAATCGAAAACAGCAAGAAAAAGACTTACGTTTTGGGTTCAAGAATCAGATTCTTGAATGGAATATGCTGTTTCTTGGATACGTTGCTGCCACCAATTGATTTCCCTTTGCGGAATGTTCCTCTATCGATATCCACGCGACGAAACGAACAGTGATTGCTAGCTCTTCGTTTTTCAGAGTTTCGGGAATTAGAGAGAAAAGGGAGAGGCAGAATTCGAAATCTAATTTAAGGTATTTTTGTTAATTGCGGCTGAAGTAAGGAATTGCTAGGGTTTCGGCTGAGAGATTATTATATAGGGTGTGAGAGTTTGTTCCCATAACCAGCTCTCACGTCCGCCACCTCTCTCAGCAGTGGGAGTCTTAAACTCTCACGTCCTCTAGACCTCTGCTGGTATTGGGAGTCTTTATCGGATAATAACTCCCACGTAATCCCAGTTATACCGAAAATGCCCCTTATCTCTAATTCGAATAATAACGCTTTATTATTCTCAGAAAAGTGAATGTCAGATACAATGAACCTAGACACATTCTAGATTCAATGAATCTGGACATGAAGCTCGTTAGCTCGTCTATGCGTGTGACCCTGTAGGTCTATATCACAATGGCAATGAAAACACACTTAGTAGTAGTGTGAGTTAATAAATCACAAGCGGTCCCTAGCAGGACATTGTGACTACCCAAAGCGAATGAATATACAACGGAACCTAATATCAATCCACTATTTAATCCCTTTGTCTCGCGATATCCTAATTGTTAGCCCTAAGGGCGATCAAACTCGGTTTTTGATAATGGACAAACACTTGATGTTGTGTCTAATGTTTATATCTTTGTGATAGAATATCGGAACATATATTGGAAGCTCTAAGTACTTCAATCAAGCCATGATCAAGATTCAAAGTCGTATTATTCAAGGCTCATCTTTCAAGATTGAAGATTGAAGACTTAGGTTTGGTTAGATTAGCTTTGTCATTATAAGTCTTTATCTTATATAGCTCTAACCAAAGCTCTCATGAACATAAGCTCTACACTCAAGTCTTGCATGCACACAAACACGTTTTCAAAAGGCTAAGTTCCAAAACGTTCCTTACATGTGTTCGTATTTCAAAAGCCTTTGTTGTCTAAGTCTAAGTCCGTTCAAATGGTTTTCCAAGTGTTCTTACTTGTTACCTTTTAGGAAAACCTTTTAGACTTCAAAAGACTTCAAAAGATTTCAAAACGTGTGAAAAATATGCTCAGGAAGGTCGGTCAACCGAGCCAAGGTCGGATCAACCGACCAGATACTGAGAGGTTTGAAGTTGAGGGTCGGTCGACCTAGGGGCAACTTCGGTCGACCGAAGTGATGCTCAGTCAACCGAGGTCCTCAAGAGTGGATCCGAGGTGCTCTGTTCGGTCCACCAAACTCTGCTTTTACTAGCCGTTATTTGACCGTTGGAGACTCGATTTTCAGCCTATTTTGAAATGTATATATACTCCAAAGTTAGAGAATCATTCCAAGACTTGGACATACAATTTACATTGATTTCTTATCAACTCTAAACACCTTCAAAGCAAAAACACTTGATCTCCATGATCTAATTCATTCAAAGTTGTTCTTTCAAAAAGCAAGACAAAGAGTGGAATTCATATGTTTAAAAGAGCTTAAACATTCTTGTAATTCAAAGGTATATATTCTCACTTAGAAGAGTAATTTATCTTTCTCTTTAAACATTCAATTCCCTTTCTAAGTGATTGGGTAATTCTTGTAAAAGTCCTACTTTGTGTGGGCAATTTGTAAAGTCCTACTTTGTGTGGGCAAGCTCTTAGTGAGTTTTTTCATTGTGTGGTTGTGTTGTAAAACTCTTAGTGAGTTAGCCACAAGTGTAAACATTCTTCTTAGTGAAGTTGTTTGAAATCCTTGGGTGCGGCTCAAGGTAGTGGATGTAGATTCTAAGTGAATCGAACCACTCTAAATCCTTTGTCTTGTTGATTGGGTTTTGCATTGCTTTTATTCTTCTTGCTCAAACTTCCAATAGCTTTGCAAAGAATCGAAAAAGTTTACAAGATTAGTTAAAACCCAATTCACCCCCCCCGTCTTGTGTTTTACAATTGGTATCAGAGCCTCGTCTTCATCTTTAGCTTAATCGCTTGAAGAAAAGATTAATGGCCGGTTGTTCCGCTTTAGCTTACCAAGAGGGATCTTCCACAAATAGACCACCTCTCTTTGATGGAAATAATTTCAATGCTTGGAAAGACCGTTTCAAAATCTATGTGTGCTCTATAGACTACTCCTTATGGAAGATTTTTGAAGAAGGTCCTTATGTTCCTATGAAAGAGGTAGATGGTGTTCAAGTTGCAAAATTGGACAATGAGCTTAATCAAGATGAGTCCAAGAAAATGACTCTCAATTATAGAGCTATGAACATCATTAGTTGTGCTCTTAATCCGGAAGAGTACAATCGGGTACGTGGAAGCAAATCCGCTCACAAGATGTGGAAATCATTAGAAGTCACCCATGAGGGGACTAATCAAGTCAAGGAATCAAAGCTCAACATGTTTGATCAATTGAAAAATTGTGCAAAGCAAAACAAAGCTATGAAGCTTAAAATTGAATCTTTGCTTGTTGATAACAAAAAGCTTTGTGATGAGGTTGATTGCTTGAATATTGAAAATGAAAAGCTTATTGCTACATGTAACACTTCCTCATTAAAATATCTAGAAGCTTGTAATAAATTGTCATCTCTTGAAAACAAGCTAGTTGAATTTGATCTTTTGAAAAACAAAGTTAATGACCTTACCCTTCTTGTTGATAACTTTAATAAGGGTAAGAAAAATCTTGATCAAATTCTTAGTGTGCAACGTGCTTCAAATGTTAAACATGGATTAGGTTATATTGCTAATCATGTTGCTATTGCTAGCTCTTCTAAGGCCCCTAGAAATCAATTTGTGCATGCTAGTACTTCACATAAGCGAGATAGATTTCATGAGCATGTTCACAAATTCTCTAAGCCACATATTTGTTGCACATATTGTGGAAAACATGGTCATACTAATGCTAGATGCCATGTTAAGAAGAAGATTGAAAAAGGGGTAAAAACTATTTGGAAAGTTAAACTCACTTCAACTAACCCCCATGGACCCAAACAAAAGTGGGTACCAAAAGCTACTCTTCCCTTGATCTTATAGGTTCTCATAAGTTAGATATATGCCACAAAGCTTAAATTGACTTGATTCAAAGAGAAGTGGCATTGGGGAGAAGTTAAAGGAGATGTGCCAAAAGAAGAAATTCAAAAGCACTCCTTAACACTTGGATTCTCAAAGTTCAAATGTTAATCAATTGGAGAACCAAGTTGCTTAGATACAAAGAGCAAAGCATCAAGTGATGATAAGAGCCAAAGTGTCAATACAATGTCTTCATCACTTGGTAAGAAAGAAAAGGTATCAAAATCACCTTCTCTTAACACTTTAATTAATGTGTTTAAGTATTTTTGATATATATACATGCTTGCTCTTACATATGTTGCATCTCACATTCTTGAATTTTATTTTATATAGATAACCTTTAGCATGTTCTTTATTGTCCATGTCTATTTAGCTAAGGTATCTATGAGATGTAGCATATGCAACTTGATTGATTCTTATTTTGTCATGTCCTATTCAATTAAGAATCCTTCTAGTTGTTTTGGTTTTTGATTTGCATGATCCTTATGCATATTTGTGTTACTTGAGATTTTGAGCTAATCATGAAGGACCTTTAAAAAGGTACCATATTTGTTCTCAAGAATTCCTTGTAGGTAACAAAGAGTTCTAAACTTCAAGAAGAAGATATGAACTACAAGGAATGGCACAAGTGAGCTAAGACTCCAAGAAAAGTGTCAAGTGCCAAGGATCACAAGATTGTTGAGGGTTCATCAAAAGAAAAGTCACCCATCAATGATGACTCTACAATTGTCATGAAAAGAAGAGGAGATTGCATTCATCTCATCAATCAAGGATGAACAACAAAGAAAATGGAGCAATCACATGTCAACCTCTCTATGAGCTTCAAAAGATAATGATCACACAAAAGGCCTCTATGGACTTGTTGATAAAGAAGATCAACCAAAATGGTAAGAAGTCCAAGCTCAAGGAGCATTGAGGTACAAAAAGCTTAACTCATTACTTGTTAATGATCATTCTTTTGCTTTTGATCCTTATGAGCTACATCCCCCCCCCCCCTCCCCTCTATTATGTAGTGTTTTATGCTTTGGGGGAGTTTGTTATATGCTTTGCTATGTTTTTACTTGATCTTCATTGCATATAGGGGTTGTGTTTATATTCAAGTCTATAGCATTAATCTTATTTGGTTGATCATCTAGATGCTTGACTTAGGATATAAACTGTGATTGTGGCATTGATTTTGCCATGGGTTGGATATAACCTAAGAGGGAGTTTTTCAAATGTTTTCAACTCATACCTCCCTCATAATTTGTGATGTATGCTCAATTGTTTTATTTTACATCATCACATCACTTGTTGGCTTGCCTTTCATCTTTGTACTCTTATAGCCAACTTGTGTAAGTTATTTTGGAAGTTATATGTGTTATAATTGTTTTTGTCTTCAATTGGTATCACATATACTCTCCCTTAATAACTTTGAGAGCATATTCTTCATTCTCTTATCCTTTGTGATCTCATTATGGTTTTTGGTTAGTATTACTTTAAGAGTTGTTACACTCATTTAACTAACCATTAACTTGTTAGAGGAATGTACTCCAAGTGCTATCTTACACTTCCTCTACTTCTTTTGGTTGTGATACTTGTGCTTAACTTATGAATTCATGGTATCACTTCCACTAGTACTTTGTTAGCTATTTTTTCAAACGTGTGTTACAATTGGCTATATTTACAATTGGTATCATGTTTTACAATTGGTCAATTGGTATCATACTTGGTTTTATCTCAAATAGCTAACATCGTATGTTTTTTTTTAAACGGGGAGATTGTACTCTAAGGTTTATTCCCTATCTCCTTTGTTTTTAGCTTAGGTTGATATTCTTTTTGAGCCATACATGACCATCTTTTGGATTTATGTGTTATTATAGACTTGTTTTTAGAAATCAACCAAGCTTATTCATAAGTAATCCTTCTTCAGAATTATTTTTGGTCTTTAGGATTGATCTTTTGGTTCTTATTTTATCAATCTACAAGACCATCAAGTTGTCTCCATGGTTTTTAAGTTTTTCTTTTTATGGGGAGGATTATTAATATTTCATCAAGCTTCTCCAAAATTAATCTTTAGTTTTCGTTAAAATGCTTTTCTTATTGGCGCTCTGATATCCCTTTTTGATTTTGACAAAAAGAGGGAGAGTTTTTAGTGTTACAAATGTGCCAAGAGAAGTAATTTACAAAAGGAGAAAGCTTAGAACTTGCAAAATGGGAGAGATAAAGGATTCTTTAATATAGGGGGAGTAGAATTTTTTTTGAGAAAACTTCTACTTGTCTGGATCCTTAATATCCTTATCTCATGCATACATTTGGTATCTTATTTTTGCTTATTATTCCCATTTGCATCAATGTTTTGTCATCATCAAAAAGGGGGAGATTGTTAGCCCGAAGGGCAAAATATCCTATGTTGTTTTGATGATAACAAACCATTGATAGTTCTAATGTTTGTGTGAGCATGTTCTTCTTAATAGGATCCTTAGCACTCACATCAACATTGATGAAAATGGTAAGTTAGCTTCTTGTGTAAACGAAGGTATGTATATTACACACAAGAAAGCTATTCTATGGAAGGAAGGAGGCAAGGAGGTTGGTTGGGAAATAGGGCTCTTCAAAGAGTCCCTAATGTATATGGCAAAAGAACTTAACATGCTAGTGCTTATGTTTCTCATTCTATCTTGGTTTATCCTTTAAGCACTTAGCTTTACACTTGTTTGTTCTTATATCCTTTTGCCATGCTTCCTTGTAATTAAAATTGTCCATATCCTATCTAATTACATCAAAGTTTGTCATAATCAAAAAGGGGGAGATTGTTAGCCCTAAGGGCGATCGAACTCGGTTTTTGATAATGGACAAACACTTGATGTTGTGTCTAATGTTTTATATCTTTGTGATAGAATATCGGAACTCATTATTGGAAGCTCTAAGTACTTCAATCAAGCCATGATCAAGATTCAAAGTCGTATTATTCAAGGCTCATCTTTCAAGATTGAAGATTGAAGACTTAGGTTTGGTTAGATTAGCTTTGTCATTATAAGTCTTTATCTTATATAGCTCTAACCAAAGCTCTCATGAAGATAAGCTCTACACTCAAGTCTTGCATGCACACAAACACGTTTTCAAAAGGCTAAGTTTCAAAACGTTCCTTACATGTGTTCGTATTTCAAAAGCCTTTGTTGTCTAAGTCTAAGTCCGTTCAAATGGTTTTCCAAGTGTTCTTACTTGTTACCTTTTAGGAAAACCTTTTAGACTTCAAAAGACTTCAAAAGATTTCAAAACGTGTGAAAAATATGCTCAGGAAGGTCGGTCAACCGAGCCAAGGTCGGATCAACCGACCAGATACTGAGAGGTTTGAAGTTGAGGGTCGGTCGACCTAGGGGCAACTTCGGTCGACCGAAGTGATGCTCATTCAACCGAGGTCCTCAAGAGTGGATCCGAGGTGCTCTGTTCGGTCCACCAAACTCTGCTTTTACTAGCCGTTATTTGACCGTTGGAGACTCGATTTTCAGCCTATTTTGAAATGTATATATACTCCAAAGTTAGAGAATCATTCCAAGACTTGGACATACAATTTACATTGATTTCTTATCAACTCTAAACACCTTCAAAGCAAAAACACTTGATCTCCATGATCTAATTCATTCAAAGGTGTTCTTTCAAAAAGCAAGACAAAGAGTGGAATTCATATGTTCAAAAGAGCTTAAACATTCTTGTAATTCAAAGGTATATATTCTCACTTAGAAGAGTGATTTATCTTTCTCTTTAAACATTCAATTCCCTTTCTAAGTGATTGGGTAATTCTTGTAAAAGTCCTACTTTGTGTGGGCAATTTGTAAAGTCCTACTTTGTGTGGGCAAGCTCTTAGTGAGTTAGCCACAAGTGTAAACATTCTTCTTAGTGAAGTTGTTTGAAATCCTTGAGTGCGGCTCAGGTAGTGGATGTAGATTCTAAGTGAATCGAACCACTCTAAATCCTTTGTCTTGTTGATTGGGTTTTGCATTGCTTTTATTCTTCTTGCTCAAACTTCCAATAGCTTTGCAAAGAATCGAAAAAGTTTACAAGATTAGTTAAAACCCAATTCACCCCCCCCCCCCCTTCTTGTGTTTTACACTAATTAAGCATAAGGCATGGTAGTCGTCACCCTTATTAAGCTTAATTATGTTTATGCTCGATCTCTAGGTAGACTGTTCCAACAAACGATATTTAATAACCACTTTATTAAATACATTTGAGCACGTCCATGCATTTAAACAGTCTTTCCCTATCGAGGGGCCCATGGATATCGCTCTCTAATATGAGAGGGACAAATTCCTTACAATGCCTCTCACATTCAAGCCATGATAGGATACTACATCCGATCATCAGTCGTATTGATTACTCGATTAAAAGCAACGTACGACTGAGTCAAAACGTGGCTCCATTCATGCTAGAATCAATGGAGACATAAGGTCTAAGGATTCTAAAATAGTATTGAGGAAGTAATACTTATGACTAAGGACCATGAAGTATTACTTCTCTAACGGATCACGTCCGATACGATATATCTCAATACATTGCATCTATGATATGATTACTCATTACATATGATTAGTAAAACGTAATCATCAATCAAACATCATACTAGTTTTTATTTCATTGTAAAGTAGATTACATAAAACTAGGGACAACTAGAATAGTAATTACATAAGCAAATGAGTTTTACTATCAAATCACGCATTTGACGTTCATAAGCAAAATTAACTATTCAGATGAAATGCTAAAAAATAAAATGTACAACATATGCTAATGGTCCTAGGGCACTACTAACAGAAGTAATACTATAAGTCAGACTTATATAACCATGGAGTATTACTTCTTTTTTTGTATAGCGTCCGATACAATATATCTCAATGTGTACCTATGATATGATTTGTATCAATTACACATGATCAGAATAACATTATCATCAATCAAACATCATACTAGTTTTATTTCTTGTATATAACGTTTCATAAAATTAGGGGACAATTATAATAGTAATTATGTAAACTAATGATTTTTACTATCAAATAATATATTTGATGTTCAAAAGAAAATTAACTATTCAAATAACATGCTCAAAATATAAAATCGTAAAACATATGTTCATGGTCCTAGGGTACTACTAACAATCTCTCACTTTCCCTATGTCCAATCATACATAATACTTAGTCTCATTGACCAAGTATGATTCTTATGTTTAGATTGCGGGACTGGCTTGGTCAATGGATCTGCAATATTGTCATCTGTATGAAATTTGCAAATTTTAACGTCTCATCTAGCAATGATCTTTTTAATGAGATGGAAACACCTGAGAATATGTTTGGATCGTTGGTGGGATGTAGGTTCCTTAGCTTGTTAAATGACACCAGTATTATCATAATAAAGGTCCACTGAGTTCATAATGCTAGGGATGATACCTAATCCATCAACAAATTTCGTGGTCCAAACAGCTTCTTTAGCTGCATCAGAGGCAGCCACATACTCGGCTTCAATTGTAGAATCAACCACTTTTTCTTACTTTGAACTCTTCCAGCTCAAAGCACATTCATTCAAATTAAACACAAAATCAGATTGCGATTTAAAGTCATCTACGTCAGTTTGGAAGCTTGAGTATGTGTAACCATTTACAACCAGACCTCCTTTCTAACCTACGTAAACTAAGAACATATCTTTATTCCTTCTTAAGTACTTAAGGATGATCTTGACTGCAGTCCAAAGTGACTCTCAGGGTCAGATTGAAATATGCTAGTCATACTTAATGCAAATGAGACATACGGACGAGTGCATAACATGACATACATAATAGACCCAATGACTGAAGCATGTGAGATCTTACTCATGCGCTCTTGGTCTTCCTTTGCGAAAGGTCCTTGAGTTTTGTTGAGTTTCATGCCGTTTGACATGGGTAAGAATCCATTGTTGGAATCTTGTAAACGGAACCGTTTCAGTTCCTTGTCAATCTATCCACTCTGACTTAGGCCAATCGTTTTCTTGGATCTATCTATATAGATCCTTATACGTACCCAGAATGTAGGTAGCTTCGTCTAAGTCTTTCATTGAAAAGCACTTCCCCAACCATGCTTTTACACTTTGTAATGTGGGGATGTCATTTCCAATAAGCAAGATGTCTCTCACATTCAAGCTGGAATACTAAATCCGATCATCATTCGTATTAATTACTCGATTAAAACTAACGTTCGACTAAGTCAAAACATAGCTCCATTGATATTGGAAACAATGTAGACATAAGGTCTAAGGATCCTAAATAGTATTTGAGTAAGTAATATTTATGACTTATAGAACAATGGAGTATTACTTCTTTTTCGGATCACGTCTGATACAATATATCTAAATGTGTATCTATGATATGATTTGTATCAATTACACATGATCATCAATCAAACATCATACTAGTTTTATTTCTTGTACATAACATTTATAAAACCAGGGACAAATATAATAGTAATTATGTAAGTTAATGAGTTTTACTATCAAATCACATATTTGATGTTTAAAAGAAAAATTAACTATTCAAATAACATGTTAAATATAAAACCGTACAATATATGCTCATGGTCCTAGGGCACCACTAACACTGATAACATGTAAAAATTAGCTCATTTGTCTACATATCCTCTAAAAACCAATTACAAATGAGATATGTTACCTATTTTCTGCAATACGTATCTTGTTTTATGGAAAATGTGTTACAAAATTACAACACATGTTCGTTTCAAACAATTTTAGATTGTAGAATTTTTATCAAATTGATAACAAAATGTTCAGTATGTATGAATTTTTGGTGTTCAGCACCATAACTGAACCGATGACTTCAACCTTGTGAACCATTAGTACACCAAATATTATAAACAAATATATAATTCTTTTTTAAATAAAAAAAGAATTCTACAACCGTTGAATTTTTTGTCTTTGGCCACATTTTAAAACGAAACGGATCTAGCCTGTCTGCATTAGTTGTATGATCCACAATGTAATTTCTTGAGTACACGAAACGGACTGTTTCTTAAATCTCCTTTCTTACTCAGAAGTAGAAAGTTTTTTTTTTTTTTCACAAGTAGTCATGAGAGAAATGTTGCAAAATTTTAATAATTCACAAGAACTGTTCCTGGCTTTATATATCAAAGATTCAAGAACTTCAATTTTAAATGCCCTCTTAACAATGGCTGATTCTGATTCAACCCCCATTCTTGCAGATTCTACTAAGATAGATATTGATCAATCCGAGGTTGTTTCAGATGAAGAAATGTTCATTGAGTCATATATTGGAGGATCCATAAGATGGCCTCAGGTTTTGCAAGCAGTTCTTGTATCTTTGGCTTCTTTCTTTGAGGCACAACAAACTTTTGTAACCATTTTTACTGATTTTAAGCCTTCTTGGCACTGTACAATGTTGGATATATTAGTGAATGCAAAATTTGTGGGTATCCCACATTGATTTGATTGGAATCTTTTGTTCACTTAATAAGAAAGGTACCAAGAAGGTAGAGTAAGTGTGTGTATGATAGAGCCCCCGAGGGTGCACGCAAGGTTCAACCGGAACCGAGACTAATATAATACATTAATCCGGGAGCGGGGCCTTGGGGCCTTGGGAGGTCTTATCTTGAATTCGAGATAATTTTTTTTTTTGCATCCCAAAACACACAATTACTGAGATTCATGAATTGCTGTTAACTCAGCAATCAATTGGATTCATGAATGTTTGGATTCATGAATGCTAGTTAATTTCGCAATCAATTGGATTCATGAATGTTTGGATTCATGAATACTAGTAAATTCAGCAAATTCTTGGAATGAACTAGCTTCACTATAAATACCCTTCATTCTCCATTGCACAAACAACGCACAAAAATACTTTTACAAACAGTTTTCCTTTTGGGTGATAGTTGCAAGCTTGTCGGCAGTTCGCTTGTGGAGTTTCCAGTGCTTGTGAAAGCTCTACTTGCCGATCATCTTATCCTGGGAATCGAACACCTTCAAAATCCTAAGCACCAGAGGGAAGAAGGCGAATTCGGTTTAAGGATATTGTGTTTTATCACAAGATTTGATCCATTTTGTAAAGTTATCTGTTTCTCTTGATTTGTTTTTAGTATTTATTGTCTAACATACAAAATCTCCAAATATTACAACCTGCAATTCTCAGTCCAATATTTGCCAACTCCCAACAAATGCATGGGATTGGGACAGGCCATCTCATACATCCATCATTTCTGAATGGTCTCTCCATTGCAATAATAGCCCAATTATTACAGGTAAGAATAGAACCGCCATCCCAAATTTTGAAATTCTGTTTTTTAGAACTTCATTTATTACAAAATAATTGTAAAAAAATTTCCAAGCATTCCAATTTTACATTTCATAATTTTAAATAGTGAATTTATTATTTTTTTGAGTAATATACTTTATTTATTAATTATATAACTTAGGTAATTTTAAAATGTATTGTTGCGAATTGTAACTTAGTGCACCACTAATGCTCTGGATGCTGAATGAAAGAAGCATGGTGATGTGCACATAAATCAAAATGGTTCTTGGGTCTGCCTTCTCTGATGCCTTTTGGCTTTGATTTGAGGGCATGATTCTCAGAAGCAAACGCTGACAGCATAGGGGACCATTGTTACATGTGTATTATATGAGCAACCACTTTGTGCACTTGTTGCCAAAGGTTAGGTTAGTCTCCAATACATCTGTTTCGGTGGTATCCCGGGATCGACCCACTTTGTTTGACAAAGGTTAGGTCCGTATCCCCGTCCATCCCCGCCCATACCCCCAATTATTGGGGACTTAATGGGTTATGCTATTATTGTTGTTGTTGTTGTTGTTGTTGTTGCTGTTGTTGTGAATTGTAACAGACTCGTGTATCTTATTTCTAAATTGACAGGTATTTTTTAGACAAATTGGTGAATTTTATCCCTAAATAATTAATAGGCAAACCTAAAGTCCCTACAGATTAATTATGTATATTAAAATCCCTAAACAATTTACCATTTGTATACAAGGTTCTTCTTTCAAAAAAGTTAAAGTCAACATGAATTTGAGGGGAAAAAATAGAGTCAAAGCAAAAACATAAAGGGATAATTATGGTATTTTGCACACAATTCTTCTTCAGCCAACCCACACCCACTCCGACCCCTTCTTCCACCAACCCCGTCTGAAAAAATGCAGAACAAAAAATGTCTATGGTAAAACACCTTAATCCTAACATGATCAGAAGTAATTTCTTAGATGTGATCTGCAAATATGAGATGATAATTTGTAAAATCATAAAGTATTCTTTCATCTTCTCCGTTCACAAAGTCCTCTGATGAAAGCCATGAAAGTTTCTTCCTTTTATGATTCAAAATTGTGGTTTCTCTTATTTTTTTTGGCAAATTTGTCATTATTGTCCCTAAACAATTTATGAATCAGGCGTAAGGTCCCAAAATATTTTTTGTGGACATTAAAGTCCTCAAACAATTTACGATTAGTGTGTAAGGTCCTTCTGTCAAAAAAGTGACGGGTCAACTGTCAATTGAAAATTTTATTCGAGTCAACATAAATACTTTAGGGGCATAATCGGTATATCACAATTAAAATACGTACAAATTGGTCATTATTGTCCCTAAACAATTTATGAATCAGGTGTAAGGTCCCAAAATATTTTTTCTGAACATTAAAATCCTCAAACAATTTACGATTGGTGTGTAAGGTCCCAAAATATTTTTTTTGGACATTAAAATCCTCAAACAATTTACGATTGGTGTGTAAGGTCCTTCTGTCAATCTTCTTACCATAAAATAATCCACCAAATTAGCAAAAACAATTCAATGACAAACACAAAGAACTCATCAACCCAATTCATGACCTTATAGTAGAAGTTGTTAATGCAATTGATCTAATGCCAATTGGTTTTTAGCTATTTTGGTGATTTAATTTATCTGAGTTTTTTTAATTAGCAAGAATTATTATATGTAGTTTGTGAATTTTTATTTCAAGTATGCAATGAAGGTTCTTTGCTTAAAATTTGATATTTCAAGAAAGAATTTTGCGAGTTTGATGGAATCTGGACATGAGCATGTCTATGATGTTAAAAAAATCCTTGTTTTGGGCTCAATCGGAGTTTGAAGAATAAGTTTGTAGTAGGTGTTGGTGGTTGCGGATGGGGATGGTGGGTGAAGAAGAGGCGGGGATGGTGACTTAAAATAAAATTTTCAATTGACAGTTGACGAACACTTTTTTGACAGAAGGACCTTACACACAATTCATAAATTGTTTGGGGATTTTAATGTCCAGAAAATATATTTTGGGACCTTACGCCTAATTCATAAATTGTTTAGGGACAATAATGACTAATTTGTGAAGGGATTCATGGGCGGAAACTCGTTCCAAACACCCATGAGTCCTCCCCTGAAGGATCCGCTCATACAAATTCGATTCGGTAAAAGCAATGAAAAACTTACGTTTCTTGGATTCAAGAAGCTACTTCTTGAATGGAGGATGACGTTTCTTGGATGCTAATCTGCCACCAACGGAATTCCCTTTGCGGAAAGTCCCTCTACCGGTATCCACGCGACGAAACGGGCAGCGATTGCTAGCTCTTCGTTTTTTCTGAGATTCGGGAATTAGAGAGAAAAGGGAGAGGCAGAAAAATCTGAAATCTGATTTCGGGTGAATTGTTTAAATGCGGCTGAAGCAAGGATGGACTAGGGTTTCGGCTGAGAGTTAATTATATAGGGTGTGAGAGTTTGTTCCCATAACCAACTCTCACGTCCTTCACTTCTCTCAGCAGTGGGAGTTTGAACTCCCACGTCCTATCAACCTCTTTTGGCAATGGGAGTCTATAACTCCCACGTGCACTAGACTTCTGTTGGTAGTGGGAGTCTTTATCGGATAATAACTCCCACGTAATTCCAGTTATACCGAAAATGCCCCTTATCTCTAATTCGAATAATAACATTTTATTATTCTCAGAAAAGTGAATGTCAGATACAATGAACCTAGACACATTCTAGATTCATTGAATCTGGACATGAAGCTCGTTAGCTCGTCTATGTGTGTGACCCTGTAGGTTCATATCACAATGGCAATGAAAACACACTTAGTAGTAGTGTGAGTTCATAAATCACAAGCGGTCCCTAGCAGGATATTGTGACTACCCAAAGTGAATGAATATACAACGGAACCTAATATCAATCTACTCTTTAATCCCTTTGTCTCGCGATATCCTAATTAAGCATAAGGCATGGTGGTCGTCACCCTTATTAAGCTTAATTGTATTTATGCTCGATCTCCAGGTAGACTGTTTCGACAAATAGCATTTGATAACCACTTTATCAAATACATTTGAGCACGGCCATGCATTTAAACAGTCTTTCCCTATCGAGGGGCCCATGGATATCTCTCTCTAATAATAGAGAGGGACAAATTCCTTACAATGTCTCTCACATTCAAGCTATGATAGGACACTACATCCGATCATCGATCGTATTGATTACTCGTTATAAGTAACGTCCGATCGAGTCAAAACGTGGCTCCATTCATGCTAGAATCAATGAAGACATAAGGTCTAAGGATGCTAAAATAGTATTGAGGAAGTAATACTTATGACTTAAGACCATGAAGTATTACTTCTCTGACGGATCACGTCCAATACAATGTATCCCTATATATTGCATCTATGATGTGATTTGTATCCATTACACATGATCAGTAAAGCAAGATCATCAATCAACAATCATACTAGTTTTATTTCATAGTAATTAAGCATTACATAAAACTATGGACTTGTAGAATAGTAATTACATAAGCTAATGAGTTTTACTATCAAATCACACATTTGATAATCAAAAGCAAAATTAACTATTCAATTACATGCTCAAAAGATAATAAAACGCACAACATGTGCTAATGGTCCTAGGGCACTACTAACAATTTGCCGGTATTTTAATTGTAATATACCGATTATACCCCTAAAGTATTTATGTTGACTCGAATAAAATTTTCAATTGACTGTTGACTAACACTTTTTTTTTACAGAAGGACCTTACAGACCAATCATAAATTGTTTGAGGATTTCAATGTCCAGAAAAAATATTTTAGGACCTTACGCCTGATTCATAAATTGTTTAGGGATAATAATGACCAATTTGCCTTTTTTTTTTTAAGGCCAGACGGGCGTACACTCCAAAGGGAAGAGTATCAACCTCACAAAAGGAGGAGATAACACTAGAAAATGAGACAATTTAAAGCATGCTTCATGCGCGAGAAGGGTATCTAACCCACAATATCAAAATCGTGGGCAGACCGTTGCCCACTGGGCCAAGGTTGTTAAAATCGGGATTCTACGTAGAATCGGTGGAGGGGTAGAAAATCGTAAAATCGGAATTTTACGTAGAATCGTAAAATCGTACCAAAAAAATAAAATATATATTTTATATATAAATAATAATAATTAACATATAAATCATTTCATATGGTTTAACAATATGCGAAAATCCATAAAACATAATTTCACAAATTTTTTTAAAATATAAAAACGCTACAAAACATAATTTTTAACTTATAAATATTTCAAAACATCAAAAATAAAATAAAGCACGAAAATATCAGACCACCGATTCTGTAAATAAGCAACAAATATGAACACCAAGATGTTATTAAAATACGAAACTTAGAGAACTGAACAAATAATTTTGAACTTATTAACGAGTAATTGAAATCCGCCTGAAAATAGCCAATTTCTGTCTGGAAATAGTTGAAATCTGCCTGGAAATAGCAAATTTCTGTCTAAAAATAGCCAAAATCTGCCTGGAAATAGCAAATTGCAGCCTGAAAATAGCCAAAATCCGCTTGGAAATAACAAATTTGTGGAATCGGTAAAATAGTAAATCGTACGATTTTACGATTTTATACTCCGATTCTACCAGATTTCTATTTTACTTTCGATTCAAATCGGGATTTTAACAACATTGCACTTGGCTAAGGACCTTCTGATATAATTGTTGTTTCTCTCTAGTAAATCATTTGAATAGCCATACAGAACAAACGAATCCATTATCCATAAGCATAATCTTGATGAGGCCTCAAAGAAAGAGAAACCCATTCAATTTTCCATTAATTCAAAATTAAAACTCATAACAAAAAAAAAATGCAAATCCTCCACCGCGCTATCTCCATCGACATCATCATCACTGTCTCCGGTAAATTCGCTAATGTCTCCTTTGAAACTTCGATTTTCCAATCACCATATTGAAACAGAATTCGCAGCAAAAACAATTGCGGGAAATTTTGATGTATTAAAAGTGGATGGAGAAGGGAAAATAAAATGTATTCAGTGATGAAATCTTGGTGGTGATGGAAGTTAGTGGGGGTGGGGGAGAGAGAAAGAAGGAATAAGGAAGAGAGGGCTTAGGTAGGGGTGTCAATCGAACTATGTGAGATGAGTTTGGCATACCTCATGCTCAACTCACATAAAAATTGAAAAGCTCACGCTCACGTTCAGCTCGGAAAAGCTCATAAACCTTGAGCTCACGCTCAGCTCACATTTTAACACGAGCTCGAGCTTAGCTCACGAGCTTCCCAAGCTCATTTATATCAGCGAAAAAAACGAAAATCCTGTCTCAAGAATAATATAATACAATGAGCCTTAAAATTAAATTTGGACAATAATACAAAAAAATAAGCAAAAGAGACAAAACGACATAAATATAGAATATCATTTGGATTAATTGTCCATTGATGCAGTAGCATAGTACAATTAGAAAGAAAGAGCCAAATTTTACCTTGTAAACGTGTTGAAGACAGAATAAGGATGACTGATGATGGTGATGGAAGATGATGAGTCGGTCTCGGTGAATACTGAATAGGATTTTGTGAAGGAGAGAATAATTTTTTTTTTTGAGCGCCCGAAGGCGATTGCCCCCAAAGGGGAAGAGCGGAGAGTACCCTAGATAGGGAAGATAAGCCTCATAAGGAGGAGAATTATTTGCCCCATTATGGGGAGATATAGGAATCGAACACGGGACCTCCGCTCTCGTACATTGAGACGCTCTTGGGCGTCTTCAATTGCTGAAGCCAATAGTAAGTAGTCTTCAACGACACAGGGTCACCTTTCCGACCTTTAATTAAGTCTATTGAATCAACTACTTCCTTCCACTGAGTGAGATATGAGCCAATCCCAAGCCAGTCGTTGGATCCAGCCAAAGGAGAGTGGGAAAGGGGAGTTGCTTTCGGGGGAAAGGAGTCCAGTCTCAGTTTTAACCGGGAGAGAAGAGAGAGCCATGCCAGCCTCCCAGCAAGTGAGGTTAAAGGAGAGAATAATTAAACTGTGGTATTGAGTATTGAATTTATCAATATATTATAATAATAATATAATTATTATTATTATTATTATTATTATTTTTATATATTTATATATATATATATAATATTTTAATTATATTATTAATCTTATTCAGGTTCGAGCTTTTTTCGGGCTGAGCAGGGCCAAGCAGGGCCAAGCTCACGCTCAGCTCACATAAGAAGTGAGCTTAAATATTAAGCTCATGCTCACATCACCTCAGTTCGCGCTCACATTTTTTCGAGCTATGTCCCGAACCCGTTGACACCCCTAGGCTTAGGTACCGATGTCTGAGCTGGGTAATGGGTAGGGGTAGGTTATTTTAATTGTGATATACCAATTATGCCCCTAAAAATATTTTTGCGGACTTAATAAAAAATTTGAATGTACAGTTAGCTAACAATTTTTTGAACGAAAGAATCTTGTATACCAATAGTAAATTGTTTAGAGATTTTAATGTTAAAAATTATTATTTTAGCACATTACGTCTGACTTATAAATTGTTTAGGGACAATAGTGACCAACTTGCCTATTTTTTATTATTAGAAATTTTACCTTAGACTTTAAGGAATTATGTAAAACTTGTTACCTTGTCTACATTATTGTCCTTTTTAGAAGGAATTTATAACTATCAATTTGTTGAAAGCCAAACAATCATCTTGTCGTGCAAAATGAGCCTTTCTATGGAAAGCTTCAAAATTAAACATTTGGTTTTGAAGTCTAGCATTTGTAACAACATTTTGGCATGATAAATGTTCTACTCATTTCAAAATTTACTGTCAAAATAGAAATACGTGATGATTAAATGTGTGGAGAAATATAAATACAGTAAAAAAAACCTCTATAGTAATATTTTTGTGACTGGAGAAAAATATTATTATGAGGAAGTTATTCTTAAATATAGACTTAGCCTTACATATAAAAATTATAATATTTTTAAAAATAATTAATATACATTATACGACACTTGTAAATGTGTCCTTTCATATTTTAAAAGTATGAATTTAAAAGATATATAAGATTCATGAGTTTTTAAAAAAAAAACAAATGTACATAAATCATTCATACATTGTGTATATATTAGATTTAGAAGATTCATTTATCTATATAGAGTATCTAGAAAATGTATGTACATCATGTATTTATTTAAAATATTTACTTATGTATTTTGTATCTTCAAAATATTTTTTCGTTTGTTTTCTTTTTATTATACATATATAAATGCTAGTATAATCATAAATTTCATTATCATTTCAAATCATACATTTTCTACTTCAAGTAAGTCATGACACCTAAAATCAAACAAACTTAAATTACTGAAAGTATTCGTGTTCAGTTGGGCAAAAAGAAAGAAACCAAATCCGATTGGAAACAAAAAGGTCTTGCAAAATGAATATTTTATATAGATATATACGTACATTTAAATTTAATATTATTTTATTACTATATGGATGTCAATTTATTAAGGATAGTCCTAAAAAAACATTAAATATTAGATTGTAGAATTTATTCTTATTTTTAAGTGGTTCCAAGTTAGTACCATAATAGGTTTTACTGTACAAAGAAAAATCTCTCAAACTAACAAAATCTAATTCCCGTACTTTCAAATATAATTACACAATTAACTACAAACCCAAAATTTAATCATAAATTACCAAAGCCCAAAGACTTTCTCACACAGAGTGTTATAATGTACAACTTAAAGCACACAATGTTTTGCACATCCATACAACTCTAACCGAGCTCTTATATAGGAATTAACACGAGAGTAAATTTTCTAATAAATCAATGTGGGACAAAAGACTTCTTAAACATTGTAGGAATACGAGTCAAATCTTAATAAATATTCACATTGGCTTGTATTCCGAAAGAAACCATAAGAAACTTCGAACTTGCTTCACCTTCCCCAAATAGAGTTTCAACCAGTTGCAGTTGAGACGTACGACTAATTGCTTCGTAGTTGATCATCTCCTTCTCCACAATAGACAAGTTTGCTAACATCTTGTCCTCAAAATCTTCTTGTTTCAAGATTGTTTTCATCTGTATCTGCCGAAGGAGAAGCCTTGTGTTGGATCGAGCTCCTTATTAATGTTATATATACTTGATACCAATTTGTTGACTCCAACCAAACTCTGATACCTATTTGTTGGACCTAAAACAAATAAAACAAGATAGCATCAGAACAATATTATGAAAGAGAATAAAATATACCAAAAATTTACGTGGCTCCATCAATTTACCTACCTCCATAGGAAGTAGAGAAGCAATAAACTATCTATTTGGAAAAAATACAAATATGTAGAAAACCCTCTCAAATCCACAAATCCCAAGTCCACTACTTTTAAATAAACTAGACTTTAGCTACATACCAAAAAACTTAAACAATGGCTAAAGTCCAAAGTGTTTTCCATTCAAATGGTGTGATTGTGTACAACCTAAAGCCCACGATCTTTTGCACACTCTATAAAGCTCTACAATAAGCTTCTTATATAGGAAGTAATAAGAGAGTAAGTTATGTAGATAATCACATAAAGTTTAACATGGTATTCCATCTGGAATTAAAAATACAAGTAAAATTTCTAACAAAAACAGAATACATGAAGGATTTCAAGGAAAAGAACATGTCAAAATGACTAAAATATTCTAATTTTAGGAATAGAATAATTTTGTATAGGAATTAGGTTTTCCCTTTGAAAAATGAGTAATTCGACCAAATTTGTAAATTACTTTTTCGGTGTATTTTATTGATTTGAGAAAGGTGTACTCATTATGCGATTTTGCAAAAAAAAAAAAAAAATTAATATATTTGTTTTGAATTTAAGGTATGTTTATAATTACTAAGGTAAAATGGGTAAAAGTATTAAATATCTATGGTTTTGCTAGATTTACAGTTCTTTTGAAAAAAATAACGACTATTTTGAAATGGAAAGAGTACATTAAATGGAAGGTCGGGAGTAAGTATAAGATTAGAAAAGGAAACATAAATGAACTATTTATTTAAAAAGAGAATAAATAATTTGAGGAAAAAAGGAAGTATTATGAGATGGAGGGAGTATTTCTAAAGAGTTTGCCTTTGGGAACATGAAGTTTTTTATTCCGTTTATAACTGCAGGGCTTTCAGCATCATGTTTCTTCATTGGAAGCTTGATAGGAGGAGTCATTCTTAGCCTTGTTGGTGACTCAATCAATAGGTAGAAAGAAGCTTTTAACAGTCTCATTTCTAATCATGTCCGTGGCTTCAACATTCACTGCCTTCTCAAAGCACATATGGATCTACTCAGTCTTAAGAATTATAACTGGGTTCAGGTGCGCTGCGATTGGACCTTGTGTTCTCATTTTGTCCACTGAGTGCGTTGGAAAGCAATGGAGAGGCATTGTGGGTATCATGGGATTCTTGTGTTTTTCAATGGGATTTTTATCCTTACCCGGAATAGCTTATTTGAATAGAAGCTACTCATGGCGGAACCTTTATCTATTGACTTCTCTTCCCGCAATAGTTTACTCTATATGTATAGAATTTTGTGTTTTGGAATCGCCAAGATGGCTATTAGAGCACGGGCGAGAGAGAATATCTGGCAGTTTTGAATACCTTTTTACCACCTGACAACGACGGTAATTCTGAATTCAATCTCGCTAAAATATTATCTAAAAGGAACAGAAAGGTAAAACTCCATAGTAACAAATCATTAGTTTCTGATTTGTTAAAGAATCAAATCCTTCTTCAAAGGCTACTACTAGCTATGGTGGTTGGAGTTGGCATTGGCATAATTTACTATGGGATGCCTCTATCCCTTGGTAACTTGGAATTTAATATTTACATATCAGTAGCATTTAATGCATTGCTAGAGTTACCATCTTCTCTGATGACTATGTGTTTGACCAAATATTGCAAGCCAAGAGGTTCACTGCTAACATTGTGCATAACAAGTGGTGCCTGTGGGGTCCTATGCATCTTAGTAGGAGGCCGATGGAGGGTGGTGCGAGTAGGGTTAGAGCTGATATCTTTCTTTTCTTCAAGTACTGCGTGTGATTTGTTAATGATATACGTAGTTGAGTTGTTCCCAACGAGCACGAGGAACTCGGCACTATCGACGGTGTTGCAAGCCGTGATGTTCGGTGGTGCCCTCAATCCGCTAGTGATTGCAGCCGGAGAACACTACAAGAAAATGCTACCCGACTTTATATTCGGAGTTGTGGTTTTGGTTCTAGGGTCATTTGTTATGTTTCTGCCAGAAACCACGGATGAGGAAGAACAGAGGAATGAAGCACCATCTAACATATAGGATCTAGGTCTACCCCTAGTTGAAATCATGGTGAACTTCTAGTTCACGGGGAAATTTGTCAAATACTTGTGACTTGCTTTTAACAAGTATAAAATCCAGCTACTATTTGTGCCCTTTGCAATTCTTAGAAAGTAAAATTGATGATACAATTGATATTGGTAAAATTGTTGATCTTCTATATGTCTAAAGTATAGTCATGTCAATTTTGTGAATATGCCACGGAGGATATAATCCGTGTACTCTCACTTTTGCTGATTATGTTTTATCTTAATTGAATGGATCAACAAATGACAAATTTTGTTATGAACTCACCAAATTCCCAAGTATAGAATTGTTATGGACTCACCAGATTCCCAAGTATAGAATTTATGGTTCAGATTTCCCGATCCAGTTAAGGTATTGAGCCGTGATATCCTCAACACTTGTTGATAAATCTCAATCGTTGATCTTTTATCCAACGATGAAGTAATATCTATTTTTTCCTTGAAAGAAAAAATAGCTATATTTCCTTGAAATACCTATTTTGAAACTGAGCTATCAGATTAGCGAACAGTTGCTAATCAATAGATCAGTGAACCATCAGCCATCATGTGTGGAAAACACCCCCTTATTGTTATGAAAATAGATTACAGCAACCTGAAATTGTTGCAAAACTATTACAAAATATTAGTAGTTACAATAATCGAGACTTGTGTTGGACACAATTTCCTTAAAACAAATTCGCTTCCTCCCGACTAGAGTTTGAAAAGTATCCGTTTCCTAAGATACAACGGAAACGAAGAGACTGCTATGTACTAAACAACTACGCCAAGGAACAAGAACTTGGACACCAAAAGATACATAAATACAGAGAATATTTGGGAGTGTTTCGAGATTTTAAAGTGAGCAAATGACTAGAGAATGAAACCTCTATTTTTGGGATGTAGAAGCCTTTTGAAAAAGCTGTTACAGATTGCAGAATGAATTTGACTGTTGCAAGTGCGATTTAATTTCATCCGTTACAATTGCACGAATTCAATATGGATTTTACACACCTTTTATATGTATCTCCCTAATAGCAAAATGTGGGTTGATCTGGCCCGCGAGTTTTGATACGTCAGTCGTGTGCGCAGGTCGCGCCCACATACAAGTTCAAGCTATTTTGATTTCGATGAGCCTTGGAGCACCATCTGCGCGGGGCGCGCACGGGGTTCTAACATGGGGCATAATTTTGGCAAAATATTTTAAACTCATGTAAACCACTATTACATATAAAGTGATTCTCACTTACATATGTAACCCATGTGGGATGTTATCCAACTAGCTTAACTTCTATTTTCCAGCCATTTTCTCATTCAATTCAAGCTCCACAAATTCCCCACATGAATGAAAATTGTTTGGACTCGGTGTTGGTGTTCATCAACCGAATCCTGCATAGAAAACTTAGGTGTTACCCTTTGAACTTCCCCATTGTAAAATATATTTGCTTTACTAGCTGTCCAATAGGCTTGTGTCCTTGAACTGTCATGTTGTCTTGTGTAAAGAGTCCACATAAATTACACAGGAATCATTTCCATATGTTCTGTTGTAATTATTTTGTTCATTATGGTCATGAACACTTCCTGGTTCTACAAGAGTTTCTAACTAATTAGCCTGATCATTTCTACTTTGAAGCGGCCACATTTTTCTCTCACATAGGTGATACCTTAAGTTGAAAGTGTTTCAACTTATTTGCTTCAGTATCAATAAAGCAACAAAATTGCTAACCTTGTCATTCTATCAATGTTTTAATACATAAATAAGTTGAGGTTACACCTATCATGACCATACTAAATCTTAAAAGTAGGTTGTCCCTTTGAACCTAGATCTTGAGATCTCAAGTAAACTAGGTCGAGTTTCCTTTATGAGACTTTTATCCTCCACAGGCTTTACACTCATTCCTTTTGTAAATCTCTCATTTGTCTCTTTATTTAACTCTTTAGTTAGTGGATCTGCAATGTTATTTGTTGACTTTATATAGTCAACCGAGATAACTTTTGTCCAGAACAGTTGTCTAATCGTATTATGTCTACGATTAATATGACTAGACTTACCAGCATATATAATATTGTGTGCCCTTCCAATCGCAGATTGGCTATCACAATATATACATATAGACGACACAAGTTTTTCCATTTAGGAATATACTCCAGAAAATGGCGTAACCATTCAACCTCTTCTCTACATTTATCTAAAGCTATAAATTAGCATTCCATTGTGGATCTGACTATTACAGTTTGTTTTACGAATTTCCAACACACAACAGCTCCAACCAATGTAAACTGTGATACTCGTGACTTTTTGACTATGTATTTTGCATTCTTCCTAAAGCACAACATAAGTACATGAATTGTTACACTACAAAAATGGCTAACGCTAATATATGCACACACACATTTCCCACAATAAGAGATCAATACCTATTCAAGACTCTACGACAATGATTGTATAGCCGACAAGCAAATATCAACAAGACAAGCGATAAAGGGACACAATGATTTACGTGGTTCGGTCAATCTGACCTACATCCAAGGGTAAGGCGAGCGCATACTCTCATTTTAATGGAGAACCAAGAATACAAGGGAGATTCCTCCAATCCATTAGCTCTCCCCGCCTTACTACTCCAAACCATATAAGAGGCACATATATATAGGAGTAGTAAACCTTTTGCTAAATGGATTAGGAGTTCACATAATTAGTAATTCACTTAATTACTAATTCTTAACCTAATTAATATCCAATTAGGAATCCACCTAATTAGTAATTTACCTAATTACTAATTTTTATCCTAATTAATATCTAAATAGTAATCTAGTGAATATGGGCCAAAACCCAACAATCTCCACTCTGACATGTATTCACCCAATCTCCAACTAGTATGCTCCGCATCCCAAATGCTCCACGCCTCATATGCCCGATGCTCTGTACTTGAATCTTCAAATCAACACGTTGAATTGAGGGGAAATTGACTAAGATGAGTTTAGTCAACTTTGATCAATGGTCAAACACCAATAACGGAACAAACAGCTCAACGTTCAAAGTCCACCAAACCCACTATGGTTTAGGACACTAGATGCACCACTAAAATGTCGTCACTAAATAGTGACAACAAAAAATTGTTATTAGATACTACTCTTTAGTGACAATCTTTAATATTTTCTAAAACTGAGAATTAAAAATGTCATTGACAAGATAGTGTCGTCATTAAAACTATTTTTTGACGACAATTGTTGTCACTAAAAGTAAGTGAAAAGATTTTAAAAAATTAAAAAATAATTAATCTCCAGGGCCCACACCACGTGGTAGATGATCTAACGGCCACCTGGACTGCTAACTGGACATGTGGTCTCCACGTTGGACATGCATGGTGCTTACATGGCATGACATTAAATCTTAATATCCTTTTTTGGATGCAAAGATTTGAACGCTTGACCTGCACTAGAGAAGTTAAGTGTTTAACCGTTGAGCTGTAAAGATATTTGTGACATATTATCACATATTTAATATTTATATTATATCTCGCAAATTTTCATTAAATATTTAAAAAATAATAATTAAATTCTAATTTATTCCTTAAAGTTATTTAAAGTTGAGTCCTTCAAGTTTTTTTCAAATAATAATTTTAAATATCCGATTTGAATTCGTACACATACATATTATATATATTTCTAGTTATTAAATATAAATATATTAGTAGCAAAGTGTTTTCACTCGTAGTTCTAATTAATGATAATTTCTACAATATATACATTTTCAGAAAGTTCAAACTTAATGACAAAATATCTTTAGTAACATTTAGTGACAACACATTTTGTCATTGAGAAGAATGAATAGTGAAAACGTATTTTTTTGTCACTATGTGAGCATATAATGACAAGAAAAATGTTGACACTATTACTTACAACTTTAGTAACAAGATTTTTCAAATTGTCACTAATTTAAGGTATTTAGTGATAACACATTTTGTCACTGAGAAAAAAATGAATAGTGACAACGTAATATTTTGTCACTATATGAGTATATAGTGACAATAAAAATATCTTCATTATTACGTACATTTTTATTGACAAAATTTCTCAAGTTGTCACCAGTTTGAGATATTTAGTGACAACAATAGTGACGAAAATCTTGGGGTTTTACATTAGACTAACATGGGTTTAGCAGAATGGTCATAACATGGCGGCCAAAAAATTGGGAGAACCATTTTTGCCAGAACAGAAGTGGGACTTCCGTCTTGGCTGACGTGGCGTTCACCCTGACGCGCATTGCCACGTCAGCCACAGAACGGAAGTCCCCACTTCCGTTCTGAACTTGCAGATTAAAAACCTACAAACCCTAATTAATTCGTGACCCGAGGACGAAATTGCCACTTCCGTCCTCAAATTAAAACACTTTTGCAGTGTCTAGTCTTTTCTCACTTTTGCTTTTTTGACCATGCATTATTGAACGTAAATATTTGAACGGTTTTGGTATTTTCATTTACATTTCTAACCGATTTTTAGAGACTTGTCCATTCAAAAATTCAAAATTTTAATTTTTGAATTTCCAGTTACATCTATAAATAACTTCTCAACCTCTCCACAATTTACAACATTCTCAACTCTCAAACCTAAAATTTCCTTATCCTCTTCACAATTCCTTTTTTCTAAATTTATTCTCCTCTTAAAAAATCATCTTCTACAATGGCAAACTTTACAGAATTTATTCAAAAAGAAATGCGTAACAAATTCAGGGATGTTGATTTTACCAGAGAATGGCCTGCAGAATACGAGCAGGTGTTAATAGAAATTTGTTATGATTTTAGTACAATGGGTTATAATGGTGAAAAATGTTGGTCCGATTCGTACAACGAAATTGTCTACGGAATTAACTCCGTCACCGGTGGACAATTCACAATAGAAATTATCGATGCAGGTGTAGCAAGACTGCGCAGGCGATTTTGGGATTTTGAAGCACTTAAGCGCAAACCATGGTTCAAGTACGACAGTAGGACCAACATTGTTGATTTGGATGGTGCTGAAGCCTAATGGGAGGAATACGTTGCAGTAAGTTGCATGTAATTACGGCACACTATAATAATTCAATGTTTTCATAACTTACATGTTTGGTTTATATAACTCTGCATTAGGCTAATCTAAGGGCTAACCATTACAGAAGGAAAGGCGATTTTTTTTTTATCCTTCTCTGCCATATTTTTTGGTATGAAGGAAGAACATCTGTGGACGAAGCCGGCCAGTGTTCAAGATCATCGGAAGAGATAACTGTGGAGACTCCCCCCGACTACCCGATGTCGGATGTATCGTCTAACAACACTTCTATATGGAAAATGTTTGAACATAAATTTCGAAAGAATTAGGGTTTGAATAATCGGGGCTTTTATTTTTTATATTTTCAATGTAATTTTTTTCTATGAATCGAATTTAATTCTTAGTTTTATGATATTTAAAAGTTCAGAAATGAGTAATATTAAAAAAAAATTGACAACACACTAAAAATAATGATAATACTGTGGACATCCAAGGTAAAAACCTTCTGCCCCTTGAGGACGGAAATGGGAATTCCGTCCTCAAGGGGCAGAAAGTTTTTCCCCTGGAGACAGGGAAAAACTAAATTTTTAGAGATAGAAAATCCTATCCCTTCACTACCAAAATCTCTATAAAATCCTATCCATTCACTACCAAAATCTCTATAAAATCTTATCCCTTCGACCACAATGTAATGTACAAAAATGGTGGTTTCCCCCGTTTTGCAGAGCCAAGCGAAAGAAGTGTGGAAGTTATACAAAAACTTTCAGTCCGTCAACTTTGCCACAGAATATGTCGGTGCAAAGGAGTCGATCTTTCCAGTGTCACTGTTCGGCTAATAATGATTCGTCTATTCTTCATGCCGACGTACAACATGGTGATGTACGATGATGTACATCTTAACGACGAAGAAGATCTAGAGAATTTGTGGGGAATCCAAGCGGATTTCAAACTACAAGGGATTCATGTAGGTGTTTTGTTAGAACCTCTGCAGAGACATGTAGATAGTTTTGTAATCCCGACAACAGAATTTTCGCCACAGGCACAATTTGTTCCGCAATCATATTTTTTGGAGTCAAATCCCATACCGACTATGCCCCCACCGTCTAGTTATCAACCTTGTATAGATAATTCGGTAATGGATTCCTTGGGTCCAATATCAGACATTGACGGTGTTCCGAAAATAGAAGACGGCTTCGCAGACGATAGTGCTGGAGAACACGAGGATGACGGGGTCGATGACGATGTAGAGGCGGTAGCGGAAGATGCCATCTCTGAAATCCAACAACAAATCGCTGGACCAAGTAATGAAAAGACAGTCCAAGAGCCTGAACCAACTCCATCTACCTCCGCCCAGCTATTCCAGAATGGAATATGTCATCATACGGTAAATATGCTAATTTTTCCCGTTGGAATGATATGGGTTCCATGGAACCTGTTCCTGAACTGACATACAGGGAAAAAACAATTAAAATATGGAATCCCAATTTTCCCGAAATATGTTCGGGGATGTAGTTCAAGGATAAACGTGAGGCAATGTTGGCAGTTAACATGTGGCATGACAAGGTGGCCTTGAGGGAGTGGAAAAGAGACAGGAGCAACAGACAATGGTTTAGCGGGGTTTGTAGAAACTCAACAAAAAAAGCCGATGCAGTTGGTACATTCGCGTTAACCATAGCAGGGTGGATGGAATGTGAAAGGTTACCAAGCTTAACAAGGGCCACTACTACTTGGTGGACTAGAACAAAAAACGCAACATGTCCTCCAGCTACATTGGGGTAAAAAAATATGAGTTTGAAATTTCTGTTAAATTGATTAGGGCTTCTTGTGAAAATAATATGAGTTTGACTTGTACCTATAGAAATGCTTGGTATGCCCGCCGAAATGCTATAGAAACACTTTTTGGTACTTGGAAATCAACTTTCCGGGTACTGCCACAGTATATGCGGGCACTACATGATTCTAACCCAGATGCTATAGTCAAATTTGTTTACCATCCACAACTAACTATTAATGGCCCTAAGGTGTTCAAGTCATTGTTCTGGATATTTAAATCGTTAGTTGACGGTTACAAGTAGTGTCAGCCTATAATTTCAATTGATGGCACACATCTTAGGGGGAATTATAAAGGGGTACTCATGGTTGCAAATACTCAGGATGCTAACAATCAAATTTTACCCCTTGCTTTTGCATTGGTCGAATCAGAGGCAACTTCCACTTGGTCATGGTTCCTTAAAAACTTAAGGGAACATGTTGTGAAAGACTTACAATTTTTTCTTATTAGCAATCGTCATGCCGGCATTCTTAGTGTCGTGGCTAGCGTCCCCGGATGGCAACCCCCAATGGCAGTGCACTGATATTGCCTTAGGCATTACAGGTCAAATTTCCACACTCATGCCAAAAACAAATAATTGAAAGATTATGTGTGGATTGCTGCAACACAAAAGAAAAAAAGTAAGTGTGATTTTTATCTTGAACATATTAAACAAAAGATGAGGATGTATTTAACTGGTTGATGCAGCATCCCAAAGAGTTGTGGACTTTGGCATACAATGGGGGAAAGCGTTTCGGTTGCATGACGACAAAGATGTCTGAGGCACTTAACAGCGTTTTGAAATAGTCTAGAGCGCTGCCTTTGAAAGCACTTGTGGAGATGATATTTTTCAAACTTGTACATTATTTTGACACACACCGGGAAGACGCTAATAGTTGTCAAACTCCATTCCCTAAGAGAACATGGGATCAGTACTTAACGTACGAAGAAAAAGCAACAAGGTTGACTGTGCAACGACACCACAAAGACTAAGGTATCTATAGGGTCATGTCCCGACATAGAGGACCTAGCGAAGGTGGAAAAATATACACGGTCAACTTATCAACTCGTGCTTGTAACTGTGATAAATGGTCTACTTATTCAACTCCATGCTCACATGTCATTGTTGTGTCCAAATCGATCATGGAGGATGCTTCTAAGTATATCCACCATTTATATTCTCTCGAGCATTATAGAAATATGTACAAGTACATTTTATACCCTGTACTTGATTCCATTCATTGGAGACCTCCTCCTTTTGATATGACACATCACCCTCCTAACATGAAAGGTACGCAGGTGGGTCAACTTCAAAGGAGGATATTTCAAATGCCTATGGACATAGAGAACAGGGGAACTCATAGAGAAAAGAAGTGCGGCCACTGTAAACAAGTCGGGGTCACAGCTAGAAGACTTGCCCCATGTTAGCAAATCTTGACCAAGCACCTCCTCCACATTAATTGTATTTAAATTTTACTAATTTGTAATAGTTTAGAATGTAAAAATTATCAATTTTGTTAGCAATCGTATAAAGTTGTTTTAAATGTATTTAATTTTTTTTCCATTCAATATCCAAAAATTGCAAACATTACAATGACTTGTTATTAAAGTTGACGTAATAAATTGGCAAAAACATCATTCCCAGCCATATAATCAAGGATATCGTAATGGGCTGGATAAATTTGTACATGGTCACCGGGGTGTAATCTTGAAAACACAACAAACACATCCCACCCGAAAAAATAGTAATCGTCTCCGCCTTCGTCTGTAGCCACTTGGAGTGTCAATTTGTTCCTGTGAAAATTGCGCATGTGTAGTACTTCGGGGATTCCAAGCTGCATTCTAACACGCCATTGCATGTAGTTTTTGCATATCCACTGTACACGGGAAACAACATTCCAACCCATACCTCTGAGAGGAACGAATATATTACTAAAATTTTAATATTAAAAAACGTACTGGTTTAGAAAGTGCCAAATAGGTTTTGTCAAAGTCTATTCGAAAACTCTGCCGAAAAAAAGCCTCGTAAGAAGGATACGATAATTCGCCCTTTAGGTAACCGATCCCGTGCCCTCATTAATAGAAATATCTAGTACATTCATTGGAGAGGATATAAAATGAACTTTATCTGTGGGCCAAAGATTGTTGTCACGCAAAAATTGTTGTAATCCTCCGTCTAGGTAGTACGTATCATCTATTTTTGGTTACATAAACGCACCATTGATTCCCAAAGTCGTCCTTCATATAGACAGAACTTGCTAACCCGAGACCAGTT